>OX371261.1:5964866-6442388 GCA_947311025.1 Lypha dubia | reverse complement strand
CAAATGAGTGACAAACAAGTTTTATAGAAAAATTCTCAAACACAGTTGAGAAATCGGACTTACATAGTCTATAAGTATTGATTCTTGGCTTTAATTACCCATTGGTCCAAATGAGTGACAAACAAATTTTATAGAAAAATTCTCAAATACAATTGAGAAATCGGACTTACATAGTCTATAAGTATTGATTCTTGGCTTTTATTAGCCATTGGTCCAAATGAGTGACAAACAAATTTTATAGAAAAATTCTCAAATACAATTGAGAAATCGGACTTACATAGTCTATAAGTATTGATTCTTGGCTTTTATTAGCCATTGGTCCAAATGAGTGACAAACAAATTTTATAGAAAAATTCTCAAATACAATTGAGAAATCGGACTTACATAGTCTATAAGTATTGATTCTTGGCTTTTAATACCCATTGGTCCAAATGAGTGACAAACAAATTTTATAGAAAAATTCTCAAATACAATTGAGAAATCGGACTTACATAGTCTATAAGTATTGATTCTTGGCTTTAACTTCTTATTGTTCCAAATGAGTGACAAACAAATTTTATAGAAAAATTCTCAAATACAATGGAGAAATCGGACTTACATAGTCTATAAGTATTGATTCTTGGCTTTTATTACCCATTGGTCCAAATGAGTGACAAACAAGTTTTATAGAAAAATTCTCAAACACAGTTGAGAAATCGGACTTACATAGTCTATAAGTATTGATTCTTGGCTTTTATTACCCATTGGTCCAAATGAGTGACAAACAAGTTTTATAGAAAAATTCTCAAACACAGTTGAGAAATCGGACTTACATAGTCTATAAGTATTGATTCTTGGCTTTAATTACCCATTGGTCCAAATGAGTGACAAACAAGTTTTATAGAAAAATTCTCAAACACAGTTGAGAAATCGGACTTACATAGTCTATAAGTATTGATTCTTGGCTTTAATTACCCATTGGTCCAAATGAGTGACAAACAAGTTTTATAGAAAAATTCTCAAACACAGTTGAGAAATCGGACTTACATAGTCTATAAGTATTGATTCTTGGCTTTAATTACCCATTGGTCCAAATGAGTGACAAACAAGTTTTATAGAAAAATTCTCAAACACAGTTGAGAAATCGGACTTACATAGTCTATAAGTATTGATTCTTGGCTTTAATTACCCATTGGTCCAAATGAGTGACAAACAAATTTTATAGAAAAATTCTCAAATACAATTGAGAAATCGGACTTACATAGTCTATAAGTATTGATTCTTGGCTTTTATTAGCCATTGGTCCAAATGAGTGACAAACAAATTTTATAGAAAAATTCTCAAATACAATTGAGAAATCGGACTTACATAGTCTATAAGTATTGATTCTTGGCTTTTATTAGCCATTGGTCCAAATGAGTGACAAACAAATTTTATAGAAAAATTCTCAAATACAATTGAGAAATCGGACTTACATAGTCTATAAGTATTGATTCTTGGCTTTTAATACCCATTGGTCCAAATGAGTGACAAACAAATTTTATAGAAAAATTCTCAAATACAATTGAGAAATCGGACTTACATAGTCTATAAGTATTGATTCTTGGCTTTAACTTCTTATTGTTCCAAATGAGTGACAAACAAGTTTTATAGAAAAATTCTCAAACACAGTTGAGAAATCGGACTTACATAGTCTATAAGTATTGATTCTTGGCTTTAATTACCCATTGGTCCAAATGAGTGACAAACAAGTTTTATAGAAAAATTCTCAAACACAGTTGAGAAATCGGACTTACATAGTCTATAAGTATTGATTCTTGGCTTTAATTACCAATTGGTCCAAATGAGTGACAAACAAGTTTTATAGAAAAATTCTCAAACACAGTTGAGAAATCGGACTTACATAGTCTATAAGTATTGATTCTTGGCTTTAATTACCCATTGGTCCAAATGAGTGACAAACAAGTTTTATAGAAAAATTCTCAAACACAGTTGAGAAATCGGACTTACATAGTCTATAAGTATTGATTCTTGGCTTTAATTACCGATTGGTCCAAATGAGTGACAAACAAGTTTTATAGAAAAATTCTCAAACACAGTTGAGAAATCGGACTTACATAGTCTATAAGTATTGATTCTTGGCTTTAATTACCCATTGGTCCAAATGAGTGACAAACAAATTTTATAGAAAAATTCTCAAATACAATTGAGAAATCGGACTTACATAGTCTATAAGTATTGATTCTTAGCTTTTAATACCCATTGGTCCAAATGAGTGACAAATAAATTTTATAGAAAAATTCTCAAATACAATTGAGAAATCGGACTTACATAGTCTATAAGTATTGATTCTTGGCTTTTAATACCCATTGATCCAAATGAGTGACAAATAAATTTTATAGAAAAATTCTCAAATACAATTGAGAAATCGGACTTACATAGTCTATAAGTATTGATTTTTAGCTTTTAATACCCATTGATCCAAATGAGTGACAAATAAATTTTATAGAAAAATTCTCAAATACAATTGAGAAATCGGACTTACATAGTCTATAAGTATTGATTCTTGGCTTTTAATACCCATTGATCCAAATGAGTGACAAATAAATTTTATAGAAAAATTCTCAAATACAATTGAGAAATCGGACTTACATAGTCTATAAGTATTGATTCTTAGCTTTTAATACCCATTGGTCCAAATGAGTGACAAATAAATTTTATAGAAAAATTCTCAAATACAATTGAGAAATCGGACTTACATAGTCTATAAGTATTGATTCTTGGCTTTTAATACCCATTGATCCAAATGAGTGACAAATAAATTTTATAGAAAAATTCTCAAATACAATTGAGAAATCGGACTTACATAGTCTATAAGTATTGATTCTTGGCTTTTAATACCCATTGATCCAAATGAGTGACAAATAAATTTTATAGAAAAATTCTCAAATACAATTGAGAAATCGGACTTACATAGTCTATAAGTATTGATTCTTAGCTTTTAATACCCATTGGTCCAAATGAGTGACAAATAAATTTTATAGAAAAATTCTCAAATACAATTGAGAAATCGGACTTACATAGTCTATAAGTATTGATTCTTGGCTTTTAATACCCATTGGTCCAAATGAGTGACAAATAAATTTTATAGAAAAATTCTCAAATACAATTGAGAAATCGGACTTACATAGTCTATAAGTATTGATTCTTGGCTTTTAATACCCATTGGTCCAAATGAGTGACAAATAAATTTTATAGAAAAATTCTCAAATACAATTGAGAAATCGGACTTACATAGTCTATAAGTATTGATTCTTGGCTTTTAATACCCATTGATCCAAATGAGTGACAAATAAATTTTATAGAAAAATTCTCAAATACAATTGAGAAATCGGACTTACATAGTCTATAAGTATTGATTCTTGGCTTTTAATACCCATTGGTCCAAATGAGTGACAAATAAATTTTATAGAAAAATTCTCAAATACAATTGAGAAATCGGACTTACATAGTCTATAAGTATTGATTCTTGGCTTTTAATACCCATTGATCCAAATGAGTGACAAATAAATTTTATAGAAAAATTCTCAAATACAATTGAGAAATCGGACTTACATAGTCTATAAGTATTGATTCTTGGCTTTTAATACCCATTGGTCCAAATGAGTGACAAATAAATTTTATAGAAAAATTCTCAAATACAATTGAGAAATCGGACTTACATAGTCTATAAGTATTGATTCTTGGCTTTTAATACCCATTGGTCCAAATGAGTGACAAATAAATTTTATAGAAAAATTCTCAAATACAATTGAGAAATCGGACTTACATAGTCTATAAGTATTGATTCTTGGCTTTTAATACCCATTGGTCCAAATGAGTGACAAATAAATTTTATAGAAAAATTCTCAAATACAATTGAGAAATCGGACTTACATAGTCT
This sequence comes from Lypha dubia, assembly GCA_947311025.1. Taxonomy (NCBI): domain Eukaryota; kingdom Metazoa; phylum Arthropoda; class Insecta; order Diptera; family Tachinidae; genus Lypha; species Lypha dubia. The sequence continues at coordinate 6,438,466 of OX371261.1, read as the reverse complement.
ATAAGTATTGATTCTTGGCTTTTATTTCCCATTGGTCCAAATGAGTGACAAAAAAATTTTATAGAAAAATTCTCAAATACAATTGAGAAATCGGACTTACATAGTCTATAAGTATTGATTCTTGGCTTTTAATACCCATTGGTCCAAATGAGTGACAAATAAATTTTATAGAAAAATTCTCAAATACAATTGAGAAATCGGACTTACATAGTCTATAAGTATTGATTCTTGGCTTTTAATACCCATTGATCCAAATGAGTGACAAATAAATTTTATAGAAAAATTCTAAAATACAATTGAGATATCGGACTTACATAGTCTATAAGTATTGATTCTTGGCTTTTAATACCCATTGGTCCAAATGAGTGACAAATAAATTTTATAGAAAAATTCTAAAATACAATTGAGAAATCGGACTTACATAGTATATAAGTATTGATTCTTGACTTTTATTAGCCATTGGTCCAAATGAGTGACAAACAAATTTTATAGAAAAATTCTCAAATACAATTGAGAAATCGGACTTACATTGTCTATAAGTATTGATTCTTGGCTTTTAAAATACCCATTGGTCCAAATGAGTGACAAATAAATTTTATAGAAAAATTCTCAAATACAATTGAGAAATCGGACTTACATAGTATATAAGTATTGATTCTTGACTTTTATTAGCCATTGGTCCAAATGAGTGACAAACAAATTTTATAGAAAAATTCTCAAATACAATTGAGAAATCGGACTTACATTTTCTATAAGTATTGATTCTTGGCTTTTAATACCCATTGGTCCAAATGAGTGACAAATAAATTTTATAGAAAAATTCTCAAATACAATTGAGAAATCGGACTTACATAGTCTATAAGTATTGATTCTTGGCTTTTAATACCCATTGGTCCAAATGAGTGACAAAAAAATTTTATAGAAAAAATCTCAAATACAATTGAGAAATCGGACTTACATAGTCTATAAGTATTGATTCTTGGCTTTTAATACCCATTGGTCCAAATGAGTGACAAATAAATTTTATAGAAAAAATCTCAAATACAATTGAGAAATCGGACTTACATAGTCTATAAGTATTGATTCTTGGCTTTTAATACCCATTGGTCCAAATGAGTGACAAATAAATTTTATAGAAAAATTCTCAAATACAATTGAGAAATCGGACTTACATAGTCTATAAGTATTGATTCTTGGCTTTTAATACCCATTGGTCCAAATTTTATAGAAAAAATCTCAAATACAATTGAGAAATCGGACTTACATAGTCTATAAGTATTGATTCTTGGCTTTTAATACCCATTGGTCCAAATGAGTGACAAACATAAATGTGCCCACAAATAGCCGAATTCACGTAGAGCTGAACAAAATTTACACAATTTTAATCTTTAAAATTTTATAGAAAAATTCTCAAATACAATTGAGAAATCGGACTTACATAGTCTATAAGTATGGATCCTTGGCTTTAATTTCCCATTGGTCCAAATGAGTGACAAACAAATTTTATAGAAAAATTTCAAATACAATTGAGAAATCGGACTTACATAGTCTATAAGTATTGATTCTTGGCTTTTAATACCCATTGATCCAAATGAATGACAAACAAATTTTATAGAAAAATTCTCAAATACAATTGAGAAATCGGACTTATATAGTCTATAAGTATGGATCCTTGGCTTTAATTTCCCATTGGTCCAAATGAGTGACAAACAAATTTTATAGAAAAATTCTCGAATACAATAGAGAAATCGGACTTACATAGTCTATAAGTATTGATTCTTGGCTTTTAATACCCATTGATCCAAATGAGTGACAAATAAATTTTATAGAAAAATTCTCAAATACAATTGAGAAATCGGACTTACATAGTCTATAAGTATTGATTCTTGGCTTTTAATACCCATTGGTCCAAATGAGTGGCAAATAAATTTTATAGAAAAATTCTCAAATACAATTGAGAAATCGGACTTACATAGTCTATAAGTATTGATTCTTGGCTTTTATTTCCCATTGGTCCAAATGAGTGACAAAAAAATTTTATAGAAAAATTCTCAAATACAATTGAGAAATCGGACTTACATAGTCTATAAGTATTGATTCTTGGCTTTTAATACCCATTGGTCCAAATGAGTGACAAATAAATTTTATAGAAAAATTCTCAAATACAATTGAGAAATCGGACTTACATAGTCTATAAGTATTGATTCTTGGCTTTTAATACCCATTGGTCCAAATGAGTGACAAATAAATTTTATAGAAAAATTCTCAAATACAATTGAGAAGTCGGACTTACATAGTCTATAAGTATTGATTCTTGGCTTTTAATACCCATTGGTCCAAATGAGTGACAAATAAATTTTATAGAAAAATTCTCAAATACAATTGAGAAATCGGACTTACATAGTCTATAAGTATTGATTCTTGGCTTTTAATACCCATTGGTCCAAATGAGTGACAAATAAATTTTATAGAAAAATTCTCAAATACAATTGAGAAATCGGACTTACATAGTCTATAAGTATTGATTCTTGGCTTTTAATACCCATTGGTCCAAATGAGTGACAAATAAATTTTATAGAAAAATTCTCAAATACAATTGAGAAATCGGACTTACATAGTCTATAAGTATTGATTCTTGGCTTTTAATACCCATTGGTCCAAATGAGTGACAAATAAATTTTATAGAAAAATTCTCAAATACAATTGAGAAATCGGACTTACATAGTCTATAAGTATTGATTCTTGGCTTTTAATACCCATTGGTCCAAATGAGTGACAAATAAATTTTATAGAAAAATTCTCAAATACAATTGAGAAATCGGACTTACATAGTCTATAAGTATTGATTCTTGGCTTTTAATACCCATTGGTCCAAATGAGTGACAAATAAATTTTATAGAAAAATTCTCAAATACAATTGAGAAATCGGACTTACATAGTCTATAAGTATTGATTCTTGGCTTTTAATACCCATTGGTCCAAATGAGTGACAAATAAATTTTATAGAAAAATTCTCAAATACAATTGAGAAATCGGACTTACATAGTCTATAAGTATTGATTCTTGGCTTTTAATACCCATTGGTCCAAATGAGTGACAAATAAATTTTATAGAAAAATTCTCAAATACAATTGAGAAATCGGACTTACATAGTCTATAAGTATTGATTCTTGGCTTTTAATACCCATTGGTCCAAATGAGTGACAAATAAATTTTATAGAAAAATTCTCAAATACAATTGAGAAATCGGACTTACATAGTCTATAAGTATTGATTCTTGGCTTTTAATACCCATTGGTCCAAATGAGTGACAAACAAATTTTATAGAAAAATTCTCAAATACAATTGAGAAATCGGACTTACATAGTCTATAAGTATTGATTCTTGGCTTTTAATACCCATTGGTCCAAATGAGTGACAAATAAATTTTATAGAAAAATTCTCAAATACAATTGAGAAATCGGACTTACATAGTCTATAAGTATTGATTCTTGGCTTTTAATACCCATTGGTCCAAATGAGTGACAAATAAATTTTATAGAAAAATTCTCAAATACAATTGAGAAATCGGACTTACATAGTCTATAAGTATTGATTCTTGGCTTTTAATACCCATTGATCCAAATGAGTGACAAATAAATTTTATAGAAAAATTCTCAAATACAATTGAGAAATCGGACTTACATAGTCTATAAGTATTGATTCTTGGCTTTTATTAGCCATTGGTCCAAATGAGTGACAAACAAATTTTATAGAAAAATTCTCAAATACAATTCAGAAATCGGACTTACATAGTCTATAAGTATTGATTCTTGGCTTTTAATACCCATTGGTCCAAATGAGTGACAAATAAATTTTAAAGAAAAATTCTCAAATACAATTGAGAAATCGGACTTACATAGTCTATAAGTATTGATTCTTGGCTTTTAATACCCATTGGTCCAAATGAGTGACAAATAAATTTTATAGAAAAATTCTCAAATACAATTGAGAAATCGGAATTACATAGTCTATAAGTATGGATCCTTGGCTTTAATTTCCCATTGGTCCAAATGAGTGACAAACAAATTTTATAGAAAAATTCTCAAATACAATTGAGAAATCGGACTTACATAGTCTATAAGTATTGATTCTTGGCTTTTAATACCCATTGGTCCAAATGAGTGACAAATAAATTTTATAGAAAAATTCTCAAATACAATTGAGAAATCGGACTTACATAGTCTATAAGTATTGATTCTTGGCTTTTAATACCCATTGGTCCAAATGAGTGACAAATAAATTTTATAGAAAAATTCTCAAATACAATTGAGAAATCGGACTTACATAGTCTATAAGTATTGATTCTTGGCTTTTAATACCCATTGGTCCAAATGAGTGACAAATAAATTTTATAGAAAAATTCTCAAATACAATTGAGAAATCGGACTTACATAGTCTATAAGTATTGATTCTTGGCTTTTAATACCCATTGGTCCAAATGAGTGACAAATAAATTTTAAAGAAAAATTCTCAAATACAATTGAGAAATCGGACTTACATAGTCTATAAGTATTGATTCTTGGCTTTTAATACCCATTGGTCCAAATGAGTGACAAATAAATTTTATAGAAAAATTCTCAAATACAATTGAGAAATCGGACTTACATAGTCTATAAGTATTGATTCTTGGCTTTTAATACCCATTGGTCCAAATGAGTGACAAATAAATTTTATAGAAAAATTCTCAAATACAATTGAGAAATCGGACTTACATAGTCTATAAGTATTGATTCTTGGCTTTTAATACCCATTGGTCCAAATGAGTGACAAATAAATTTTAAAGAAAAATTCTCAAATACAATTGAGAAATCGGACTTACATAGTCTATAAGTATTGATTCTTGGCTTTTAATACCCATTGGTCCAAATGAGTGACAAATAAATTTTATAGAAAAATTCTCAAATACAATTGAGAAATCGGACTTACATAGTCTATAAGTATTGATTCTTGGCTTTTAATACCCATTGGTCCAAATGAGTGACAAATAAATTTTAAAGAAAAATTCTCAAATACAATTGAGAAATCGGACTTACATAGTCTATAAGTATTGATTCTTGGCTTTTAATACCCATTGGTCCAAATGAGTGACAAATAAATTTTATAGAAAAATTCTCAAATACAATTGAGAAATCGGACTTACATAGTCTATAAGTATTGATTCTTGGCTTTTAATACCCATTGGTCCAAATGAGTGACAAATAAATTTTATAGAAAAATTCTCAAATACAATTGAGAAATCGGACTTACATAGTCTATAAGTATTGATTCTTGGCTTTTAATACCCATTGGTCCAAATGAGTGACAAATAAATTTTATAGAAAAATTCTCAAATACAATTGAGAAATCGGACTTACATAGTCTATAAGTATTGATTCTTGGCTTTTAATACCCATTGGTCCAAATGAGTGACAAACAAATTTTAAAGAAAAATTCTCAAATACAATTGAGAAATCGGACTTTCATAGTCTTTAAGTATTGATTCTTGGCTTTTAATACCCATTGGTCCAAATGAGTGACAAATAAATTTTAAAGAAAAATTCTCAAATACAATTGAGAAATCGGACTTACATAGTCTTTAAGTATTGATTCTTGGCTTTTAATACCCATTGGTCCAAATGAGTGACAAACAAATTTTAAAGAAAAATTCTCAAATACAATTGAGAAATCGGACTTACATAGTCTTTAAGGATTGATTCTTGGCTTTTAATACCCATTGGTCCAAATGAGTGACAAATAAATTTTATAGAAAAATTCTCAAATACAATTGAGAAATCGGACTTACATAGTCTATAAGTATTGATTCTTGGCTTTTAATACCCATTGGTCCAAATGAGTGACAAACAAATTTTAAAGAAAAATTCTCAAATACAATTGAGAAATCGGACTTACATAGTCTTTAAGTATTGATTCTTGGCTTTTAATACCCATTGGTCCAAATGAGTGACAAATAAATTTTATAGAAAAATTCTCAAATACAATTGAGAAATCGGACTTACATAGTCTATAAGTATTGATTCTTGGCTTTTAATACCCATTGGTCCAAATGAGTGACAAATAAATTTTATAGAAAAATTCTCAAATACAATTGAGAAATCGGACTTACATAGTCTATAAGTATTGATTCTTGGCTTTTAATACCCATTGGTCCAAATGAGTGACAAATAAATTTTATAGAAAAATTCTCAAATACAATTGAGAAATCGGACTTACATAGTCTATAAGTATTGATTCTTGGCTTTTAATACCCATTGGTCCAAATGAGTGACAAATAAATTTTATAGAAAAATTCTCAAATACAATTGAGAAATCGGACTTACATAGTCTATAAGTATTGATTCTTGGCTTTTAATACCCATTGGTCCAAATGAGTGACAAATAAATTTTATAGAAAAATTCTCAAATACAATTGAGAAATCGGACTTACATAGTCTATAAGTATTGATTCTTGGCTTTTAATACCCATTGGTCCAAATGAGTGACAAATAAATTTTATAGAAAAATTCTCAAATACAATTGAGAAATCGGACTTACATAGTCTATAAGTATTGATTCTTGGCTTTTAATACCCATTGGTCCAAATGAGTGACAAATAAATTTTATAGAAAAATTCTCAAATACAATTGAGAAATCGGACTTACATAGTCTATAAGTATTGATTCTTGGCTTTTAATACCCATTGGTCCAAATGAGTGACAAATAAATTTTATAGAAAAATTCTCAAATACAATTGAGAAATCGGACTTACATAGTCTATAAGTATTGATTCTTGGCTTTTAATACCCATTGGTCCAAATGAGTGACAAATAAATTTTATAGAAAAATTCTCAAATACAATTGAGAAATCGGACTTACATAGTCTATAAGTATTGATTCTTGGCTTTTAATACCCATTGGTCCAAATGAGTGACAAATAAATTTTATAGAAAAATTCTCAAATACAATTGAGAAATCGGACTTACATAGTCTATAAGTATTGATTCTTGGCTTTTAATACCCATTGGTCCAAATGAGTGACAAATAAATTTTATAGAAAAATTCTCAAATACAATTGAGAAATCGGACTTACATAGTCTATAAGTATTGATTCTTGGCTTTTAATACCCATTGGTCCAAATGAGTGACAAATAAATTTTATAGAAAAATTCTCAAATACAATTGAGAAATCGGACTTACATAGTCTATAAGTATTGATTCTTGGCTTTTAATACCCATTGGTCCAAATGAGTGACAAATAAATTTTATAGAAAAATTCTCAAATACAATTGAGAAATCGGACTTACATAGTCTATAAGTATTGATTCTTGGCTTTTAATACCCATTGGTCCAAATGAGTGACAAATAAATTTTATAGAAAAATTCTCAAATACAATTGAGAAATCGGACTTACATAGTCTATAAGTATTGATTCTTGGCTTTTAATACCCATTGGTCCAAATGAGTGACAAATAAATTTTATAGAAAAATTCTCAAATACAATTGAGAAATCGGACTTACATAGTCTATAAGTATTGATTCTTGGCTTTTAATACCCATTGGTCCAAATGAGTGACAAATAAATTTTATAGAAAAATTCTCAAATACAATTGAGAAATCGGACTTACATAGTCTATAAGTATTGATTCTTGGCTTTTAATACCCATTGGTCCAAATGAGTGACAAACAAATTTTAAAGAAAAATTCTCAAATACAATTGAGAAATCGGACTTACATAGTCTATAAGTATTGATTCTTGGCTTTTAATACCCATTGGTCCAAATGAGTGACAAATAAATTTTATAGAAAAATTCTCAAATACAATTGAGAAATCGGACTTACATAGTCTATAAGTATTGATTCTTGGCTTTTAATACCCATTGGTCCAAATGAGTGACAAATAAATTTTATAGAAAAATTCTCAAATACAATTGAGAAATCGGACTTACATAGTCTATAAGTATTGATTCTTGGCTTTTAATACCCATTGGTCCAAATGAGTGACAAATAAATTTTATAGAAAAATTCTCAAATACAATTGAGAAATCGGACTTACATAGTCTATAAGTATTGATTCTTGGCTTTTAATACCCATTGGTCCAAATGAGTGACAAATAAATTTTATAGAAAAATTCTCAAATACAATTGAGAAATCGGACTTACATAGTCTATAAGTATTGATTCTTGGCTTTTAATACCCATTCGTCCAAATGAGTGACAAATAAATTTTATAGAAAAATTCTCAAATACAATTGAGAAATCGGACTTACATAGTCTATAAGTATTGATTCTTGGCTTTTAATACCCATTGGTCCAAATGAGTGACAAATAAATTTTATAGAAAAATTCTCAAATACAATTGAGAAATCGGACTTACATAGTCTATAAGTATTGATTCTTGGCTTTTAATACCCATTGGTCCAAATGAGTGACAAATTAATTTTATAGAAAAATTCTCAAATACAATTGAGAAATCGGACTTACATAGTCTATAAGTATTGATTCTTGGCTTTTAATACCCATTGGTCCAAATGAGTGACAAATAAATTTTATAGAAAAATTCTCAAATACAATTGAGAAATCGGACTTACATAGTCTATAAGTATTGATTCTTGGCTTTTAATACCCATTGGTCCAAATGAGTGACAAATTAATTTTATAGAAAAATTCTCAAATACAATTGAGAAATCGGACTTACATAGTCTATAAGTATTGATTCTTGGCTTTTAATACCCATTGGTCCAAATGAGTGACAAATAAATTTTATAGAAAAATTCTCAAATACAATTGAGAAATCGGACTTACATAGTCTATAAGTATTGATTCTTGGCTTTTAATACCCATTGGTCCAAATGAGTGACAAATAAATTTTATAGAAAAATTCTCAAATACAATTGAGAAATCGGACTTACATAGTCTATAAGTATTGATTCTTGGCTTTTAATACCCATTGGTCCAAATGAGTGACAAATAAATTTTATAGAAAAATTCTCAAATACAATTGAGAAATCGGACTTACATAGTCTATAAGTATTGATTCTTGGCTTTTAATACCCATTGGTCCAAATGAGTGACAAATAAATTTTATAGAAAAATTCTCAAATACAATTGAGAAATCGGACTTACATAGTCTATAAGTATTGATTCTTGGCTTTTAATACCCATTGGTCCAAATGAGTGACAAATAAATTTTATAGAAAAATTCTCAAATACAATTGAGAAATCGGACTTACATAGTCTATAAGTATTGATTCTTGGCTTTTAATACCCATTGGTCCAAATGAGTGACAAACAAATTTTAAAGAAAAATTCTCAAATACAATTGAGAAATCGGACTTACATAGTCTATAAGTATTGATTCTTGGCTTTTAATACCCATTGGTCCAAATGAGTGACAAATAAATTTTATAGAAAAATTCTCAAATACAATTGAGAAATCGGACTTACATAGTCTATAAGTATTGATTCTTGGCTTTTAATACCCATTGGTCCAAATGAGTGACAAATAAATTTTATAGAAAAATTCTCAAATACAATTGAGAAATCGGACTTACATAGTCTATAAGTATTGATTCTTGGCTTTTAATACCCATTGGTCCAAATGAGTGACAAATAAATTTTATAGAAAAATTCTCAAATACAATTGAGAAATCGGACTTACATAGTCTATAAGTATTGATTCTTGGCTTTTAATACCCATTGGTCCAAATGAGTGACAAATAAATTTTATAGAAAAATTCTCAAATACAATTGAGAAATCGGACTTACATAGTCTATAAGTATTGATTCTTGGCTTTTAATACCCATTCGTCCAAATGAGTGACAAATAAATTTTATAGAAAAATTCTCAAATACAATTGAGAAATCGGACTTACATAGTCTATAAGTATTGATTCTTGGCTTTTAATACCCATTGGTCCAAATGAGTGACAAATAAATTTTATAGAAAAATTCTCAAATACAATTGAGAAATCGGACTTACATAGTCTATAAGTATTGATTCTTGGCTTTTAATACCCATTGGTCCAAATGAGTGACAAATAAATTTTATAGAAAAATTCTCAAATACAATTGAGAAATCGGACTTACATAGTCTATAAGTATTGATTCTTGGCTTTTAATACCCATTGGTCCAAATGAGTGACAAATAAATTTTATAGAAAAATTCTCAAATACAATTGAGAAATCGGACTTACATAGTCTATAAGTATTGAATCTTGGCTTTTAATACCCATTGGTCCAAATGAGTGACAAATAAATTTTATAGAAAAATTCTCAAATACAATTGAGAAATCGGACTTACATAGTCTATAAGTATTGATTCTTGGCTTTTAATACCCATTGGTCCAAATGAGTGACAAATTAATTTTATAGAAAAATTCTCAAATACAATTGAGAAATCGGACTTACATAGTCTATAAGTATTGATTCTTGGCTTTTAATACCCATTGGTCCAAATGAGTGACAAATAAATTTTATAGAAAAATTCTCAAATACAATTGAGAAATCGGACTTACATAGTCTATAAGTATTGATTCTTGGCTTTTAATACCCATTCGTCCAAATGAGTGACAAATAAATTTTATAGAAAAATTCTCAAATACAATTGAGAAATCGGACTTACATAGTCTATAAGTATTGATTCTTGGCTTTTAATACCCATTGGTCCAAATGAGTGACAAATAAATTTTATAGAAAAATTCTCAAATACAATTGAGAAATCGGACTTACATAGTCTATAAGTATTGATTCTTGGCTTTTAATACCCATTGGTCCAAATGAGTGACAAATAAATTTTAAAGAAAAATTCTCAAATACAATTGAGAAATCGGACTTACATAGTCTATAAGTATTGATTCTTGGCTTTTAATACCCATTGGTCCAAATGAGTGACAAATAAATTTTATAGAAAAATTCTCAAATACAATTGAGAAATCGGACTTACATAGTCTATAAGTATTGATTCTTGGCTTTTATTAGCCATTGGTCCAAATGAGTGACAAATAAATTTTATAGAAAAATTCTCAAATACAATGGAGAAATCGGACTTACATAGTCTATAAGTATTGATTCTTGGCTTTTAATACCCATTGGTCCAAATGAGTGACAAATAAATTTTATAGAAAAATTCTCAAATACAATTGAGAAATCGGACTTACATAGTCTATAAGTATTGATTCTTGGCTTTTAATACCCATTGGTCCAAATGAGTGACAAATAAATTTTATAGAAAAATTCTCAAATACAATTGAGAAATCGGACTTACATAGTCTATAAGTATTGATTCTTGGCTTTTATTAGCCATTGGTCAAAATGAGTGACAAACAAATTTTATAGAAAAATTCTCAAATACAATTGAGAAATCGGACTTATATAGTCTATAAGTATGGATTCTTGGCTTTTATTTCCCATTGGTCCAAATGAGTGACAAATAAATTTTATAGAAAAATTCTCAAATACAATTGAGAAATCGGACTTATATAGTCTATAAGTATGGATCCTTGGCTTTTATTTCCCATTGGTCCAAATGAGTGACAAACATTGATTCTTGGCTTTTAATTCCCATTGGTCCAAATGAGTGACAAATAAATTTTATAGAAAAATTCTCAAATACAATTGAGAAATCGGACTTATATAGTCTATAAGTATGGATCCTTGGCTTTTATTTCCCATTGGTCCAAATGAGTGACAAACAAATTTTATAGAAAAATTCTCAAATACAATTGAGAAATCGGACTTATATAGTCTATAAGTATGGATCCTTGGCTTTAATTTCCCATTGGTCCAAATGAGTGATAAACAAATTTTATAGAAAAATTCTCAAATACAATTGAGAAATCGGACTTATATAGTCTATAAGTATGGATCCTTGGCTTTAATTTCCCATTGGTCCAAATGAGTGACAAACATAAATCTGCCCACAAATTGCCAAATTCCCGTAGAGCTGAACAAAATTTACACAACTTTAATCTTTAAAATTTTATAGAAAAATTCTCAAATACAATTGAGAAATCGGACTTACATAGTCTATAAGTATTGATTCTTGGCTTTAATTTCCCATTGGTCCAAATGAGTGACAAACAAATTTTATAGAAAAATTCTCAAATACAATTGAGAAATCGGACTTATATAGTCTATAAGTATGGATCCTTGGCTTTAATTTCCCATTGGTCCAAATGAGTGACAAACAAATTTTATAGAAAAATTCTCAAATACAATTGAGAAATCGGACTTATATAGTCTATAAGTATGGATCCTTGGCTTTAATTTCCCATTGGTCCAAATGAGTGACAAACATAAATCTGCCCACAAATTGCCAAATTCCCGTAGAGCTGAACAAAATTTACACAACTTTAATCTTTAAAATTTTATAGAAAAATTCTCAAATACAATTGAGAAATCGGACTTACATAGTCTATAAGTATTGATTCTTGGCTTTTAATACCCATTGGTCCAAATGGGTGACAAACAAATTTTATAGAAAAATTCTCAAATACAATTGAGAAATCGGACTTACATAGTCTATAAGTATTGATTCTTGGCTTTTAATACCCATTGGTCCAAATGAGTGACAAACATTAATCTGCCCACAAATTGCCAAATTCCCGTAGAGCTGAACAAAATTTACACAACTTTAATCTTTAAAATTTTATAGAAAAATTCTCAAATACAATTGAGAAATCGGACTTATATAGTCTATAAGTATGGATCCTTGGCTTTTAATACCCATTGGTCCAAATGAGTGACAAACAAATTTTATAGAAAAATTCTCAAATACAATTGAGAAATCGGACTTACATAGTCTATAAGTATTGATTCTTGGCTTTTAATACCCATTGGTCCAAATGAGTGACAAATAAATTTTATAGAAAAATTCTCAAATACAATTGAGAAATCGGACTTACATAGTCTATAAGTATTGATTCTTGGCTTTTATTAGCCATTGGTCCAAATGAGTGACAAACAAATTTTATAGAAAAATTCTCAAATACAATTGAGAAATCGGACTTACATAGTCTATAAGTATTGATTCTTGGCCTTTATTAGCCATTGGTCCAAATGAGTGACAAACAAATTTTATAGAAAAATTCTCAAATACAATTGAGAAATCGGACTTACATAGTCTATAAGTATTGATTCTTGGCTTTTATTAGCCATTGGTCCAAATGAGTGACAAGCAAATTTTATAGAAAAATTCTCAAATACAATTGAGAAATCGGACTTACATAGTCTATAAGTATTGATTCTTGGCTTTTATTTCCCATTGGTCCAAATGAGTGACAAATAAATTTTATAGAAAAATTCTCAAATACAATTGAGAAATCGGACTTACATAGTCTATAAGTATTGATTCTTGGCTTTTATTTCCCATTGGTCCAAATGAGTGACAAACAAATTTTATAGAAAAATTCTCAAATACAATTGAGAAATCGGACTTACATAGTCTATAAGTATTGATTCTTGGCTTTTATTTCCCATTGGTCCAAATGAGTGACAAATAAATTTTATAGAAAAATTCTCAAATACAATTGAGAAATCGGACTTACATAGTCTATAAGTATTGATTCTTGGCTTTTATTTCCCATTGGTCCAAATGAGTGACAAACAAATTTTATAGAAAAATTCTCAAATACAATTAAGAAATCGGACTTACATAGTCTATAAGTATTGATTCTTGGCTTTTATTTCCCATTGGTCCAAATGAGTGACAAATAAATTTTATAGAAAAATTCTCAAATACAATTGAGAAATCGGACTTACATAGTCTATAAGTATTGATTCTTGGCTTTTATTTCCCATTGGTCCAAATGAGTGACAAATAAATTTTATAGAAAAATTCTCAAATACAATTGAGAAATCGGACTTACATAGTCTATAAGTATTGATTCTTGGCTTTTATTTCCCATTGGTCCAAATGAGTGACAAACAAATTTTATAGAAAAATTCTCAAATACAATTGAGAAATCGGACTTACATAGTCTATAAGTATTGATTCTTGGCTTTTATTTCCCATTGGTCCAAATGAGTGACAAATAAATTTTATAGAAAAATTCTCAAATACAATTGAGAAATCGGACTTACATAGTCTATAAGTATTGATTCTTGGCTTTTATTAGCCATTGGTCAAAATGAGTGACAAACAAATTTTATAGAAAAATTCTCAAATACAATTGAGAAATCGGACTTATATAGTCTATAAGTATGGATTCTTGGCTTTTATTTCCCATTGGTCCAAATGAGTGACAAATAAATTTTATAGAAAAATTCTCAAATACAATTGAGAAATCGGACTTATATAGTCTATAAGTATGGATCCTTGGCTTTTATTTCCCATTGGTCCAAATGAGTGACAAACAAATTTTATAGAAAAATTCTCATATACAATTGAGAAATCGGACTTATATAGTCTATAAGTATGGATTCTTGGCTTTTATTTCCCATTGGTCCAAATGAGTGACAAACAAATTTTATAGAAAAATTCTCAAATACAATTGAGAAATCGGACTTATATAGTCTATAAGTATTGATTCTTGGCTTTTAATTCCCATTGGTCCAAATGAGTGACAAATAAATTTTATAGAAAAATTCTCAAATACAATTGAGAAATCGGACTTATATAGTCTATAAGTATGGATCCTTGGCTTTAATTTCCCATTGGTCCAAATGAGTGACAAACAAATTTTATAGAAAAATTCTCAAATACAATTGAGAAATCGGACTTATATAGTCTATAAGTATGGATCCTTGGCTTTAATTTCCCATTGGTCCAAATGAGTGATAAACAAATTTTATAGAAAAATTCTCAAATACAATTGAGAAATCGGACTTATATAGTCTATAAGTATGGATCCTTGGCTTTAATTTCCCATTGGTCCAAATGAGCAAATTTTATAGAAAAATTCTCAAATACAATTGAGAAATCGGACTTATATAGTCTATAAGTATGGATCCTTGGCTTTAATTTCCCATTGGTCCAAATGAGTGACAAACAAATTTTATAGAAAAATTCTCAAATACAATTGAGAAATCGGACTTATATAGTCTATAAGTATGGATCCTTGGCTTTAATTTCCCATTGGTCCAAATGAGTGACAAACATAAATCTGCCCACAAATTGCCAAATTCCCGTAGAGCTGAACAAAATTTACACAACTTTAATCTTTAAAATTTTATAGAAAAATTCTCAAATACAATTGAGAAATCGGACTTACATAGTCTATAAGTATTGATTCTTGGCTTTTAATACCCATTGGTCCAAATGGGTGACAAACAAATTTTATAGAAAAATTCTCAAATACAATTGAGAAATCGGACTTACATAGTCTATAAGTATTGATTCTTGGCTTTTAATACCCATTGGTCCAAATGAGTGACAAACATTAATCTGCCCACAAATTGCCAAATTCCCGTAGAGCTGAACAAAATTTACACAACTTTAATCTTTAAAATTTTATAGAAAAATTCTCAAATACAATTGAGAAATCGGACTTACATAGTCTATAAGTATTGATTCTTGGCTTTTATTAGCCATTGGTCCAAATGAGTGACAAACAAATTTTATAGAAAAATTCTCAAATACAATTGAGAAATCGGACTTACATAGTCTATAAGTATTGATTCTTGGCTTTTATTAGCCATTGGTCCAAATGAGTGACAAACAAATTTTATAGAAAAATTCTCAAATACAATTGAGAAATCGGACTTACATAGTCTATAAGTATTGATTCTTGGCTTTTATTAGCCATTGGTCCAAATGAGTGACAAGCAAATTTTATAGAAAAATTCTCAAATACAATTGAGAAATCGGACTTACATAGTCTATAAGTATTGATTCTTGGCTTTTATTTCCCATTGGTCCAAATGAGTGACAAATAAATTTTATAGAAAAATTCTCAAATACAATTGAGAAATCGGACTTACATAGTCTATAAGTATTGATTCTTGGCTTTTATTTCCCATTGGTCCAAATGAGTGACAAACAAATTTTATAGAAAAATTCTCAAATACAATTGAGAAATCGGACTTACATAGTCTATAAGTATTGATTCTTGGCTTTTATTTCCCATTGGTCCAAATGAGTGACAAATAAATTTTATAGAAAAATTCTCAAATACAATTGAGAAATCGGACTTACATAGTCTATAAGTATTGATTCTTGGCTTTTATTTCCCATTGGTCCAAATGAGTGACAAACAAATTTTATAGAAAAATTCTCAAATACAATTGAGAAATCGGACTTACATAGTCTATAAGTATTGATTCTTGGCTTTTATTTCCCATTGGTCCAAATGAGTGACAAATAAATTTTATAGAAAAATTCTCAAATACAATTGAGAAATCGGACTTACATAGTCTATAAGTATTGATTCTTGGCTTTTATTTCCCATTGGTCCAAATGAGTGACAAATAAATTTTATAGAAAAATTCTCAAATACAATTGAGAAATCGGACTTACATAGTCTATAAGTATTGATTCTTGGCTTTTATTTCCCATTGGTCCAAATGAGTGACAAACAAATTTTATAGAAAAATTCTCAAATACAATTGAGAAATCGGACTTACATAGTCTATAAGTATTGATTCTTGGCTTTTATTTCCCATTGGTCCAAATGAGTGACAAATAAATTTTATAGAAAAATTCTCAAATACAATTGAGAAATCGGACTTACATAGTCTATAAGTATTGATTCTTGGCTTTTATTAGCCATTGGTCCAAATGAGTGACAAACAAATTTTATAGAAAAATTCTCAAATACAATTGAGAAATCGGACTTACATAGTCTATAAGTATTGATTCTTGGCTTTTATTAGCCATTGGTCCAAATGAGTGACAAACAAATTTTATAGAAAAATTCTCAAATACAATTGTGAAATCGGACTTACATAGTCTATAAGTATTGATTCTTGGCTTTAATTTCCCATTGGTCCAAATGAGTGACAAACAAATGTTATAGAAAAATTCTCAAATACAATTGAGAAATCGGACTTACATAGTCTATAAGTATTGATTCTTGGCTTTTATTAGCCATTGGTCCAAATGAGTGACAAACAAATTTTATAGAAAAATTCTCAAATACAATTGAGAAATCGGACTTACATAGTCTATAAGTATTGATTCTTGGCTTTTAATACCCATTGGTCCAAATGAGTGACAAATAAATTTTATAGAAAAATTCTCAAATACAATTGAGAAATCGGACTTACATAGTCTATAAGCATTGATTCTTGGCTTTTATTAGCCATTGGTCCAAATGAGTGACAAACAAATTTTATAGAAAAATTCTCAAATACAATTGTGAAATCGGACTTACATAGTCTATAAGTATTGATTCTTGGCTTTTATTTCCCATTGGTCCAAATGAGTGACAAAAAAATTTTATAGAAAAATTCTCAAATACAATTGAGAAATCGGACTTACATAGTCTATAAGTATTGATTCTTGGCTTTTAATACCCATTGGTCCAAATGAGTGACAAATAAATTTTATAGAAAAATTCTCAAATACAATTGTGAAATCGGACTTACATAGTCTATAAGTATTGATTCTTGGCTTTTATTTCCCATTGGTCCAAATGAGTGACAAAAAAATTTTATAGAAAAATTCTCAAATACAATTGAGAAATCGGACTTACATAGTCTATAAGTATTGATTCTTGGCTTTTATTTCCCATTGGTCCAAATGAGTGACAAATAAATTTTATAGAAAAATTCTCAAATACAATTGTGAAATCGGACTTACATAGTCTATAAGTATTGATTCTTGGCTTTTATTTCCCATTGGTCCAAATGAGTGACAAAAAAATTTTATAGAAAAATTCTCAAATACAATTGAGAAATCGGACTTACATAGTCTATAAGTATTGATTCTTGGCTTTTAATACCCATTGGTCCAAATGAGTGACAAATAAATTTTATAGAAAAATTCTCAAATACAATTGAGAAATCGGACTTACATAGTCTATAAGTATGGATCCTTGGACCGTACCTGTAGCAAAATTAAAATCGAAAACAATAGAATAGTAATGTTGACGTTTAATAATGTTGAAAATTGACAATAGCGATAGACAATAATTGTGATGGCATATACATACATACATACATACATAAATCAAAGGATTCATGTTTACACTTGCTCGCACACAGGAAGAGTGGATGCCAATAAAGAAAACTTACTACTACAAAATAAATTTTTAAAATATTTAAAATCAACTTAAGCAAATATTTACTAAGAATGACCTTTTAATCAAATTACAATGACTTCTCTTTCATATTCGACAAATCATATTCTTGAAAGGCAACCCTTATTATTGGCTTAAGAACTTTAAACCCATTTACAATCACCCACGTCAAATTTTTTGAAAATAAAGAGCAAGGTTAATTATTTTTGTAATATCCCGCCCCGGTTATCCTTTTTGCTAAATCTGTAGCGAAATTATTCGTAATAGGGTTTTAAAGCAACTGCTCCTCAAAAATTCCAGACATACCGTGTCCACCTAACAATTAATTTTATCCAACTTTAAAGACTCTGTCGCTGTTGCAAATAATTTTAAATTAGCTTTCGCCCAGGACGGCTGAACTGCGCAGACAATTTTCCGTAAAGGTTGAAAAAAAAAAAAAAACAATTTGGTATTTTAATCCAAACATATTAATATTTTATTCTTATTAACGCTTTTAAAATCATTACAAATTAGCCATTTTTCTAATATATTATATTTTTTGTAGTCAAGTGTTTTAAAGAAAGAAATGTTGTTGTTTCAACATGAATTAAAATACAAAGTTTCGCTGTTAGATTAGATTCTGCTGGGAGAATTCATTTCTCTATTTTGGTGACATACATACTTAAGGTAAAAAGTTTATTCCTTCAGTATGTGAATGTTTTCTTTCGATCAAACAAAGAAAAATCGAGATCCACAATTGAATTAAACTTAAAAGTTGTAGATTTAGTGAAAAGGGCAAAATTTCAATTTAATTTTTGCTTCCATAGGATGAAACTGTTCTTCGCAGGGCATTTGCTTTATCACACCACCCATCACTTTTTTTGATAATGAAATCTTCAAGTTGTGGTGGTTTTTTATTGTATTTTTAACGTTCTGTCTATAAGTATGAGACAGGATGGGATAAAAGACTGTTTGCTGGTTGATAAGACTAAACTGACCATTTTCGTTTAAATAGACGCATGTGTCCGTATTTATTCAAAACAATTTTCTGTGTTCTTAAAAATCTCATGGGCTAGAATATTATTTCACACAGGGTGGATTGGCTTGCGTTGTTTGCATGAATATGATATGATACAATTTTAATTTTAATGGCAACTGGTATTTTGCCTTGAGCTTATTCTTAAAAAAACAACTCTTACGCTTTGATGGGGATTTTTTGAGGTACTTTTTATGACCAATTGACCGTTTTGAATTTTCGGTTGCTAAATTTTCAAGTTGATATTATTGTTGGTATTCATGAGTCTGTGTTTGAAATTATTTAAATGGAAAATTTAATGTGATTCTTTGATATTATCAAGAGTGGGCTATTTAAATATAAGACTAATAATATGTTGTTGTACATTAAATATACAACGTAAATTATTTTATAGCCATTAGTTAATAACAAATTTTCTTAATTTCATAAACTCGTGAACTTATTACTTACCGTAGTATTCTTCTAATATTGAAACTAACTGCCGATTTCATGATTTTTTGCTTCAATTGGAATTATACGAATGAAAAAATATTAAAAAATTCTTTCGATATTGTGGAATAGGCAGTAATATACATATGTAGTTCAAACTTATTTCAGCAATTCAGTAATTTTCTTTTTATCTTATATAAGGCCCTTTCCGACCCAATTTTTAAAATTTTTGTGACCATATTGGTTTATTATGATATATATGTATATTTCAATTAAAAAATAATATCTTCGCTGATCTCACAACAAGTGGCTATTTCCTATCTGTGCACATATCGGCAATTTACTGCAACATAGTCATACCCCAAATGTAAATAGTTAATACCAGCGTTGTCAACTTTGAAATTTCAAAACGCATCAAAATGGAGAAGAAAACGCGCCATTTAACAAAAAACGCACCAAGTTCAGAATTTTTTTTTATTGAAAAAAATTTTTTTAATTAATTTTGCGTTTTTACAACATTAGCTTTAGCACAAAATTCTAATGTTGAATCAATATTGTTCCATTGCATGAATTGCATTATTCTCCACAACTTTCAATACTAGATAATCTTTCGACATTGTATTGCTAATGGCATGATATCATATTTGTAAGGGGATAAAACATTTTGTGCAATGTTTTGGTTGTGGATGTCGTTTGTAGGTAATTGGGCTTAAAGCTGCAATGTGTTTCCGTGTTCCAGCATGCCCAAGGGTTGATATTTAGGAGTGATGTCAAATTAGCAATAAAAGCGTCTTGCATTTGTGTTATTATTTGGTCAACGCCGAATCCGTTGCATAAACTCACATTGTTATTTCCAAATCTTTTTGTATTTCGCTAATGATCTCCTTTTTTAGACTCCATTATTGATACTAAGTTTAAATATTTCTTTTAGTAAATACAAATTTTATTAATTTTAGTGTTACAAAACTTTATATAAACGCCTTTTTTATGCATTTTATAAAAAACGACCAATGATCGCTAGTCTCGAGAATACTTTGTTTTTGCTAAGCTCTTGAACGAGCTCGACAGCAACTTTTACTACAAAAATATTATGTACTATGAAAATCTAAAAGGGACTGCAAATTTCTTATAATGAAATTTTTCATAATACAAATTATCTTTAACAAGACGGTTTTACTTTGTGCATATGTTGTGGTACGCCTTAAACATCATTACTGGTTGATCTTATTGTGGTCAGTAAAATTGATTGTGAAAATTTTACACTTTTGAATGAAATGGTATTTCAACAGTTGTATCTTTTTGTACAAAATTTTTTTTCTCATACTGGAACAAAAAATTGTGTTGAATTTTCTTTGGTGCCCCCAAAATTAAAAAACGCACTGAAATTTTAAAAAAAGCGCACCGCGCACGAAATGAGAAATTTATCGCACAAAACATTTGAAAAACCACCCAAAATGGTGCGAAACGCACCAAGTTGACAACGCTGGTTAATACTTCTTCTACCGTGAGTAAGCACGATCGCGAGAGAACAGTGTCTCTAATGTTAATAAAGAAATTAAGATTTTGTTTTGGATGAGTGAGAAACAATGATAAAGTGATAAAAAGTTGGCTATGTCGAGGAAGTTCCATATCCTTAGCCTTAATCTAAACTTAAACAGTAATATTTTTGTGATAAATTATTGCGAAGTTTTATCCCGATCGGACTAGCCGTTAAGAAATCACACATTCTAAAGTATATTGATTCTGGCCAACTGAGGAACGTATGAACAAGATTGACCAAAAGTCAAGGAAGAAACTTAAAAATACTTCATTCCGGCTGTTAACAACTCTAATGTATATGTGACCGAAATTTTAATAAAACTCACGTATGTGCTGGTGTTTTAGAGTATATTCTGAAGATAGTTCATCGCATATAGTAGAATATCTGTTGCCGATATAGCAGTGAGCTCCTTCCTATTACTTTTAATTTGAGAATATTCAAATCGAATAAATACAAAGAGTGCACCCTATGTCATCCTTCTCAGCACTAAAATTTCTAGTTCCGCATAATGCATTAATCGCAAATGGGGTCATTCCCTGACTGTTGGATGCTGTTATTCATTTCGATTCGAAAAGAAAATCTATTCGAATATTAAAAGTAAGTACATATGTATGTACATATGTATATGTTTCGAATTGAAATTCATTGTTATGTACGTAACACTGTGGTCCAAACCATGATTACAATAAATTAGAAATAAAAGGTTTTAAAAGATTACCTATGTAGTATGTACATGCTTTACGTCGTTAAAACTTTTTAAACTACATATATTTTAGCTCCTTTTCAAACCTCCATAGAAAGAACAAAACAAACAATTTATTAAGTTGTCCAACAAACCGTTTTAAATCGAAACGCCAAATTAATGTTATTGACTTTCTATGAAGAAAACTTTTCATTCAAAATGTTTTAAAAAATTTGATTAAGGTCCTATGTGAGGAACTTAAGTTTAATATAACAGAAAACAAGAAGAAAATAAATACTTTAATGCGTTATGTATGTATGTCACAATGTGTTGTGTCGTATACATATGTATGTACATACATACATACGTATGTATGGATATATCACAATAGAATGGAGATTTTTAAAAGGGGAATTGTCGTATTAGAAAGGGTATGTGACACGACACAAAGGGTGAAAAGTCCGTTTTTAAGAACCACAACAACTACTTGCAACAACAACATTTAAACAATGTGTGAATAGATTGTCTTAACCTTAATGTCTTATTGTTAATAACCCTTTTATTTTCTCGACATAAGTATATTTGAATTAGGGGAGGAGAAAATAAAAGGAACATGTTTTGTTTGTATCTACACACAAACGTTAAAAGATTTATGTGTACTTGTAACATTTTGTTTTCTGATGTGAACTACTATGTGTGTACATACATATGTTATGGTATTCAAAAAATAGACTGTTTATATACGGGACGAGCCCAAAGCCACTAACTGTCGTAAAAATAGTGCAGTTTTTGTTTTCTTTCATGTCATACTTAATCAATTGCTAGTAGTATGTATTTTTTAACTTCTTTTAAGGGAGAATTTGATTTCAGACCTCATTCCTATACTTGTGCCAAAGATGTTTATTTCGCATTAATAACAAATTTAATTTTGAGTATTAGAGAGGAAAATCAGAATTTATGTTTTTACTTCCTGTTATTTATTTGGCGCGTGCCATTTTATTTTTACTTTTTAAAATATTTTTTATTGATTGTAGGTACAAAATGCTTCAATAAACGGATGTATATTAATCTAAATGGGATAATGTTTACTTAGGAAATTTTTATTAAATATTTGTATTCATAAACGAAATATTTACAATATAAATAATGATGTACGTAAATACATTTAATCAAACTTTAAGCTTTCAGCTAATTATGTTACTTTGTTAGTTTTTTTAGATTTTCTAATACATATACAGTACAACTTCGACAGTCCGGACATGCGCCAGTCCGGTCACTCCAATAATTCGGACGCTTCTACATTTCGGACAACTTAAAATTTTTACCTCTACAATCCGGAAAAATTTTTTTATGCAAGAAAAAATTTAAATTCCAGTGGTTTCCCGTTTTTAGCTCGCATCATTTGTTATTCATACTTTTATTTACATTTTGCACTATCATTACTTCAGTTTCGGTTCATTCTTTCGCAAGCGTTTTGTCTAATTTCATACCAAGTGCCATGTCTTTAAATAATAAACGCAAACATAAAACACTAACTTAAAAGGAAAAGTGTGATATTTTACAAAGTCTTGATGAGGGAAAAACTATTAGGCAGGTTGCCGAAAAATTACATGTTCCTAAATCGATTAACGATTAACGATTTGGGGCATTAAAAAAATAAGGAGAAGATAAATCAATTTATTTCGAACACCTATAATGGACGCGGTAACATTTGAACGAAAATAATGTAATAAACCATTTTCATAATATAATTTTTTTTTAATTCACTTAGATTATTTTAATAATTTTCAATACTATAGTCCGGACAACTCGATAATCCGAACGTGCCTAAAACTATATGTGTCCGGACTGTCGAAGTTGTACTGTATAAAAAATTATGTCAAACTTTTTTCTGATAATCCTCGTATGGTTGCAAAAATGTATGTATATCGCTGGTGTCAAGTAAATCAATACCCTAAAATACATAATTTCAGTTTTACTGGAGAAGGTAAAAGCATAACAGTAACTGTAAAGATCAAAACGTAACTATCATTATAGAATTGCTTGTACAACCGTTATTTTTGATATTACTGCATTAAATTTTTGTGATGATGTTTATTTTTGTGAAATGGGCTGCCTACTAAAGGTCTTTATGCAACGTCAAAGCAGTGCTTAAATCAAGCAATTTTATTTTATTTTGGCTATCGTTGGAGCTCAATTAATAATTTTTCGATTAAGGATTTGCATATCTAATAGTGTTCATATACATAATAATAACGATAGGAACTAAAAATAGTCAGATAAATATAATGCCAAATACCATTTATAAATACAAGTATGTACACTGCAAATGAATCAAATAATCTATGTAAGCTTCAACAAAAAAATCTTTCGTAATTCCCTAAAACCGTTTTAAGCCATAATTTTATAATTTTGCGAAACAACCAAAAATTTTTGGTAAAAGTTCGTTGTTAAAAATATAATTAAAATCAAATCATAAATTTTTAAGTTGTATATACATAAAACAAATTTTAAGTTCTGGTAAAATAAGCAGAAAGTGGTTGAGATATATGAACGAATGAATTTTATTCAATGTTTTACAAAATTATTAAAATAATATATATTATTCAAATTAGGGTTTTAGTAAAAAGAAATTGGAATGAAATTATGTTTTTTAATTTCTTTTATTAAATATATACTTCCGTATACATAAAAAAATGCTTTGGAATAAAAGTAACATAAATGACGATATTGAACTGCGGTCTTATCGAAAATCACTGCAGAATTTAACTTTGAATATTATTGTAGACTATAGTCACGGCACATGGTTATATTTTACACTCAATTCACATGATGACTTTTGCGACGTCGTTTTTACTGAATTCCCTTTTGAAGTTGCTACCAAAATCTTTGTGTGTTCAGACCATGTCTTTTAGTTTCATGTCTTTTTTCCCATTTTTGTTTTGAAATAATGTAAGTAACAAAGATAAATAACAAAAGTAAGAAAAAGAATGAAAAGTAACAAAGAGAAATAGAAGAAAAGTCTTGAAAAACACAAATCAAGACTTTTTGTTTACCCCACTTTCTTCCCTACACCGCTCACCGACAAGCAAAAAAAAAAGAGACATCGAAAAAGCGACGTCGCAAAAGTCATCTTGTAAATCGGGTGTTACAGTGCTTTTTAGGAACTTGGTAAGATCGATTTCATTTTTGTCAGCTGTGCTAACTTTAGTCCAATTTTTTGTAGTGCATATCAGACACTTAATATAGATATTTATTTGCTTAAAGATTAAATTTTTATTCACATCGTAATATTAAATTTATACATAAATTCCGTATATCTTGGTTGTTTTAATATTTATTCATAAAAAGATTTGTAACATTTTACTACGAGTATATCTACATATATGTCTGTCTGTCTCTTCTGTACTGTGTCACTGAAATAACTAAAGAATAGATTAGTTGCTGATTTTAGGAACTTTAGGTAAATGCTCTTGCTTTTTTTTTTTTTTTTTTTTGGCTTAAAATCAAAAATGTTATATACAAAATTTCAATATAATCTTAAATAAATTCGTTAAGATTTAATTTTAATAGGTTTTAATTGGAAGTGTTTATGTGTGTGTGTGAGTGTTTTTATTTTGACTAAAACTTATGCAACAAGAGTTATGTATTTTCTTTGTTTGTTCGTTTAGTACTCCAAAGTATTAAAATACGAGTATGTAATATAAAATAGTACATTTGATATGAATGGAATGTTTTAAGTAGATGTTTTAAGTTGGATCAGTTAGTATATAAAATCTTACATAAAGTTAAATTAGATTAATAGGTTTGTGAACACCAACATGAATTCAATTTCATTAGTTGGTGCGATTAATATAGATATTGAATGACATGATCCTCAGCCTAACTATGCCATGGGGATGAAAGTAAATTGGATTGCAGCGAGTAAGAAGTGTTAAAGGGACTTTGAATTTCGCCATCTGTTACAGAAGTTAAGTCGACCAATTTAGCTCCAGTCACGTGTGTCCCTGAGCGATATGTGAAGTCAATCTTATCCATATAAGCGTTGTAAAAGTCTTCGGGACTAAGCCAGTATCATTCCTGCTTGCCATTGTAGTGAGGGGATAGGGAACTAATAGAGCTACCACATAAAGAGGAACCTTCAAGTCCTGAGGTGTGATTAAGTGACTGGGAGGGATAACCGAAAGCATGACTACTTAGAGGGGTGCCAGTGGGACTGTCGAGGTCTAGAGAGGGATTTGTCCTTTTTTCTTTTTGCCTTCTGTTGCAGAACCATACTCGTACTACTTCTTTTTCCATGTTCAATTGTTCGGATAATTGATTGATTTCTTCCGATGTAGGCTTGCAATTGATACCAAATGCTCTTTCCAATGTGGTTCTAACATTTGTTTCAATGGATGTTCTCTTCTTACGGCGTCTACCCATAATATTATCGGGAGTGGTGAGAACCGAAGATGTCATTGTAGTTAAACTGAAAATTCCGCCGGGTTTCGATACAGTATTGTCAGCATCTTCGAGCCATTTTTGTAGTAGAGGCTTCAGTTTGCACATATTCTTAAAACTTAAATTCAAGGCCTCAAAACGAGAAATTGTGGTTTGTGAGAAATCATTGCCATATAATTTGCCCATCGCTAGACCGACATCTCCCTGAGTGAAACCTAATTTAATACGTCTTTGCTTGAATGTCTTAGCGAATTGTTCAAGTTCTTCTAAATCGGTGGTTTCTTCTGGAGATTGATCTAAAGTTCGAGCTGTCATAGACATATTAGCTCCAGAGCTTTTAGAATGTTGGGGTGTGCTAGAAAAAGTCATACCAGCTTGAGAAAGAGAGTTCGGTGGAAATCCAGGTGGCATACTCGGGGTATTAGGGGTCATGGCTGCGCTGCTTAGACCCATAGGCAAATTAGTTGAATTGGGAGGTGTGGTTTGTTGGGTGTTAGTGGCTGGTGTATGTTCGGAATGATTTGGTGTTTGCAAACGGTCACTGCTATGTCTAGAAACTGGACTCAACGAGGGACTTCTTAACGGAGATTTATTGTGAGGAGTAGAAGAAATCTTTAATTCGTTAATAGTACTTTTGTAAGACTCTTCTTCTCGAGTTTGTGGATGCTCATGCTGCTGATGTTTCATTTGTTGTAACGCCTGCAATTGTAGCATTGCTTGTAGTGAATTCTGCAATAAAAATTGAGCAGCCGCAGGATTTTGAAAAGAATCCGGAGACATTTGACGCATCATTTCCATGTAACCTTGCAGCTGCAATTGAAACGCATTTTGCATATCTTCAGGATTTAACGATGAAGCAGCGGCTGCCAAACCCAATTGGTTTTGAAGCAGCAATGGACCCAGTGGATTTTGCAAAGCTGTTAATATGTTGCTGGTGTTTGTATTCAAGGACTCATTTTCATTTATAGAAGAAGGAGATCCTGCTAAACGTTTAGGTGATTGGCGAGCTAAATTCAAAACTTCATTTTCCATTTCAGGATCCAACTCACGAGGTCGCTTGTTTTTCTGATTTGATAGAGAGGGTGAGGGCGTTTGATATCTCACAATGTCATCTTGTGGCTCTTGGAAATGGGAAAGATCTGAAATTAGAGCAACAATTTTAAAGGAGTGAAAGAAAAATATATGTACATACACATGTAAATAAAAATTTAAATACAAACTAAGTTTTTTTGGTTAGTATTGATCTCCACTAGTACCAATCTAAACCATATTATATCACCCAAAAATATGCATATAGCAAATGATATACAATAACCATACTACCGATGTCCCCAAAGAGATCCAGGCGACTTAAACCTTTGCAAAAGAATCACCAATGTCCAATCAGATTGAAAAGGTTCTCGTAAGGGGCCATTCACATATTACATAATGTTGTTTTAAGAGATTTTATACCCCCTTCGTAATGCTTTTTACTCATTTTTAGTGCAAAATTTCCAATCTCCGTAACAAAATTTTTTTTGGGGCGTTACGTAATATGTGCATATCCCCTAATTAAGCACTCATGATCATTCATAAATATAAACATAGAAATGTACACATTAAGAAAAACAAATGCATGTGCTTGAAGAAAAATCTGTAATAATAACATGCCTTAACTGAAAAACATTAAACACAATTTGTCAACAATGTAGTTAAGCAAAGCTTGTTTGAGAAAAAAAATCAGCCAATATTTTTATTTATTTCATATGGTTTTAGAAATTGGTGGAATTTTTCTTTTAAGTTTTCACAAGCATACACCGAAGTAAATTGTACTGTACAATATTTTTTACCGAATTCCAGCGAATAGTTCAACATTTTTCCAAAAAATTGATAACAAAACTTGCCTTAATTATCGCCAGTAAAATAGCTACCAATTTGACTTAACAGGATTAATTTTAAAAATAAACTTAACTAATATTTTTTTAAGATATCGTAGTTTAATAAGAAAAAATATTGAAAAACAGAAAAATTTTATTATACATACATACATATACTTATGTACATACATATATAAATAAAGATTAGTTATTTTTACTGATAATGACAAAGAATATTAAACGCCAATAAAAAGTCTCATATTGTTGTTTACATATTTGGTTCTAAAGTTGTTTTTTTTAATGCCAATGTTGCTATTTTTGGTGCTACATTATTTCTTTTTAAAGCAAAATCATTTTTTATAGTTAAATCGCTTTAAAACATCCAAATCTGACACTGTGAACTTTGTAATGGAATCGGGATAATGTGTGCTAAAAATAATATTTATTAAATTATTGTTCCGAATATCCTATAAATGAAAATTGTCTGTTCCAAATTACGTTCATTCCACATGTGAAATTAGCGAAGTTCGTTACATTAGATAAAAAACATGAAAATCTCACCCTTTTCTTTCAATTTAATTGAAATTCAACCCTTATTTCCGATGGATTAAAAACAATATGAAATATTTAAAAGTTTGCAACTTAAATGAAACCATGTTTAAATTTATTTTTTTTTTAATTTAAAGGGTGATTTCTGATGTAAATTGGACATAAACCGAAAAAAAGAGAAAAACATCCCGGAGATACATATATGTATGTATTTCGAAAAGGGAAGGTAAAATATACAAAAACAGTTCTTTGATTTGCAACCATATTTAAAAAGATAAATCAACGCAAATCTAAAATGCGCGGAATTAAAAACGTCTCCACCAAATTAACAATGATTTGATTCTGTTTTATGTAACTGACAGCAGCATCGTGAAATACAAAAAATGTTTGTACCCATGTTCGCTATAGACTCGGAAACTATCCAACCGATTTGGCCCAAACTGGTGTCATTCAAAAGGGAATTTATAGAGGATGGTTTTAGGCTTTTAATATTTCAAGTGGGCGTAGCCCCTCCCACATAAATTGAATAACATCATATATCTTGACTATTGTGATAGCAAGAGTTTTGAAACATTGCAATAGTTCATATGTTACTAATGTGAGTAATCAGGACAAAAATGGGCGTTATCGGACAAGTGGGCGTGGCAGCTCCCATATAACCCAAAAATTGAAATCGCCATATTTTGGGCATTTTTTGACCTACGCCGATGATATTTGGTACATATAGTATTGACATAATTAGGAATACGTACTAGGAGAAAAGTGAGTGGGACCACGCCCCTTTATAGGAAAATAAAAAATCTTAATATAGTCTTAACTATTGGACCGATGGTCATTAAATTTTCACAATAGGATATATAAATACTTTTAATTTTATTTTATAACGAGGGGGGTAGCGAAGTACACCGGGATCAGCTAGTACAATATATAATTTCACTATCTATTCCATAATTTGGTTTACTTCAAAGCATAACCTAAGCATAGTCTAAGCTGTTAGTCTTCTCGGCATTTATTGTTTTTATTAAATAAAAAACATGGTTTGCACTATACTCGTATTGCCAAAAAGATATTGGAAACAATACATAATAAAAAATTACTCGTACTAAATTTAAGTATTATATGTTTTTTTGAGTGCAAGTTGTGATTAAAAAGTTTAATCCGAAATGTATTTGAATCAATCCCAAAAGGCATTAAAGGCCTCTCTTCCATACCAGAAATGAACGAAAATAAAATAATAAAATTTTAGTCTGACCTTTGTTTGTCGATTTTAATATTCGAATGTGGCTGAGTTGTCTGCGATGTGTTATGAATATGTGATTCTAGGTTTAATACCAACAATAGACAAAAATAAATTTAAAATCAGTAAGTAAAACAATTTAACTTAGATATAAATATACGAGTATATATGTTTTCATATGTATATAAATATATTAAATATATGAATTTCATTGTGTTCCGGGATAAAAATGAGCATAACTAATCCCGATAAAGGATTGATTCTAGTATACGACAGTATTGATTTTAGGTAAAAGAAATGTGTACGGCTTCCAATTGGATGGTATAATAATGTTGAAGGAGGATTCATGCATCCAATATAAAACCGTTAATTTTCGCCTTAAATCAAGCCGAACGATTTTTTGAAGTTACATATTTTTTTTTTTTTGAGATTGAATTCAGTACATTAATCAATGCTTTTATATATGATATAAGAAAACCCGTACTTACCGTATTATTTACACCATTTGGGATTGATTAAAATACGTTATAATTTTTTTTTTCTGTGTAAGTGCGAAATCTTCGAATTATGGTTCAATACTTTTTTCCAGAACTGTACGATAGTTGTTAAAATTAATAAGTTTCCATTGTGTATTCTTATATTGAACATAAACAGGGGCATGTTCTATGACAATAAAGTCAAAATAAACAATGTTATTGCAACATTTGGTTTAAGCAAGAAGTCAAACCAGGAGTAACGTTTTCTTCTCATCATTTGGTTTTTCCATTTGATTTCTAAGAAATGCTAAAAAAGTATACGAAAAAAATCCTTTTATTTCTCATTGAGAGATCGAGTTACAATTTGAGAAAATCTTAATCAAAAGGAATAAATCATTAAATTTACGAGTTTCGAAAATGAAAAAATGCATTCATTTACTGGTAATACACCTCCTAAGGTTCATTGTCTATGCGATGCACTTACTGCTAATGGTACATGCTACAAGCCACATGTTTTATTTTCTCTTGGTTGTACGTTTTTGCCTTGAGTGAGAGGGATAGGTAAATATGGAAATACACTGTGGCAGTAGTGTCCAGGTGATATGATTTGGTACTTTACACACTATTGATGCATTATGCATAACAAAGAGCAGCTGTGTTTTTTTTTGCTTGATTTTTAAAATTTATTAATTATTTATATACATGTATGTATGTTTAATTCTTAAATATATTGAAAATTTTTCCAATATAATTTCCATTCGTTTTCCTAAGGATACACTAAAGGACTCGTTTTCACGTCATTCTAGAATACATTATTTTCGTGGTAACTTATCTTTAAAGAAAGAATTTATTGAAGCTTAAAAATATTTACTATAACATGATAAACTTTGCAACTCATTATTTTTATTTGCGGTCTCTAAATCCTAAGTTAATTTCTGCTGAGTAATCATTTCAATTACGTAGTTCTGTTGTAAAATTTCAAAACTGTCAAGGAAGTTTTTATTTTTTACAGTTTATGACATTTCCGTTTTATATATTGTTATGTTGTTATATACGAGTATGTACATATATATTTCGTCTTTAATCAAGTTTTATTCGCGTAATCAGAGTTAGTTTATATGCTTAATTATTGTGCAACTAACTGAGGGAAGAGATTTCTGTTATTTAATTTAATATACTCGTATATTATTACTTTATTTAAATGTTGTAATAAATGAAGCATATGTTATAGCCTAAGTGCCTGTTCGCCAATATCGAAGAAGTTCTTACTTTTGAATAATTACATTTAAAACAGAAACAAAATTTTTGGATTTGTAGCAAATAGTTTTGTACTTCCCTGAAAATTCAAGTAAGAAAGAAAATTTTCAAATTAATGGAAACATTAATTTAAACGAAATAA
This sequence comes from Lypha dubia, assembly GCA_947311025.1. Classification (NCBI taxonomy): domain Eukaryota; kingdom Metazoa; phylum Arthropoda; class Insecta; order Diptera; family Tachinidae; genus Lypha; species Lypha dubia. The sequence goes on along the minus strand of OX371261.1, from coordinate 6,406,646 downwards.
AATGTTTAAATTTATTAATTTTTCCATCCACACATAAGCAAATAGATTTACTATGTTTCAGGAAAGAAATTCTACGAATTTGTAAATGTTTTGTCTAATTACAAAGCGGTTCGTGAGATGAAACAAAACACAACGGTAATTGAGAAGAAATATATTTTTTCACTTAATATATTCTGCAAAAATTTAAATATATTTACTGAACAAGACCTATTTACTTTTTTTATTTTGTATACATATATATACATAGCTATGTATATATGTATGTATGTACGTACGTATAAATTGTATATGCAATATATTTATATACATACATATTCATTCATTCAATATGTGCATAAATCGGTTTCATTAGAAACGCAACTATAGGAAGATGCTTTTAGAAAACTACGCATTCCATACAAGAGATTTCCTGGATTTTAAAACTTCTTCAATCCAAAAATTTTTGCGGAAAGCAATCACAATCTTTGGTAATGGAAGTAAAATACCTTAACATTAATTGCTTTCTCAATTAGTTTAAAAATCCTTGTGATTGTGATGTACCATCCTTGCAAAATTTTCGAAAAAAAAAATTGAGCTAGGTTAGTACCAAAGCGGTAACTGTAATTTTAAACATCTACTTTATTATCCGTAGATGTTGGGCCTGTTCGGAAATGCATCTCTACGCCGCATCTGATGCACATGTGTGATTAGTTTGCTCAGCTAATAGAAAACACCATATGTAGTGTTACAAGCCGTTGATTTTCAGAACGTACAACGCATCAGATGCGGCGCAGTGATACATTTCCGAACAGGCCCGATATTGTATGCAACTATTTAACTGTGTCCAGTACGTCACGCGATCTGTCTGAACATGTTAAAATATAGAAATTTACTTCTAATTGTAAATACAACTGTGATTTATTTAATTTTTTTTTGCAACAGCAAGTTTGAATTCCTTATAAAAATCGGGACTTTTTCTAAACATGTTTGTACGAGGATGTATTATTGATCTCCGTTACAAACCTGCTTGTATTGTAAAATATAGAAATTTACTTCTAATTGTAAATACATCTGTGATTTAATTAATTTTTTTTTTTTGCAACAGCAAGTTTGAATTCCTTATAAAAATCAGGACTTTTTTAAACATGTTTGTACGAGGATGTATTATTGATCTCCGTTACAAACCTGCTTGCATTGTAAACTAAGCATTTTGCTCGGTGTACAAGTATTTGGCTCCATGAAAAATGGCCCCAATGAAAAATGGCCCCAAACCAAAAATGAAAAATGGCCCCAAACTTTTGTATTGAAAAAACCAACACGAACTTTGGGGCCATTTTTCCTATTTTTTGGGGGCATTTTCATTTTTTATTTTTAAGTTTGGGGCCATTTTTCCTAAAGTTTGGGGCCATTTTTTATTTTTCAGTTTGGGGCCATTTTTCATTTTTTAGTTTGGGGCCATTTTTCATTGGGGCCATTATTCATGGAGCCCAAGTATTTATATATACATACATATACTCATAAAAATTTCCATACATTGCTATTACATGTGCACATTTGGCTTTGTAAGTATGAACTCAATATGTTCATAAAAGGAATTATTAGAAATTGTTTCTGAAACCTGTTGAATGTTTTTGATTTTTCACTTTTGTCACACCTCTTATTTTTAATTTCTATTTACATAATGATGTCATAATTTAAATTCTTGGAAACCCTTTTATTTCCCAACCAATATTTTTTTTTATTTGAACAAAATTTAAATAAGTAAATAAGGCGTGCTTTAGAAACACGCAATCTCAGTCAATTTGCCATAAAAGAAAAGGTAAATGAACTTAATAAAAAAAAACCCACAACCCTTTATTCACAGGACCTATTATTTCCGTAGACATGAGTATATGAGTTAGCATATAATTTAAATACAACAACACCTTCTTTTGTTACACAATAATAAATACGTAGCAATTGTTGCGCTTTTTAAATTTTCATTAGGGTGTTTCCACAGTTTTATTAGACAAGAACAAAATAAAAATGAATTCTTGTGTGAATGTAACATTAACCCTTATTTAAATAATTTTGCATAAATAGAATTAGAAAACATGGTGCTACTAATCACGTAGGTTTTATGTTGTTTTTTATTGCACTAATCACTTTATGAAAATGTTTTTAATTGACAAAAGAAGTTTACAAGTTGAATGATTCTATTTGCGATAAAATTAATTGTTGTTGTGATAATATTTAACACGGAATTATAATAATGAAAAGGTAAATGTCGTTCATTATCTTTTAAATGGGGTATAATTTACATAACCTTCTTTCTACACACACTAAAATATCAAAACATCTTTTTAAATTTTTGAATAATTATTGCAACAAATAGTATTCATTGTTAGTTGATAGGGGTTGTAAACTTGTTGTGGCAGTGAAAGATGGATGTTTTTTTCTTTATTCAACTGCACATATTTAAATCGGTTTGAAACCATCAATGAGGTGTTTTATTTAAATTGTTTAAAATTAATTTCTTTCATCATTATGGGGTGGTTTTGTAATAATACATACTATTTTTGGGGGTGTTTGAAACGTTTTTCAAACATTATTTATAATATTTTCTGTGTAAAAGTTTCAGTGTTTTAAATGTGACAAATTGTTGAATAGAATTTTGCAAATAAATTGTGTCTGGGTCAGATTTAGGGTCATGTGTTACTTGTTTTTATGCTGGACATTTACAGAAAGGTCAATTGTTAAGAGTTTTGCTCTCCGATCTATTTTGTTTGATCATCTGCTACATATTGCAAAGTATTAATTTATTTAAATAAAATGTATTTATTTGCACATGCAATTAATTGAGTGGAAATATATGAGTTCTTTTGTAATAATCAATTGATAAAGAAATTTCTGGAAACGTCATTAACTAGTCTGTAACGCAGTGGGTAAATAGTCAATATTTTTTTGCTTTTTTCATCGAGACCGATCTGTTTTAATAATTTTTAGGTGTAGTGTGCTCGTCATAGTTTTTTATTAGCATGATATATCGTTAAAATTTTCAAAAATATAGGATTGTGCAAAATGTATTTCTATGCCCAAGATCGTTCCAAGCAATGTATTATTTTTGGTAGAACCTAGAAAAAACATAGAAAGATAATATGTGTTAGCCACGCCCTAACTATCTCTAGCAGTGTAGCAAGGTGTGGGGATTTCTCCCCAAATTGGGGATTTTAGCTGGTTTTTGTTGACAGATTATCGTGGGGAGGGATTTGGGGATTTTTCATTTTCAGTATACCTATTATCAATTTTGCTTTATTTTACCATTTTCTTTCATACAAATACATATTTACATATATGTTTATGTATCTTGGCGTTTTTCTTCTCCATATTTCGATTATTTCAAGGCGATGGTATTGAGGATGTTGGTTTTTATAACAATTTGTTTAAAATTTTAAAAACCAGAATTTATTGAATTCGATATTGTCAAAATGGGTGTACTAAGGAAAGTAATTTGGTTGTTGCTAAAATTGATGTTGCCATAGAATGTTCAAAGGAATTAAAACAACTGCACCAACTAGCTGTCAACATTCCTAAGTATTTCCAAGTTAAACTTAGAACAAAGTATTTTAAATTTCATGATTTTTTTTATAATCAAATTGTATTTTATAATAATGGTGATTCTAAAAATTATCTGTGTCTAAGAAACGGCACATGTCATTTATATAATTGAACATTATATTGTACCTTGCGTAATGTACAAAAACCAACACATATATTCTTGTATACATACATACCAGTATATAAAGCCTAACGCTTAGTCATCTGTTTCGCAACTAGCTCACGACGATTTTGAGCGCTCAACATCGGCCGATGCTTATCGTGCATATTACGGGGTAGCCTAATCCTAAAAAGGATCAAATAATGTAAGTACGCATTGTTATACTAAATTGTATTAAAGGACGTAGGGTATTCTCTCGTTCAAAGGTAAATTTTAAAAAAGAAACGTGAACATATACCCAAATAATTCAATGTTAATGATCCAGGTGTCTAACATAAAAAATTTTTGTTTTGAAAAATTTGCTCACTGTAGGATGGTGAAGTTTTTATACATACATACATACATATAATTGAAATAAAATGATTGAATTGATGAATAATTGAAGTAAAAGAACACAACAATGTTATGTTAGGAGGTATTGCCAATTTGGTCACGCAGTAGCTATGGAAAGGTTCACCTTTAAAAGGATGGGTAGATCCGAGAATTATAACATCTATATGTTTTATATTTTTATAAATGTTTTCTTTTTACAAAGCTTATACCTGCATATTATTTCGAGATGTAGTAGCAGATACCAACACGGTTGATAAACAGACGCGGTTGAAAAATAATATAACATCATAAAAGTAAATAAATTATATAAATTTGTTTTGTTTTTGTGTATCGTTCTGTCGAGAGACGAACCCATATCGAACCCGAGTCACTTTATGAAAAAGTGATTTTCAGGACATGCCTGTACTGAGTACCCAAATTAAAAGTATTGAGTAGCATTGAGTAATCAAAAGTAGCAGAATTTGCCAGCACTAGTTGGCGGAGTTATTTGAAACGAAAAATTAGTTTCTTATACAGCCGTGTCTGTCATACATCTATGCGCACGGTAGTACGCCAGGCCAAGTTCGGCCACACAGTGTGTACATTTACACGAAACCATTCGAGCTGTTTTTACCCCCCTCATAACTTTGCTCCCCCTGATTATAATAGAATGAAACTTGAAACATAAGGTCTCCCCACAGAGGTGACCTCACATCATAAAACCTTCCCGAGATATTAAGGTGTGAAAAGTCCATATTTCAGTACATATTCACTGACTGACTCATCAATATTATTGGGCACTTCCAGTAAAGCTAGAGAGCTGAAACTTGGTACACAGGTAGGTAGTGATGAGAAATTACCGAAAATGATTTTTAAACCGGCACTTTTCATCTGGTGCGACTATGGTGCCCCTTCTTTGTATAGGGCACTTCTAGTATAGCTAGAAAGCTGAAATTTTCTACACAGGTAGGCCCAGATATGCAATACATATAAATATTTATACAAAAACAACTTAGAAAAAAGAAGTGAGATCCACACAAAAACATAAATGTGAAAATAAGGCCAAGTTGGTATCCAAAAAGTTTCGGCTGTAAAAACTACTGAGATCAAAATAAGGACCAAGTTCTTGATTGGTATAATTCCATCTCATTTCTATTAAAACTTACGTGGATATCCAATATGTATGAATCATTTATTCAATGAATTCAGAAGAAAAATGCTATTGAATATATTGCACAGATAACAATGGGGAAATGTGCACTCTTGATACTACATACATACATATATAATTTCTCATCTAAATCTAATTAGTAAAAGTGAAATACGTTATTTCTCTGTATATATAAAATTTATATTTTTGTCCCATACGAGTTAAAACTAGAACCTATTTCTAGTACATTCTTCATTGTATGGGAATTTATTTCGCGAGAATTTTATTTTATGGCAACTAGAATTATACTTCGTTCGTGTTAATACTGCAGCATACATACATATACGTACTTATGTGTTCCTTAAGTTTTTCTTTGCAATTGATTGTTCTCCGATTAAACTTTATTAAGGCATGAGCTAATTACTATTATTACATTATTTGCAATGGCGTATCTTTAGGAGGCACTACTTTTGACACGCGTATTTTTACCTTAAATAAAAATAATAAATCACGTAACAATAAAATAAACCCACATTTGATGTATTTAATTTTTTTTGTAGCAGCAAATCCTTCGTTAGAGTTTCCCTAAAAATGGGTAGGTAGGTCCTGCACATGATGAAATCATTAGCAACTTAAATAATTTTAGTCACGTGCCTTTGAAGTTAAAGAATTTAAAAATTTGTTAATAAAACCATAATTCTCAAGGGCTTCTAAGGATTTAAAGAAATACTGTTGAAAATTATTGATTTTTAGGATTATCGAACATTCGGAATCCAAGCTGAATTTTGTACAACAAAGCAGTACGTAAAAGAGTAAAAAAAAAAAATTACACAAATACAAACCTGATATTGAGTTTGGAGGTGATTTCGACATGTGTGTCAGATCTAGAAAGATAGATAAATATGCAAACAATTAATAATTGAAATTAACAAAAAATCACGTTCTTAAAATGACAGTCTTTGATAACTACAAAAGTTGTGTTTGTAAAAAATGCATTTGATAATTCTTAAAATATCTAAAGTTTTATACATAGGTACATATTAGTGATGTCACGAATATCAATTCTTAGTATTCGCGAATACGAATACGAATATTTGAAACAGTATTCGCCGAATACGAATGTGAATACGAATATTACTTTTAAGGTATAGAGAAACTTGATATTTCAAATTTAATTGGAAAAAATACCTCCCTTTGTGTCAATAACAATAAATTGACAAAAAAAAAACTGTCACACTACTTTAGGTATTTAACATTATTATGACATTGAGATGCCTAATTAGAAGACCACTATTGAACATTTTTAAATTATTTTACCTACATAAGTACATGATTTAAAAATTTGTTTTTCTTACTCTGATTGCGTTTTTAATTAGTAATTCCGTGTTGTTTGGGAGAACATATTTTCGCAGATAGCGCAGCCACAAGTCTCGGTGGACTTTCACATATTAAAATTTAGTTCTTCCATTTTTGAAGTCCAGCATTCCTCTATTGAGAATTGATTACTACTTAACATGATATAAATTTACTTTTAATGATAGTTACGAAATATAATTTTCGTATGTTTTTTAAGAAGATTATTATCTTGCGTCAAAGGTAAAGGGATTTGTTTATTTAAATAAAAATTATTATAAATTAATATATATTTGTTCATTTTATGTACTCCTTTAAACTTTTTGAATGATTTTTTTTTTTTTTTTTTTAAATGTATATGCAAATTATTCGTGAAATATTCGCTTGAATTTGGCGAATACGAATATCTTAAAATAGGCGAATAATCGAATACGAATACGAGTATTCGTAACATCACTAGTACATGTACAAGCATACATACTTACATACAAGTATTTAGTATGTCTGAAAATATTAAAAATATTTAGTTTTCATAACGTCTAATGTTATTTTGGTTTCGTGGCCAGGAGGACAAAGCTTTCAACCATCCATTATTATATTTATAGCCCCCTTGAGAGAGTGTCATCTTTGACAAAGACAAAACCATAAACACAACATAATATTTTCACATCTTAGCAGTGAATGCTTTTCTTTCCCTCTCAAAAAATCTTGGCAAGTTGCAAAGCAGATAACTGAAGAAAAACGGTGAAATAATTTTCCAACAAAATGTGCTAAAGAAATTTATTATACATACATACATATATATATATATATGTACAATTTATGTACATATACACATATGTAATTATCTGAAAAATTTTTTTATAGGACACCTCTATTATTTAGGGAACAAATATGTATATTTATTTTCCTGACTCGATGTGAAAAAATAAAATTTATAAAAAACATACAATTAAAAATAAAACTGTACAATTAAAAAAGAAATACCTGAAAGAAGATTGAATATAAACATGTATTGTATATGTATTTATGTATGTCCTTTTTAAGCACGGGAGAGAAAATCAAGAGATTTCTGTGAGAAAATGATCTGCTTATCTGTTTTAAGCGTATACTCACTATTCATCCGGAGAAAAAAGGACATCAGAAACACCTTGCAAAACAGGTAATAAAAATTAAAAAAAATTATCAGTAAAAAAATCAACAATGAAAGAAAATGTTGAAAATACTTGATTTGAATTTAAATATTCATGGCATTTATTGGTTTTTAATACAAATAAATTATGAGGAACGGCATGATGTCTCTTTGTTTTTAAGATGTCTGTCATCTATTTTTAATGGAAAAAATAAAAATTTGTATGGTTATCTTGCAAATGTTTTTTGTTGAATCTTAATAAAATTTTGTTTTTGAGCACAGAAGGATTTATAGCACGTATTAAGATATGATATTAGGATAGTTCGAGAAGTGGCTATTTTATTTTATTGAAATGCATACATATATAATTAGCGCCAGAACATGTAATTATGAAATTAAATTTCCATTCCCCTAGATGTGCATCTCTACTTTTCTAATATTTCTAAGAATTTCTGAATACATAAATAAAAAATAAAATTTTATTTTATCTTTCTATTCTGCTGGTATATCTCAGCCTACACTTTTATACATTGCTGCTTTTTTTAATTTTATCTCAAAATAATTTTTGAGCTAAGAACTGTGTTCTAATAGTACGATTTTGGTCTTTGCTTTGCTGTATCTATATAAATAAAAATGAAACGTTGTCAGTTGCTAAGCGCATAACTTGAGAACGGCTACACCGATTTCGCTAATTTTTTCATCTTATTGCTCAAAGTGCTCCGAGAATGTCGTGTATCGTAAAGCATTAGAATGAAAGACATGGTTAAAGTGAACCAATCGATACAAAACATATTTTTGTTTGTTCCTTTTGTTGTTTCCTTTCTAATAAAAATAATAATTTAAAAAATTAAATTTAAAAAACGCTCTAAAGCCTGACTAGTTAAAAATTTCTTTGGTTAAACATCATTCGGTTCGACTAAAAATTCACAAATTAATTTTGTTTTTATATTTAGTCGATACAAATTAACAAGCGAAAGCAAAAAAATATATTTTTACCTGTTACATTTTAAAAAGGAATTTATTTGCTTCTATGTTAAGTTCTTTCACGTAAAAATCGGGCTATTTGCCTAAATTTGCAGTTAAAAAACTATGACATACCTACTTGCTTTGATTTAAACCAAAGTAGTACTTGGTATACGATGGCATACTGTGGTAAATCAATGCACTATTAACACGTTTCGAAACAACAACGAATTTGTATGTTACAAATTATTGTAAATAACCTGTTTGTATTTTTAAAATCAAACCATTTATTCAGGTACTCTAAGGCTTTATCGATATATAATAAAAAATTCATGTGAATTTCCCTGGTCAGTTCCGGTGCAGACAAAAGGTTAATTTTTTTGCTTGTTTCATATCCAAATATCCAAATTTCCATGACATAGTCTTAAGAAAGAATCGCCACTGTAAAAAAACGTCAACAAATGACTAATATAACCCGAATCTATTTTGAATTGTAGATAAATCAAATCATGCGAAATAAAGTATTTTGGTGTACTTTATTGTTTCTATAAAGTATAGAGTACAATTAATCAAAAAAACGTACAATACTTTATTATAAAGTACGGGTGGCAAGCCTAGCTGAAAGTTACGAGTTATCCAAGCGGGAACTCATAATCAACATCACCATTAATTAGAAAGGAGGAAATAGATTCAAAGAAATATCGACGACTTTTTAAGGTTGCTAGTTTAAATCTATTAATATATAAGTATGTACATACATATGTATAAGAATTCCATTTCCAGAATTAAAAATTAAATATTAAAAACTCTTTTCGTACGAATTTGATAATAAGGCGAACTAAAAAAAATATACAGTTGTTTCGTGATATAAAACCATGAACGGATCGGATAGTTTGGACAGAGTTTAGAAAATGTCTAGTCGCAAAATTTGTCAATACTATGGTTAAAAACTTATTATTTGTACCTATAATACAACAGTTTTGTTTAATTTAGCTTCAACTATTCAATTCATATTAGATAGACGAGAAATATTTTCAGATAGTTAAATTTTGCAAAAAACTAGTCAATCTACAAAATTTGAGAAGAGTGTCCAAATTTCGTATGATTTCAAACTACCGACGGCAGAAGCACATATTATTTAATTGAATTTATAGACACTTTTGGCTTAGAGCCATAACAAATTAAAGGCCAAATTAAAATTTTTGTGAAATTCTTATGAATACGGAAACATTTTCAATATAGTTTATAAAAAGAAATTCTTCACAAAATCTTAGTTTATGTACATATAATTCATTAAATTAGCCATGTGTCTAAAAATTTTTTAGTAAATGCTTTTTATTTTAGCCTCAATCAACTTGTAGAACTTTACCATCTCGTTGTAAGCAGGCAAATTAAATATTTTGTTCTTCCAAATTAATTTGAGTTTATGTGAAAATATTATGAAACACATACATGTTTGCTTTTGTTGTTGTTGTTTATGTAAGTAGTCGTCACTATGATCATTATCGTCACCATCGACCATATCTTCAGCATCATGGTTTAATTGATGATGATTGTAGAAATGAAGGTGGCTACTATTGCGTTGTTGATGATGTTGTTCCTCTTCTCGATTATCATCCAATAAGTCAGTTTTTAAGTAGGAAGAAGAGGAATTATCCAATAACTCTGTGTTATCCTTTGATGCATTTTGGGTAACGGAGGCAGAAGATTGTTGAGTATTCCAATGCATTTGTTGTTGTACAACCATCATTTTGCTTCAACTTTATTTATTTTCTAGTATGTAATTTGTTTACGCAATTTTCCACTTTTTTATACATATGTATGTACATACATATGTACATATATGTGTTATTTTTGTTAAAAACATGCAAAACACTTTTAAATACACACGATATACATTTTTCATTTAAATATATTTTTTTATTTATGATTTGGTTTGTACAAAATAAATAATATTTTTATATAATAGTTGTTAATTAACATAAAATAATTTGTTTATTTGCAAGTTCGTGTTGTTATGTGCAGAGTTAAAATGCAACTGAATCGCACTTGCTTTTCAAATTAACTATTTTACTCGATTTGTAATTTCAAACTTCTGCTAGTTTCTAATGTTTTTGTTTAACTATCAATAGGAAACTCTCTCACTCACATGGTGAATCTCCGGCAGCGAATCTACACAAACAAAAAATATTTTATATCTTAAACATTTTATATTTATTTGTATTTTTGTCCAGAAAATAAAAAACCTCAATACTTTAGTGCAGCCTTAGAACGTACCACTGCATATGCATTCCCCTCACTCTCGACACAATACATATAAATAAGTAATGTGTGAATGTGTTTTTAAGCAGATCTGCATAATCATATTTAACATTTCCGTTTTGAATGTTTTTGCATTTTGTCTACGCGTGTGTGTGTAATAATGTTGTTGGTAAAAATAACACTGTTGTTATCGTTGTGACCCTAAAGAAAAAAAAAACTAACCCTATGCACTTACTCAGTCTTCTCCTTCCCCTTCACACAAACAAAAACTACATACATGCGTACATAATTATTGTAAAATATAGGGGAAAATTCGTTTGCAGCACTATTTGTTTGAATGCTATCCACAGTTCAATATAAATAAGTTCTTATAAGAATCTTGCATTACTTTTACTCTGCATGAACGAAAAATCACAGAGTCCACTTTCTAATTTCCTTCTGCTAAATAAATATTCTCAATCTTAGTTATTCTTTCGCTCTTAATCTGTACAAGAGTTTTTTGCTTCTGCTAAGACGTCCTTATCCTTTTCTTCAATATGTGTAAAATTACCATAATTTCTGTTCTACATGTGTATGTTCCAGGAATGAAAAATATCTATAATTAAATTTTGTTCCGAACGCTACCCTGCAGGAAATGTCAATAGTAAAATTACACTGATTTTCTATTGACGATGTCAACAGTTCTATTGACAAATTATACCCCAAGTAATGCTATCTACTATTGACATTTAACACAGGCGTGTCCTACGAAATCTACCAGTAGACTGCGTCAATACTGACTAGGTAGTTCTTGTGGGACCATATGGAGCAAATGTACATAGTAAGATTGTACTGACTTGCGAGTACTATTGACGATGTCACCACACTACGGGAAATGTCCGTAGTAAAACTGTACTGATTCACTGTAGACGCTGTCACAGGAAATGGCAATAGTAAAATTATACCGATTTTGAGCTCATCAAAACCGTAAAAAATTTTCTCTAGTCATCAAAAACAGAAGAAAAAAAAATTTGTTGACAGTGTCTCCAAAAAGACACCATCATTGTTGACAAAAATGTTGACATGGATACACTAAGCCCCATGTTTCCTTCAGGGTATAGTTTGATTTTTAGATGTTTGTACGACATATGTACATATACATATATTTTATTCTAATACCTATACATACATACACAGGTATGTATTTAGATTTAACAACGAAATAACTAAGATAGTCTGATTGCTATTTCTTGTCTGACTAACAAGAGTCTGATGCTAATATGTTCATTGCTTGGGTCTTAATTGTATTTTTAGATCCTAAGTATATTAAAAGTCACAAAACATATTTATGTCACATAATTTCAATTTAGTGTTTGTATAATGAAGGAACGAAAAAATTCTGTCGATTTCCATGTCTGCGGTGCATGGCATTTGTCGATGTACTTTTATTAGCATACACATCGCATTAGTAGGATTGAGTGTGTTTTTTTTTCATATTTACAATTGCAATGCGCATTTTCAATAGTTTTTTTATAATTTATTTTCATTTCTTTAATGGGTGTGGCTTTTATTAATAAAAAAAAACATTTTATGCAGGATGAAGACAAATAAAAAAATTATAACAAAAATGTAATAACTTTTAAAGTAATGTATGTACATATACATATTTTCGATTGCTTTGTTGTAAATATATAAAGTGAATGCATATTATATGCATGCTTTATGCATATCAGGATGCTCTTATCTACATAATCGTATGGCTTTTATGTGTGTGAAGTTAAATTTTAAAACTTAAAACCCTAGACATGAAACACAGAATTTAACAGAGCTCTGTTCGCAGCTTACCAATGTTCTATGGACATATAAAAATCATAACGACTGCACTAAAAACGTCTTTCTTTTGGGAAGAAGTCAACGTGGGCGAAAAAAAAATCTTTGGAGTATCCATATTTCTAAAAATTTTGTAAATCGACTATATCTCGGTAAAGCTCAAACTGTTAGATATGCCAAATATAGGGGTTGGTAAAGGGCCACTTCGTCCACAAAACCTAATGATTTTTTTCGCCCACGTTGAGTCCTCTCCAAAAAAAAATGTGGTCATCTCTTAGAGAATCCATATATACATATATATATAAACATTTTGTAAATCGAGTATATCTCGGTAAAACTCAAAGTGTTAGATATGTCAAATATAGGGGTTTGTAAAACCCAATGATATTTTTCGCAATGTTCACTCTTCCTAAAAAAAGACGTTTTTAGTGCACCCATTATGATTTTTATATGTCTACAGAGCACTGTTAACCTGTGAACAGAGCTCTGTTTAATTCTGCGGTTCATGTCTAGGGTTTTATTTTAAAATTTAACTTCACACACATATTTTTAATTATCCCCTTTATAAGCATATAAATAAATGAGGTATTGGCCTGAAATATATTTTATTTTGACATTAATTTGTTTACAAAGCACACTTTTACTCTTGCTACAATCAAGTTCATGTTTGCACCACTTTTTTATATTTTGGCAGCGTATTTGTATTTTATATTTATTTTGGTACGCAGAGTTGGAAAGCTGTTTTTAAATATATTATACACTTTTCTTAGTTGTTGTACAATTTTTCTTGTTGTTTTTTATCCAACTTTTCAGTAAAAATTTTCAACTCGATTATTCTCAACATTTTGTGTTGTGTTGGCGAATTTCGTATTATATCTCTGATGTTTATGATACAATTTATAACAAAAACATTGAAAAAGTTTTAGTAAAAAATTTAACTTCAACGGCAATTTATGAACTTGGTGATATTTTAACTGCAGATAATTCTCGTCTATCTGAAGTTAAATCGAGTTTCCTACAAAAATATTTATGGTTTAATAATTTATTGTAGTGCCTTTTATACTGCCTTTTCAGCTCCCAAGTATACATCTGTACCATTTTACGTATAAGCGGTAAAACTGTAAAGCTCTATTTTAATAAGACAATCAGGAGAGCTCTTGAAAGATTTATCCATTATAAGTTTTCTAATTGAGGCAGTAATACAATTAAAAATTACAAACCAGGTGTTTTAGTTATGCGTAGAATGTGAGTATTTAAAAACTTGCGTGAATAATATTTTATTAAGAAATAGCCTTCATCATAAAAGCCTTTATCTTAATAGCAAAACAATTTATTGAGAATTAATTTTAATTAAGAACTTCATTGACACTGACTGTTTTTATATATTGTTTTCATATGTATATATATTTTTTAAATTGATTTTATTTCTAAAACTTGATTAATTTATGTTCGTTTTGTATTCTTACTGACAGTCAATGCAACAAGAACCCACTACAGTAAACCTCGTTTAAATGTCCCACGATTAATTAACTTTTTCGCTTATTTGCTTCAATTATTAAATTCACGCATTTGTATGTCTTTTTTCAGCAAAGTCCTTCTCTTAATTAACTTTCGCTTAATTACCTCATTCGCGCAATTACCTTAAAAATTTTAGTCCCAAAACAATTTCCCCTATATTTGCATCGCTATTGGTTATTTCTTTACAAAGAAAAAAAAACATGCATATATAAATATGTAGTGTAATGCATGCTTCCTGGCAATCATTTTTGTTTTTTTATTTTAGTTGAGTTACGTTTCAAACCTTGTTTACGGTCTTATGCAATATGTAATATTTTTACATAATAAAAAATATTTTAACCGGTTAAATAAATTGTCTTAATTTTGATATACATTTTCATTTGATTACCTCAGTGAAGTAATTATGTAAACGTATTCATCTAATGACCTTAGTGAGGTAATTAAACGTATTCGTTTATGTACTTTCCCCTCATAATTACCTTAAAACCTTGAATTTTTGGTCGGGGCATTTAAGCGGGAATTACTGTATTTAGAAAAATATTTTTAGACATTTCCAGCAACAACTACGTAAATACATACGTAAACCTCTATGTAGCTTATTTCTGTTGTTGTCGTATACATACATACATATATACTTTGTGTCTCTTTTAACTATTTTGTACATTTCAATGACATTTGCAATCAAACTAATTTCAATACCCTTCCAAAACGGGTGAATAACTTTCTGCCACGCACCCACATATAATATTGTTACCCATACAAATACATACATATGTATATACTTTCATATATACATTCATACATACATATGTTTATGTGCAAGTAATTATATGTGTATGTGCATGTGAAACAATGTCCTTTAGCATCCTTTTCTTTGTTTGAATTTGGCTGCTGTTGTCTATTTTTATTTCAGAAACTCCTGCACACCATGATACTGATTAAACTTGTCTGGACGAACCCATTTATACAGACACATACATACTTGAATGTAGGCAAGTAAATGTTGCTATAACTGCTAAGCTAAGTAAGAGTGGTATACAAATGATAAGAAATAACGGCAACAACAACAGCACAAAAATAAAATAGCTAAACTAACGGTAATGATAAATATAAAAACAACAAAACGAAATCAATGACTTGCCATCAGTGAAAGCAGATATTTAAAGGACCAAAATTTGCAGGTTATTATTGTTATCTTTGAAACCCCACATTAACTCATTAATTGAAATTTCAAGGACGATATTTTTGGACTGTACCTACATCTTCTTTTTTCTAGAGATATTGTTATTCATACATTCGAAACATATTAATTAAGATCGTACGAATAATTTTTTTTATATGAGCAAACACGTGTATTTGAAAATTATATTGAGTTTTCTTCGAATAATCAAAAATTTTGAGGAACCTTAATTGACATTTTTTTTAATTTAAACTAAAAACTTTTACTTCTGTTATGCAAATCCAGCTGAAAAATTACACACGGTCTAATTAAAAATTAGTCTTGACGCTAACATCTTCCCATGAGAACTAAAGGTTTTGCATTGGGAAATGCAACAAGTCATATGTAAAATACATGTTGTACACCATTTTTTATTTTTGATACTACACCCACTTATGTATTTGGTACAATAGCAAATTTTGCCGGTATGCAAGAAATGAAAAATGATACAAAAATACGTTAAAAAAAATGCAAATTTTAACTGGCCTTAAAAAGACGTAAATGCACGTAAAAATAATTACGATTCAATAATGAAACAGATTTTTGAGAATATTTCAGCTGAAGAATTCGCCTGCTTTATCCTCGATTGAACAGTTAATGTTATTTGTTGTGGGTGAGCTATCTACATGACTGCATTTGGTTGTTCTAAATTCAACTCATCAGTACATATTTAACCATTTTTGAAAGCTTTCTAAGTCGTATGATTCTCAAACAAGAAATGAGAATTATATGTACATGCAAAAGCTTAATTGTTCTGGTTGCTAATGCAGATTAGCTAGCCCACAACAATTAAATAAATTTACATTAATTCTTTTGAATCTTTGGAATAAATTGTTACATTTGTATATGAGTATAATAGTTCGATTTTTTTTAAATACATATGTAGGTATGTGTTTTTTTTGCTAAGTTCGCCTTTTTAATGATTTTCGAATAATTTGAATCTATCATGTTTTAAAAAGTACATACCTACCTATTATTTTTAAAATTGGCAGTATTTAAAGCACCTATTATCCACATCCCTAATACGTTAACACCTACTCCTGCTAACGTACTACATATGTACATACTTATGTACTTATGTACGAACAAATCACCTGAGAGGTGTCCATATCTAACTTGTATAAGTAAATTGAAATAAATAATTGATTACATACATACGTACACACATATGTACATACATATATATATATGTATATATATATGTATACTGCAACGGACACATGCTTTGTCACAACTTTATTCCTTTAAAAGTCTGCTTCTTTTAAATAATATGTACGAGCAGTATGTATGTATAAATTTATGTATGTATGTAGATTTTTACGTACAAGTAATAAGTATGTATGTATGTATGTATTTGCAACGTAAAAATAGTTGTTTTTATTTTATTTTGTTTCCCTGATTATTTGCCAAAAGCAGACATTTTCGTTAATATTTTTATAAAAATCCACGACAACAAGAACTTGAATGTAAATAGGAAAAGCATAAATAAGAGAAGATAAATACGAATATGAGTAGTAGTAGTAGTAGAAGAAGCAAAATAAATACGGATGTATGCAGATGTGTGTGTATCGAAATCAAGTTGTGTTAGAAAATTAATCAGCAACACTAACAACAACACATTCAAAGTAATAAGAACAACAACGAGAGGCAGCAACAAGAACAAGAAGAAATGTAACCCTAAGTTAGATTTGTGTATCCACCGTATTGTATTGTGTTGTCCAAGTTTTATTTTGCATTGAGTTTGTTATATGAAGTTTTTCTTTTATTTCCTGTTTTGTCAATGTCCGTGCGTGCCATGAACATTCCATATAGTGGGGGAAAATTTTTGGTGTGTCTGTTTGGATTAGAATAGAAGAATAAAACACTACTCGGTTGATGTTTTGCATGAATGATTTGTTTGTAAATTTAATTGAAAATCTTTGTTTAAATACAGAAAATTTAATGTTGCTGCATTAGATACACAAACACACAAACACACGCATGTAAATGTACGAAAAAGAAATCCATGTATAGGTACATAATAATATATGTATGCACATATGTATGTATGTATGTACATACATAAATAAATTGGAGAGCAAACTGTTATGTACAGACATACAGTAAAAACTTACTAAAATAATAGGTACTTTTTACGTCGATAAATAAATGAAATATTTGTTTTATTAAAGGATGTCTACATGTAATGATTTGCATATATTTTTGTGTATGTACATACATATGTATGTATATATGTGCTATATGCAATTTTTATAGGTATATGTAGGTACATATCTCCAATTTTTAACCATTTTACGTCCAACAGTACGCTTCAGTCTATATTTGCTTGCTTTGTAGCCCCCTTGATATTTTAACTGAGCTAAAACATCATACTACATAATGAGTTCATTGTCTTATATTGCATCGCTGATTTGTACTTAATTTTAAGCGCAAACCGTTCATAAGAAAATGCACACATCACATGTTACGAATACGTATAAATTTGAATTTGGCTTAACGCAGCCTTAGAACTCGCGAGAAATTTACTAAATTGTACGATTTTTTTAAATCTTTTATAAGTTACGATGTCCCGCGTGTGAGGTACAATCGTCAGACAGATGTATGTACTAGTGATGTTACGAATATCAATTTTTAGTATTCGCGAATACGAATACGAATATTTAAAACAGTATTCGCCGAATACGAATACGAATATTTCTTTTGAGGTTTATATTTCAAATTTAATTGGAAAAATCCCTGCCTTTGCGTTAGTAACTATAAATGAAAAAAAAATTTAGTGATTTAACATTATTATTGCATTACGATGCCGAATTTGAAAACCTCTACAGAACATTTTTTTAAGTATTTTACTTACATACTTTCAGATTTCGTTTTTCTTACTCTGCGTGAAATACAATGGGTTTTTTTAATAAAAATTAATATATTTTTTACATTTTATGTACTTTTTTTAAACTTTTGTATGATTTTTTTTTGGAAAATGTATGGGAAAAATATTCGCTTGAATTTGGCGAATACGAATACGAATATCTTAAAACAGGCGAATAGTCGAATAGTCGAATACGAATACGAGTATTCGTAACATCACTAGTATGTACGTAAAAATGTTAAACAAAGGTAGAATTCATTATTATATGTATTTTCAAAGACTAAGGAAAGTTTATAAGCGCTTTTGTAGTACTTCGCAACCCTTTAAAGGTGGTATCTTTTATCGTTAAATAATAATTTGAAAAATCCAGTATTTAACTTCACAGGAATCATTTTAAATTATCCCAAAAATATTTATTTTACTGTGAGAAAATTTAGCAAAAAAACCGTTTCTTTTTTGTGCATTTTATCTGCAAAAGTCCTTTTTAGGAGAAATAAAAAACCTTTTTTATATATTTGCTGCTAATATTCACTGTTAATTATTGCACATGTCAATGTTCATAATCGATCTTTTATAAAACCTTCAGTCTGAACAGAAAATCTGCTGTACAAAATCATAGAAAAAATTAAATATTTTTTAAGGTAAAAATTCGCTTTATTTAAAAAAGAATTTTCAATTCTTTATCAAAACAAAAGAAACAAATAAAAAACTATCTTATGATTCATTAAGTGTAGCGGTTTCAAGAGTTTTTTTTAAACATCAATGATTTACGCCTAGAAACATATTATAAAAGGAGAAATATTTTTGTATTTTAGGTAAAAAATTGCCAGGAATTTTTTTATTTGGGATAAAATAAATACAAAATTTATGTATGCCCTCATTGTGTAATCAAGGAATTACATTCACACAGAAAAAAAATACATATTAAAAAACTTTTTGATAAAAAATTAACTGAAACAGTTTTAACGATTTTTATAGGGGTTGATTTTTCGTTACATTAAAAGACAGTAGATGATGATCGACCTCATCGTCACCAGCAGCCATATGAAAATCTACCCTTAAATACCTTGATTTTTTTAGCTGTCGAAGATTGTTCATAATTTTTTTTCTTTGTTCAATAAAGATCCTCTCAAAAATGGCCATAATTTTTTATTTTTGGGTATTTTTTATAAATTTACTTTTTGCTTTGAAATCTTAAATTTTTTTAAGGTTTTCTTAAAAAAATGTCATTGTTTATTAGACGTAAAGAAAATCTGTAATAAATAATCAATTTTTTACATTAAAATGCAGTTTTTGTGCTGGCTGGCAAAGTTGTGAAAAAAGGAAGTTGTGCGCTGTAGTCTTAAATATAATTTTTTCTTCTTGGATTATTATATTTTGGTTTTGTTTATTTTTAGGGGAAAGGTCCTTTTGTGAAAATTATTTCCGTTACATTTTTATTTTTTTGCAGATATTTCTTGTCGATGCTGGGTTGTTTATTCAGTTTTTGTTTCGTTTTTGAGTAAAAAACGTATAATTTTAAATAAATTTCATTGAGCAAGGGTTCTGCCGAGTTGCATTTCAATACCCTCCGTCTTTTTCTACAAATATCTATTAATTTTTTTGTTTTCTATCGTTTATTGTAAAAAATTTCTATTGTTTTCTACTCCTTGTGCATGATGGAGTTAAACGTAATTGAATTCTTAAAAATTCAGTTGATAAAGAGTTCGGTTGATTTATTTTTGGCGCAAAGTTTGGTTCCTTTTCGTGGCTTATGTTTTTCGCGTAAATGATTCTTCACCAGGTGTGATAATTTTTTTAATTTAAAAATCTCCTGCGTAACGTATTTCATGATGAAATGTTTTGAAATCGCAGCAGTTTGCTGTTTTTTGTTAATATGATACCAAAATTAAATTGCTGCAAAAATTTAGTTTGTTAAAGTTAGAGCAGACTTAAAATACCGGTTCTGTAAATCTAGTCGAGTTAAACGGAAATAGAAAAATAGTTATATAATATTAAAAATAATTTATTTTAAACTTGTAAACATCAATTGGCATTAGCATTTAAGACATGCAAATGAAAATACAATCACATTTATTTCAAAACTCTCATTTATAGTTTACATAAAAAAATCAAGTTCATAAGCCGAGTAAAATCTACTTCCCCCCAAATGTATAAAATTTCATCCACAACCTTCCTCATAGACGCACACACATGCAGGCATATTTTGCAACTTTACCTGCTGGCATCTATGTGGGTTCAAATAATAAATGTTTAAATAATAATTTACAAGAGTGAAAATAAATGTGCGTAAAAAGTAAAAAAAAACAAGAAGAATGGGAAAAACCTTTTACAATCAAATTTTAAAACACTTTACTGAATTTATCATTCTACTTTCTCCCCAATTCAAAACTTTTTTTTACAACCTGAAAAATGCGGTGCAATCTTATGGGGGGTAGGCCACAAAGCGAATATTATTACGATGTTATTTTTGTTCTATTACAGCTTTTGATAACCTTTGACCGGAAACATAATTTAAAAAAATCGTACTTATGCACCCTCTTAAAATAATTTTGTAAAAAAATATTACGAAAAAATTTACTCGTATTGAATAAAAATAAAGCTTCACAAACACTGGTGCCATAGTCACCACCAGCTGAGTATATAAATAGAATTCTTCATAAGATTTAAACATACATATTATATTATTATTAAGAAAGTATGCCAGCCAGGACTGTGTTAAATCCTTCGTGTCAGGTTAATGTGGGTGGCTGTGTCTATTAACAGTTTGTTCAATTTCTGTTCAAATCCAATAAAAACACTTTAAACCAAAAGCTGGTAACAAGAGCCAGAATTAAAAAATTATAAATCGATGTTGAAAAAGAAAAGCTTGGAACACAAATAAAAAAAAAAAAAATGGTTTTATTGTTAAACAGATGTGAATTTTATTCATGTGCTCTGATGTTTTTTAAGGGGTTGTTTTAGTTTTTTAATCAAATAAGGGTGGTTGGTTCATCGTATTGAAGGAAGCAAGGACACGAATTTAATATTATTATGCCTTCTTTGATTTGATAGGTAAATCATATTTTAAATATTCAAATTGTATTGGCCGTTCGCAGCGAATTTAATGAAAAGGGTTAAGTAATCGGAATTTTCACGAGTGTTCAAAATAAGAAAAAAAAATGGAGGTAATTTGTTTTTTTTACAATAAATACACACATAAACGAATTTTGTCTGAATGGTTAATCAATCAGAAGATATTTTCGGCCGGACCGACGATGTCGAACAATATCCTTTGCTGGATTTGTAGACGTAAAAAAACTATCTTGCGTTTCACTATTAATCGATGTAATTTAACTTATTATATGTTCACTTGCACAAACCCCAAACAAATAAATAAAATGGATGGTCATAAATAAATTATTTTGCGTTTAAAATTCCAGCATTATGGATTATTTAATAAAATTTTAATAAATTAAAATTTTTTAATCAAAGCGAACAAGTTCCCGCTTACTACCTATTTTTTGCTAAAATAAGATAAGTTTGAAAATCATCAAAACACAACGAACAAAATCATTCTTATTTATAGTGGATTCCCACAATAAACTGATTTATACTTAAGTTTATCGTTAAAAAAAAATAAAAACTAAAATCAGTAAAATGCAAAACTGCGACAATTTTTGGTTGTTTGATTTGTATTCAGTCAACTCACCACTAGACGTAAAAATGCTAAATTGAAAAATGCATTATTAATATATAATTTATCCGTTGGATATAATTCATATTTAATGAAAGTAGAATCTTTCTAAAATTTCACAAGCTTATGGAAGATACATATTATGAAACCTAATAATATAAAAATATATTAAATTTAAAGGAAACTTACCGTTTTTTTGAATCAAACATAAAAATATTGTTTCAAGTACGAATTATTTAATCTTAAAACACTTAATTCAACCCAAAAAAATATTACATCGAGCTAAGGCGAAAATTAACTGCCTTAGAATGGAAGCAATAATCCACGTCCAACGAATTAAAAGCCCTACACATTTCTTTCACCTAAAATCAATCCTGTCGCATACTGAATCAATCCCTAATCGAGATTATTTTATACTTATTGTTATCGAGGAACACAATTGAATTAATATTTTCAATATTTATTTAAATTATTTTTTTTACTTACTCATTTCAATTTAAAATTTATTTTGGACGTTGTCAGAATTTAATATTGAGTCACATATTTGTCACACATCGCCTTAAACAGCTCAGTCACATCAGTATTTTAAAACTGACAAATAAAAGCGAACAAGTAAAATTTTACTATTTTACTTCCGGTATTGTATAGAGACACCAGAAGTGTTTAATCCCATTTGGGATTGATTCAGGTAAATTTCGGATTAAAATTTGTACTTAAATTTAGAAAAGTTTTGTTTTGTGTGCATGTAATTTTTAATAAACATTGTATATAACTGACATATTTACCTTTAATATTCAAATCATTATCACTTTTAGGGAGAAAAGTCCTTGGAACTGTGTCAGAAATACCATTTAAGCTTAAAATCGAATCAAAGTGTTCATCTTTTTCATGGAATCCACGAAAATCCCACTTTGATGTTTCTTTCGTACGATAAGTAGGTGGCGATGGAATTGAATCGGCATTAATTAAAGTATCGCCGATGTCAATGAAACTTTTGTTATGATGGTCACTAAACTTTTGAGCAAGGCAATGTCCATTACAATAATTATTCACGAATGTGGGGTTGGGGTGAGTAGTTTTTCTGTCGCTTTTTGTAAAATCTCTTAAAAGTTTGCTGCTATTGCCATTTCCATAAAATCTTAACACATTTTCTGATGATTCTGCACTGAAGAATGTTTGTGGTGTTGTTGTTTTTGAAATACGTGAACTGAAATCAGCATTTAAGCACCCACTAACGGTTGTATTAATTATTTTAGCTTGAGTTTCCAAATAAAAATTGCTTAGCTTTTTACTTCTGCTTTGGGCATGTTGCTTGTGTTGGTGCTCCCGTATTAAACGGTCTCTCTCATTCATGCTATGCACAAGTACTCTGTGCTCTCCAAAAGAAGATGAAGCAGCATTACGTTGGTATTGTTGTCGTATAATTAGTGGTGGATGAGGCTCATTGAACGGTTGGGGTATACCGAGATTTCTTATATTCTCTTCACAATAATAATGACCATTTGGTGGAGAAGATGTTTCTATTTGTTTTACGTTTGTACGAACATGAGTCTTTTGTTCTGTTGCTAATGCAACCTTGTAAGGTGGCGGAGACTTTTCTTTATTTTGTTGTGTGACGTCTGTTTTTTGCTCTTTCTGGGTTAATGACTTTGTAACAGCAGACAAGCTAGACTGCATGCATTTTGTAGTCACTTCCAAGTTAGAGAGCAGCAATTTCTTTTTTCTTTCTGGTTTTGTAGCAAAAATATAAATATTTTTTTCGTCATCGTTCTGCTTAATTTCAACGTTGATGTTGTCGTCTTTGGTAGTATTCGCAACAGCAGCAGAAACAGATGTATCAACGGTTTTATGTAACTGAAATGGGTGGCCATCCAAAGAATTGATGTTATTAATTACTTTTAAGTTCGCATCCATTCCCCTTAACCATATTTGAGATGTAAGAGACGAGTCAGTTACATTAGAAGGATGTTGTTCGGGTTGGTCCTGTACCGTTGCTACTAAGTCTGGTATCATATAACCTGCTGATAATGTACAAGTAGTTGTTGGCATTTGTTCCCTTGTCTGCCGTACATGTTTTGGCAGCATTATTGGTGGCGGTAATAAAAATGCCGGCAAAATGTTTAACGGCGATTGGGGTGGCGTTATTTGTGATTTCAAATCACGTTCTGTTAATTTTTCATTTGTTTCTTTTAGCTCTGAAAACAAATAGGTGCAATCGTTATCATATTTTCTAGCAGCTTCTGGTAGTATATATGATTGGCTTGACAATAATTGGGGCCAAGTTAAAATTAATTTTTCCTTAGAATTTAAAAACGAGTATTGTGAACTTAAGAAATTTCGTAGACTTTGATCTTGATCCTGTCTAAGTAGATTTCTTCTATGAAAAGAATTATTCACATGAGGTGAAACATCTTGTGTGTTCCTTCCAATGGACTCTGTATTAAAATTCTCTGGCGTATATAGCGAACGAGATTTTTCTAAAACATCTTCATGAAGTTTTAGACAATCCGCACTTAAAAACGTGTTCATATCACTGGTGACTTCTACTCGACTTTCTTTGTCATTTAAATAGCAATTAGTTTGATTGTTTTTGAATGCTTTTACATTGTCATTACACGTATCAAACATATGTTGCGTGATTGTAGAATAATCAAAATAATCATTAATTGCTTTACTTGTGTTGCCCTCACTTGTTGATTTGTAGTGTTTGTATTGAAACCATATTTCATCCTCATGAAGCTCTTGTTTAATTTGTTGTCCTTTGCTTAAAGCTTCCATATTTTCTTAATTTATTATTGATTTCCTATTCAATCATTTAAATTATCTAAAACGAGAAAAATACTTATGGATGAAAATTAACAAATTAAACAATTATTTTTCACAAATATTTTTCATTTTGTTTTTGCACTTTTAAATATCTGTTACATATACATATGTATCTTAAATTTATGTACGCGTATAATTTTCATACTTAGTTGTGAGCAGAAGCTAGTTAATATTTTGTCTTCTTATTATTTCTAAAAATTAATAATAAAAGCAAAAACACAGTCTTTTATATTTTCAATGTTCTCCTTATAAAAACGGTACTAAAGAATGTTGAATAATTCCATTTTAATCAACTCAATAAAATGACACCTCGTAAATTTTATGCTCAAATAAAATAAAAAAACAGCCCAAAAAATCCTTTTTTTACCCAAAAATCCAATTGATAATATAAAAAAAAAGATTATTAACCCTTTAACACCCCTTCTGAGAATTTATTGCACATTATCATGACAACATCATTTTTAACACTTGTTACCAGTTGCCAATAAAAAATGTTGGGATGGTTCATCATCACCCTTTTATTATGGGCAATTGTTTTTTTTTTTGTCCCTTCACCATAGTGACATGAGTGTACATATAAACTTTTTCATCCCATTAGTAATATCGCTAAATGTGTACGTTAATGTAAGTATTTATAGGTACGAGTATATATATTTATGTACGTAACTATGTATATGTATTAGGAGATATAATTATATAAAAAAAGGTAGCAGATAGCTTTCTGATAATATATTATGAATCCGATGTCTGATTGAAAGCTTACATCACAGAAATTTAAAATTTGTGTAGGTGTTCGTCCCCTTAAAATTAAATTTGTGATTATTCATAAGAATGCTTTGAAAAAAATTAGTTTGATATAAAACTTTATATTAATTACAATTACCTTACATATTCGCTACATATGTATGTACGTACGTATTGCTTAATGATCCCGATTAAAAATAGTGCCATGAACCAATTAAAAAAAAAAAATATTATTAAATGTGTCCTAATGTTACCTGTGGTTCTAAAGCATCAGCTAAATAAATTTTATTATAATTCATTATCTTAATACGTGTTCACATAGATAGAGAGACAGACAGACAGACAGACAGTTCGATAATAAAAAATTCAGAAATAAGTTTTGTGTATTTATAGACATTTATAGAATGGAACTGTATCCCATCAACTTGATGCAATCAAAAATGGGAAGTCGTCCTCTCCGATATTGAAAGCTCGATCTTTCCTCAGATTTCGACATTTTTAGTTAAAAAAAAAGACTATTCCAAGTACCGTATCAGTATATCATCTGTATGTATTTATCCCCACAAAAACACAAATATAAAAATAAGATGTTGTTCTTATCCAAGAGTTTCGAGCGTTGAGAGTATTGACAATCAAATGAGGACCAAGTTCTTTTTATTA
This sequence comes from Lypha dubia, assembly GCA_947311025.1. NCBI lineage: Eukaryota > Metazoa > Arthropoda > Insecta > Diptera > Tachinidae > Lypha > Lypha dubia. Next base: position 6,380,420 of record OX371261.1, on the reverse strand, counting down.
AGTAAAATATCATTTCATTTCTTAAGAAGCTGTTAATTTTTTTGGGAATATTTATATTTTTCTAGTATGGGAAATAATAATGGGTGTCTTTTGGCTTTCTAACATAGTCAAAAAAAAAAAAATAATTGCAAGTTAATTGTAGGGTATAAAGTGTTCCTCATGACACAATGTATTTCTGGTACAAACCTGTCTATAATTCATCTACTCCTTTTTTAATAAGTAATAATAATTACTTATCATATAATAGTTTCTTTTTTATTACTCCTTTCATCTTCCGTCTCTTTGCATTTACGCTAATGGAGAATGTCGGTTGCAGTCAGGGTTTAAAATTAGTTTTTATTTTTATTTAAATTCTGTAATTTCCAACACATAATTTTTATGCCGTTCAGAAATAATTTTTTCTTGAATCCAAGCATAATATTGGTAATTTTTAGGGTTGATATTTGTTGATGCAAAGAGAACAATTTTTAAATTTTATTCATTTTAAGATCGCCATTTTTGTCATAATAGTCGAAGTTGTGTTTGGTTTGAATGGCATATATTTTGTTATAAGGAATTTTTTATGGCGACATATGCTATTTTGAAAGAATAATTTTGAGTATATCTTTTTCCAAATTTTTGTGTTGACAAGAAATTTGCTGAGCAATATATTACATAGAATTTATTTTCATTTTGTGTGCTATTAAAAAAATTTTACTGTGGAGATATTTCTGGCGTGTAAGCTACTTAATATATTATTTAGTTTATAAGTATGTATAAAATTTTTTTTAGAAAACTGTAAATGTATTTGTTATCAGTTACTTTTTATAGTTTTCACATAAAATTATTAAATAACGGGGCAATTTTTTAGTAAATATATTAGATATCTTTTAAACCCTGGTTGCAGTATTAGTACTGCAAACAAAATTTGTTACAACTTTGTAAATGGTCTGTTTTACAGTCCCTTATTTTTTGTGTAATGTGTTACAGACCTTATCAAATGATATCAAAAAGAATGAGTCTGATTTAATAATGCCTTTAGTTTGTGTCATTCCTTAAACACGTAATACATACCAACATGCATACATATATAGCAATATAGTTTATGACATTGATTGATTGAATATTGAGGCATAGTTATTACTCGCATGAACATGCCGCCGTGCCATACCGTCTAAATAAATGCACAGTTAATTTTTAGTTACGTTCTTGGAAAACGAAGGATTGCAAAATATCTTCAATGACTTTTCTGGGCGTTTAGATGTATTCGTTTAATGTGAGTATTAATCATAAGTTAAATATTGACACGTGTAACAAATTAATTTGTATTCTGCAAAGTTTTACTTAAAAAAACAAATATATGAAAAAAGTTTTCAAATTGCATTATTTCAATATTAATTTTACATCAATTTATTATTGTTTTTGGGAATGGTTGCTATCTTGGTTGTATGTTATAATGGTTTCATACTTAAATACATCGGAAAGAAAAATTAATAAGATTTCGTTGTCTTGACAGCAATTATCGCGGTTCGTGCTCTCATTCATGGTTCGCGGCCATACCTTGATTAAACCTACATGTTTCTCCATACAAAATTTTGAGAGCGAACTATCGTGGTTCATTTTGAGCCTTGCTGCGAACCCGTATAATTTACGATTATCTCTAATTTTGATCACAAATTATCGCTAGTTTGTCTGAACTAGTTGTCCAAAATTATTTTAACAAAGAAAATCAATTGAGAAGTGCTAAATTTTAATAAAAACATTGAACAAATAAAAAGCATATGCATACATACACACATATTTATATTTACGTAAATAATTAAATAAAATTGAAAAACAATAAATAGTCAACCGCATTTTAAACTGTAAAAAAATGTCGAACTACGAACCAATCTAGAATGTGTCGTATGAACACATGGGTTGGCAAACGAGGTTCACGTAGCAAACATAGTGCTTCAGTCCGTCGTGTGAACATATTACATATTAAGACTGAAAAATTTAGACCAAATCTTTTTTAAAGAACTGTCATTCAAGTGATTAATACCTACTAGGAAATGTGATGTCTTCTTCGCGAATCGGATAGAGGATGAAAACTCTATTGCGTATTATGTTAAGTTTTAATGCGGTAAGTAGGCGGATTAACTTTCTTAAGCTGTTTTGTGTTGCCATTTTATTAATTATTCTTCTTCGGCAATGATTTTTCTCACATTATTGATGTAGGAGAGCTCTTATATGTACTCAAGCACAGTTCAGTTCCCTCACATAATTGTGATAAAATTTATTTTTTTCTCGCTTTAAATTATTTGATAATAATTTGCGATTAGCCTGCCAGTCCAAAGGTCGTGGGCTTGATTTCGTCCATAGACGCTGTGTCTTGTTCACAGTTAATTCATAGATCCAATTGGGTCTTTGGAATTGTATTTCACATTACCCTTTCTAATCTAACCTAATAAGCCACTGATTTGTTAACTCAGCTATATATATTCAGATAGTTTGATCACCCATCTGGTGATGATTTCTTGGCCGACAAGAAAAGTTTCACAATTGATAAAAACGAGAAACTTATTTCCAATTTGTAAGCACGTATTCAACTTGATAATTCAAGAGCTTTCACTAATACGGCAGTTGTTAAGATATCGTACGAATTTATTTATCGTAAACGTATAAATTTATGTGGAAGAAATAATAAATGAAACATCAGTAAACAATAAGTTTCTCTTTTTTGATTCCTTCAATAATAAAACTGAAGAAAGAATCCTTTACAAAAAAGGAAATCTTTATAAAATGTAACAATTTAATCCTTTCGCCAACGCATCTTTTCACGATGACAAACATCTCGACACATGCTCTCATTCAGAAGCAAGCAGCTGGTGCTACACTATGAGCTAAACAAAGCGCAAGCCACAGGATCTCCACAAGTAAATAAAAAACAGTTTTATTTAATAAAAGAAAAATGCGCCACAAAATGTTTGTTTGAATCAAATAAAAGAAATAAGTTACATTGTTAAAAAACTAAAAGAAGAAAAAACTTTAAATTAAATCTGTGTTTTCAGGCTCAATTTAATTTGTGTACATGTCCATTTGGTTGTCTGGCTATGTAAATATGTATGTACGAGTATGTAGTCCTTTCATTTTAAACACATGGATCATTCAGTCAGCCACAAACCATCAACAATTGAAATAAAAAATCTTTTTAGTGAACATCTTTTTGCAGTTTCTAACCTCTTTAAGATACTGGCAAAACAGTAGATATACTCCTCATCATTATCATCAGCTCATAAGGCTTAAATCGAATGTAACGCTTAAATCCTTTAGAGGGATTCAAAGAAAACTGTGAGTTTACACATCCCAAACAAATAAAATGTTTAAAAACAGCAAGATGGGCTTCCTTTTTAAGTGAAAGGATGAATAATTGTTCCATAACAAATCATCTCAATTTGGCGCTGCTTATGTTAAAACCGTTTGATTGCTTATGTAACATATTTATTTTAATTCGATGTGAAGAAAGAATGAATTGCCTACGAAATGCTTATCGTTCGGTCGTTAATAATTTCCTTAAGGTTGATCTTAATTACTTTCTTTCTTGTATATACGAACACTTGAATGAGTGAGTTTGTATGTGTGCGGTATTTTTTCTTTTTCAATTAGTGTAGATATATATATATGATGAATTACATCATACTTTATTTCTCCTTTAATATTCGAAGAGACAATGGCGTTTTTGTAGTCTGCTTTAGTAGACGCGTTTCATTTGTTTTTTTTTTGTACAAAATTAAGATTTTATGCCATTTCCAATGTTAAGGATCAATATTCCTTTATGCAACTATATATTTCTTTAGTGAACTTTTTAATTGTGTTTGATTTCATTGTTTGGAAAATTGCTTGCGGTTTTGCGTAAGACGTACATATTTATTAAACTAACTTGGTCCATACAAACTTTGAAATAATCATTATTTTGTATAGAAATGTCAGTATATAAATGTATGTAAGGAATTACATAAAATGCAATAAATGATGCAATGCAGGGAAGGTTGGTGTAAAACGGTTGAATTAGAAAATAGGTATGCAAATATATTAACAGTCATTATTTAAAATCCTTTATTTACGTGCTGAATAAATTGATTTCAAATAAATATATCAGAGAAAATTGGTTATGCGATGTTAAGCGCACGTACACACGCCTGATGTCAAGCATTTTGACAGTGTATATTGTTCTTAAGAAGATTAAAAAGCTCTGATCATTTAAGTACGAGACTAATTTTTATGTAATTCTCAAATGGTTTTTTAAAGCTTTCTCATACATAACCTGTAAGGGTTTATAACTTTTAAAAATTTAGTGTATGTGATGATTTGGCATAAGCTCCAATGAACTGCTTGTATATGTATATATACATATATGTGTGAATATATATATGTATGTATATTGCGAATACGCGTTTAACACACAACTCAAATGACTTACATACATACATATATGCTTTACTTATGTTCTTAAATGCAACAATGAAGTGTCTTTAAAAAAAAAAAATACACAAAAAAGAATTGATTGACTATAATTTTAATTTTTTTTTTGCAGTTTCACAATTACTTTAGCGAAACTTGAATTATTTTTGTATTCACTAGTACAAGTAAACCACTGTGATCACATTAGCTCTTTTCGTGCTAAGCTTATGTATATTCTTTCAGGTTTTGCTATAAAATTTTCATGTAGCTTCTAGCTCTTTTTGGCTCTTATCTAATGTTTACTTAGCTCTTTCAGCTCTTTTTATAACATCATAAAGGGTAATATAAAGATTTACTCTACTTTTTCTTTTGTTTTTAGATATTAATTATCCACAATTTTTCAGGAATTATTGTTTGCTTGCTTTAAATAATTTTATTTATATAATGTACTAGCTGAGCGTCCCGGCTTCGCACGGAAGCTATTTACTTTTATAAATTTCGATTTACCTAATCAAAGCACATCACAACTTTTACGAAAAGTCATAACTCACGAAGCGTCAACCGATTTCGTGCAAACTTTAGATAAACCATCTACACGACCATACGAACAAACCCTAAAAATTTAATCGCATTCGGTTTACCGTTCGTGAGTTATAAAGTCAGAACATACTTGCAAAAATTTGTATATATATATATATATATATATATATATATATATATATATATAGATATGTAACTGAATTGTCTTACCGTAGACTTTCGTAAATTAGAACTATGTATGTATTTTTGACACATTTTATTTTTCGTTTTATATTAATAAAGGTGCACGAAGATGCACTTTTATGTTGACGTCTACGTACTGACAAAATATTTGTAAATTTTATTTACTTCAAGCCAAACATATGAACATAACTTCTATACATGCATTATAATTTCTTAAATTTTTATTTATAACCTATGAAAAATTTAATACTTTAGGATTTTCAAAATACATAGATATATGCAATTTTAATTCCACTTTTTGTGCCAACAAACTTAATTGTTTTATGAAGCTGTCCTTTTCAAAAGGTAACAACTATAACCAAAGCAAGTAGTATCTATACAATATTTTTCGTTTATGATTTTTTTCATACATAAGTATGTATAAATGTGTATAAAAGTAATTAAAAAATATTTCGCTCTATTTTAAGTACGATTTAACTCCAACATACTTTTAAAATCTGGTCACACTGGTCGTAACATATAAGATATTAAAAAGGTATTAAAGTTTTTACTGCGACCTGGTAAATATAAAAATTGTTAACAGTTTCGCTTCATAAATTTAAGCACGGTGGAAGAATTTTCTGAATACATTTTTTTCGATAATTATCTGATAATGTTGGGACTCCTCCCTCTTTTCAAGAGGCAATTTAAATGATATGTATAAAAATACAGTATTTTTTAGTTACTGCGAACTTGCAGCTGCAACTCTGAACTGCAAAATAAAACTCTCACTGCCTCATTTTCTGAAACGAAATAATTTTAGCAGATAGTTTTTTACTGTAAACTTTAAACACAAACCCGTCATATTAAATTACAAAATATAAAATTAATCAGCTTTAAATATGCTGAAGAGAAAAAGTGATTGAAAAGTAAAATTTAAAATTTCGTTTTCTTTAGCATCCTTTTTTTATATAAAAACACCTTTAAAGAATTTTGATACAAACCAGTGAATTAAAAAGAAAGCAAATCCTTTCTGTCGTGGAGCATTCAATAGAATAAAAAAGAAGAATATATACATCTGTTTGAAAATAAAATTTGATCTTTTGATTCTATTTGTTGAAATTTGATTTAAATTTCGTCATTTAAGAAACTATCGCCACGCGCCAGGATTTGTTTACAATTTCCGGCTATTGCCAATAAACCATTTTTTATGCTGATTCAATATACTCAAAAAGAATCCTTTCGCTTTTTTTCTTTCGTTTTTCTTTAACACCCTTTCAATTCGTTTTTTATAAATGGTTAGAGAGGAAGTTAAATGTTTTTTAATACTTATTAGGTGATTATTTATTCGCACTCGTTTGATGGAGATGGTGATTTCATTACTAACATCTTTTGCTTTTTATTTGCAACTAGTAACGCGTGTCTGACACACTTGAGTGTTCGTTTTAAATAAACAATATTTGTATTAGCCACGAAGGTGTTAAAGGGTTGATTCTAAGGAATAGCAAAAAAAAAAAAGCAGGATGAACCAATCGATTATGGTAAAAAGTGTGTTAAATGTTGAGAAATATTTCCTCTTTTCTTCTTTTTCTTTGTTTTAGAAGTAATAAAAATAGCTGTTAGAAAGACATTTGTAGACATATGCACACGGTCATACACGTCTGCATACATTTAATTTTCTCTCTAAGAAATTATTTCTATCATTGAATTTGGAAAGTGTAGTGAAATCTTTTGAATTAAAATTCTTTTTCATTCATTATAAAATTGGTTACCCACCGATAATTACTAGCGTCTGCAATAGCTGTGAAAATTGTGTGAAAAGTGGTCACCAAGATTGTACTATCAGGAGTTGTTGTTCAGTAGAAATGATGTATGCACTTTCTTTGATTGTACGAATGTTTATAAATTTTGAATACAAATGACTTTAATTTGAAAGAACATTAGGAATTTAAGCGATCACACAAGATTATTTAAAAATATTTTAGACAAAACAAGAGAAAAATTGAGGATAAATGATAAAAAGTGGGAGTTCTGCGAGAGGAATTACTTTGAAGGTGTCGGCATATTATTGATCTAATTCCCGATTTTATTGTTGAATAATTGTCGCACAATTCTTTAGAGCACAAATTCAATTCCATATTGTTAAAATTGAAAACAAAGGACACAAAATTTTTCAATAGCAATTGCTGCTGAAGTAGGCGTAATAAATACTATTTATACTCTAACCCCTAATGTTGTGAGCAAAAAAAAAAAATGGATGTATATGAATGCACAGTATAACCTCGGTTAACGTAACAAATAGAAATTTCATGCTGTTGCAAAAACAGAGTAAAAAAATGTATATAACTGTTTTTCGATTAAAGAGCTTATGAAGAATTAAAATTTATTAAAAAAAGGCATATGTGACTTGCTCCACGAAAAGGGACCTCTGCGGAATATTATTTTTTAGCGAAGCGCACCGGGTATATCTAGTATGTATATATTTGTTTGTTTGTTTAAGGCTGCCTGACACTAACTGAAGTCAATTTGAATCCTTAAAAATAGAAAAGTCTGTTTATTATCAATACAAATGTTCAATATAACAGTTTATGTGGATTTTCGGCGCCACAATACTTATCAGTTTGCGCACAATTCTTCATATTATATTTTTTACCTGTATGCATTAAAATTTTTCTTACAGTTTAGGTAAAAAAGACCATGATTAGAATACAAAATGATAATCTTTATTTCTCACCTTAAAGCATTAACAATAATATGATTCGAAAAACGACGAGAAGACCTTCTTATTCTTAATACGGGTCATAATAGCAATCTGCTAATCTGCTAATCATCGTGCTCGTACACCCTCGAATTCTTTTCTCATTCAGTCATGGTCTTTTTACTTGTACACATTTTTTCCATAATCTCTCTCTCTCTCTCTATTTAAATTTTTTTTTATTTTGACTCTTAAATTTTCATGACTTGTTTTAATTTTAAAATTTCTTTATCGATCATGCTGTGTGCACAAAAGATTCTTTTAACTGAAGTTTGATGAGTTTTTACAAAATGCCTTCTTGTGATTGCAGATTTACATTTTACATTTTTATACTGTACATCTTAAGATCTTATATGATATGTAGACCACCAGCAGATTGTGAAAAATGTACAAGCTGTTGCCTAATATATTTCCTTTTAGCAATAAAATACTAATGATAAATAATCATAAATTACAAGATGAAAGAAATGGGTGCATGACTATCCTGGCAAAAGTCCGTACCTAATAGCAGAAGTATTAAACCTGAATTGATCTGACTTGAGATCATAAAAACAATAAAAAAAAAACAATAATAAATGTTTGTTCAAAATATTATTAAAATTTGACTTTCTATTTGCATGATTTATTCCGCCAGGTTTTTTCTGCTATATATTTGAAAAGTTTGCAAACTCGTATCCTTACAAGAGAGCTGCAACAAGTATTAAATAACCAATACAAAATAATCATTCTTTTAGCAGTTTTGTTCCCGTTCGGTTTTCATAAACGAAGCAAAAAAAAAAAATCATTAACAAATATGTAACAATATATGTAAGTACTTTGATTGATTTATTTACAAACTATACGGCATTTTTACAACGGTTGTTTTTGCGCATGATTTGCTTGCAATCAAAACAAAAATACTGGTATGAGTGTTATACGCAACAACTACAATAGCACGAACACTTTAGTGTTGTACATATATTAAAACAAGTAGCTCGAACCTCACGCCGTATTAAAAGTTCCTGCAAGAATGATGCAAATAGCATGTTCGTTTCGTTCCGGTGCGGTTACAATCATACTAACAATCACAAACATTTCCAGTGCAATTGCTTAAAACTGAGTGTTTGAAATTAGATATTGCGTTTACAATCATTGCTTGTCGTTGAACAAAAGCGTTGGCATCACAAAAACTCCACATGATCGGATATTCTGAAAAGTTTATTACTGGTTACAGATCTGTGATTACCGAAACACCAACTTAGTAACAAAATGGTAGTGAGAACGTACATTATTTCAGAATCATATTTGGAGTAAAAAGTTATTGACATGCACTCTCATATGAAAGTTTTTACTTGTTTTTTTTTTTTTAAACCATCACTCAGGCGATGACTTATGCAATGCATTGTGCCAGAACTCAGGGAGAGGGGGATAGATGTTGAAAATTTAGAACGCTTATCTCTTTTACAATTCTGCTTTGCGCGTTATGTTAATTTTAATAGCAGTGTTGAGGCGCCGCCTGTGTTAAGTAGACGCATTAACTTTTGCAAGTTGTATTAAGCAATAAACACATTCGCCACTGCAGACTACACGAACACAAGACTGCAAATGCTGTTAGTTACCGTTGTAGCCGTTTAGCCAGCTACTTAATTATTTTGGAAACGACAGATACACAGTAAACAGCTGATCCTAAATTGTTGCAACGATTCATTTATGTATATTACATTGGTGCATATTTAGCGCTTTTACTTTTTCAAAGTTCGCTGGGGCGAATTGAATTCGCTACTCAAATCACTTTGTATGGATTCGCTTTGACCGAAAATAATCATCTCATGGATCTCTTTTGGCTCCGGAGTTAAGGGGTTCAAAACTTATTTTTTATTGGCCATAACTCCTAGAATATGGAACGGATATAAGCAATGTGGATATCACTCTAAACTTCTCTAAAATACCTTTATACTGGTATACAAATTTTTTAAAACAATTTACCCATTGCGAGTGAAATTCAATTTTAAAATTTTTTATCTGAGTTTTCACTTTTACAGAGAACTTACCATGCTTTTATTTGGTGTATATTTGAAAGCTGTCACCGATGAAATAAGTAAGTTATGCTACTTTAATGATGATTTTAAGAATGAAATGAGTTATTTAGACCATTTTGAAATGATACCTATATCGTTTATATTCGTTCTATATTGTAGGACTTATTATCAATAATATATTAAAGTTTTCAACCCCGTAACGGCGGAATCAAGAGAGAGCGCCGAAAAACTTACAAAAAATTTTTAGGCAAAAACGGGCTATTACCCTGTGAGTTTTTTTAATCTTTAACAATGTCGGTATTTTTGACTCAAGTCAATATTATATATAACAATAAATCTAATAAAAATTCTTGATGCATATATATTATAACATTTAAATTTTGTAATTTTCTTTTTTATTTTACAATAAAAAATATATTTCTAATCACTAACTTGCTTTACATATTTTGTTATATTGACAACACTGTTTTGGTTTTGTGGCCATCAGAAATAGAAATTAGTTTAATTCGACTACACGACAAAAGTAGCATGGACAAAAACCTGTTGTCGTGTTGCCTTGCTGTCTTCAATATAATCATTCTCATATGCACACACAGGATCAGCTGTTTACTGTGTATCTGTCGTTTCCAAAATAATTAAGTAGCTGGCTAAACGGCTACAACGGTAGCTAGCAGCATTTGTGTTCGTGTGTTCGTGTAGTCTGCTGTGGCGAATGTGGTTATACCTATAGTGTAATTATTATTCTGTATAGAAAGATTAAGCTCTTAAATCTTAGGAGATTTTTAAAACTCATTAGTTGTAGATATATCTAACATATAAAAATCTCGTGTCACGATGTTTGTTATCGAACACCTCTGGGCACGAGGGAGGTGGCAATTCCTGTATTTACTAAACTATTAACCCAATTCGTATTTCAAACAGAACAAAATTATTTATGTTGTTGAAGGACAGATGGTGCTACGTCTGCCTATTAAAATTAGAAAAATGGTTGATGAGTGCGGAGCATGGTTCCCCCATATAAGAAAATAGCTTCCGAGCGAAGCCGGTCCAATCATCTAGTATTGTTATATTATTGGTAATGAAAGTCACTGCTAGAACAGTTTGCATATATTTCACAACGGCTCAAAGGTTCCTCAGCATTCTTATAAGTTCGAAAAACAACAGTTACAATATGGTTAGTTCACGATAGCTTGTTATTGGATAAGTTCTTACAGGCACTTGCAAACACGATATAATTGTTTTATTTTTATATGAATACCATCATTTGGGATTTTTTTATTATTGTTGAGAAAAACGTATTACGTTGTTTATTACTTTAAATATTTGGAATTAGTTAATGGTAAAAACGATAAATTCCTTGCAGAAACTTCGAAAACATTTATATGTTTTATATACATATACATATAATATAAAAAGGCTGCATGTTAGTCATGCGAACGGTAGTGTTTAATATCTCTTTGAAAACAGTTGCTTTCTTGGAATATTTTTTTTATTACATCATTGAACTTGATTTACTAGGTTCGAAAATGATAAACCAGTTTATAAACCTTTAGAATTCTTGCACGTAATTTAAAATAAAATGAAAATTAAAAAAAGAAAAATTAAAATCGACAAAAGGTCATGTAAGTAAAATCTTTGCTGTTTGCTGTTTGTTTTCAGGTACTTCAAAAGAGAAGCATATTGTGCTTACATACATACTAGTGATGTTACGAATATCAATTTTTAGTATTCGCGAATACGAAAAATATTCGCCGAATACGAATATTACTTTTAAGGTTTACATGCATACTTGAAGATTTCGTTTTTCTTACTCTGGTTGCGCTTTTAATTAGTAATTCAGTATTGTTTGGGAGAACATATCGAGTCATAACCGCAAAAATAGCTTAAACGACAGAAACAATTTTAGCTTAAGTGACAAGCCTCTGTCACGAAAAAATACAAAGAATCATTCAATGCACTCTTAAGAAAAAATGATTTTGCTATAAATTCGTAGCGGTTCCGTGTGTGGCCATGAAATTGTAAGATATTATGCAAATGTTGCGAATTATTTAATTTATTACAAAAAAAATTAAAATTGAAAACCACGTCGCTTAAGCTATTTTTGCGCTTATGACTCGATATTTTCGCAGATTGCGGTGGGCTTTCACATATTAAATTTTAGTTCTTCCATTTTTGAAGTCAAGCATTCCTCTACTGAGAATTGATTACTAACTTAACATGATATGAATTTACATATAACACTTTAACTTTTATATGATAGTTACGAAATATAATTTTCATTTGTTTTTTAAGAAGATTATTATCTTGCGTCAAAGATAAAGAAGGTCTTTCTTTCTTTAAATGAATATAAATTGATATATTTTTGTACATTTTACTTTTTGAAATTTTTTGTACGATTTTCTTTGGGAAAATGTATGTGCAAATTATTCGAGAAATATTCGCCTGACTTTGGCGAATACGAATACGAATATCTTAAAATAGGCGAATAATCGAATACGAATATGAGTATTCGTAACATCACTACTTCATACATATTAAACTATTGCCAAAAACAAGCGTTTGTATTTTCTACAAGAGAAATTTAAAAATAAAAAATTGCTTCGCAATTTGTATGTTCGTCCTTCCGTAAAGCTTTTTATTGGTTGAATTTATTCAGGAACAATGTCTGATTAAAATGATCTTGCAATGGCTGATCATGTTAATATAATTTTTTGTTTGTTTGTTAGTTCTTAAGGTCGTTTGTTCTGCGTTTTAGTTTTGCCGAGACTATTCAGCATCAGTTTTGTATAAATTTGTTTAATTTTATTTTCACTGTTTCGGTAAACGCCCTTATGTAACGCCCGTTTAAGCTTACCAAACTAAAAACATAAAAGTACAGCAAATATAGTTTAGAAATTGTTGGTGCACCGTGGTTTTTGCATATACATGCAGTGAACTCGCATATACGTGAACTAATTTTTACCAAGGGTGTTCACGTTTTCGATTTTGTTCACGTTTTAGATTGTATTTTTATCACTTTTTTCAGTCTCCTTTGTCGTTTTTTTATATTAAAATAAAGTACGTGGTTTTTAAGCAATGAATATTTTTTCGATTCTACTTTTTGTAAGAAAAATAAATAATTTTTTAATATAAAAAGGGGTCAGTTAAAATTATTTCATTCAAAGGCTTTATATAATACTAGCTGAACCCGGTGTGCATCGCTAACCCCTCGTTTCCATATGTACCAAACATCATCGACGTAGGTAAAAAAATGCCCTAAATATAGCGATTTAAATTTATGGGTTATATGGGCGCACCGCACGGCCCTTTGTCCAATCAAAACTTCATATAACCTATTATTCCCTCCATAGTCGCAGTAACATTCTGTGAAAATTTCAGGAAGATCGGTCCAAGAGTTTGACCTCCTATAAAGCACAAACAAAGACAGACATTCATTTTTATATACATACATACATATATATATATATAATAAAAATGTATTTAATGGATGGATATTCAATTCAAATGTTCTTCAGCGGGCAACCCCAAAATTTTTAAATAGGCTTACAAAATTAAATTTAAATTTCATCAGGGGCTTTATAACGTATAAATATAAATCCAATTGCCGTTTTTAAATTTTCTTGGCAGAGTTCGAACTCTAACAAAAGTAAGTGATATTACTCTAATCACTTGTATAATACATGTTCATATATTAAAATATCTACATGCATACATATGTTATATTTGATGTCCTAACTCGTAGATTAGTCACATAGTTTTCAACTTCTTATGCGCCAATTGTGACGGGAAAATATTAAATACAAATTAAAGTTCCTCATTGATAAGTTGTACATATTTTGGTAGATGATTTTTAATCTCATCGGACCACTGTGGATTAACAACAGCACATAGCACGCATTTATAGAAGACGAAATCGTTTTTTTTTTCACCGCAACGAAAACGACTGCAAAACTGCGATTATCTAAATTGCACACAAAATTATTTTAATTAAAAATCTCATTTTCTTCTTCGCTTTCATTGTTGATTGAGAGTTTGGATGTTTGTTCATGTTAGAGATGTCGAAAAAAAAGGGGCCCCTTTTTTGATCTAACACATAGAATAAAGCAAGTTGCATGGCATCCAATGTTGCAAAATGTTAAATTGCAAATGTTTAACATAACAAACGTATATTAAATGTTCAAGCAAACTAAACGTAAAATTTTCATAAAACGTTTTCATTCCTTTAATACTAAACATCTACTAACACAAATACTCGCCGACGCCGTCTGTAGCAGCAGAAGCGGTGGGAAAATTTTTTTCTTATTCAATCGATAGATAGATATTCGTAATTTGGTTAAAAGCGATTAAAATAATATTAGCATTTAGGAATGCATTCAGGATGTTATCTATACGGGTAATAGAGGTAAATAATTAAATGAGGTAGAAGAAATATCACTTATTCCTTGGCATATGTTCCGTATGAATATAATTCTTAGAGTGGGAGCTGTGAGTCTCTTTTGTCTGGTAGGTGTGAAAATACGTCATGTGGTCATAACGTATACACATGTATTTGGTTACCATCCATTCAGTTTCTGTTTGTTTTTTGTGTCTTTTCTCCATTTATTTTATTGTCGATGCCGTCATTTATTGATTAATGATGTTTAATTTGTATCAACCTGAAAGTATTTTTTACATGGCTGTTTACTAACTGCTGTATTTTTTATCCGGCTTTTGTTTAATTGTTGGTAAGTTAAATTACGGTTCTGGTTGGATGATTTAAGTATGTGAAAAGTTTCGTAACATTTTTTTAATTTTACTTCGAATTAAGTATATGATTCTAATAAGGAATTAAAGAAAATGCATCTTGCAAATCGATGTGTGAAGCTAGTGAATGAAGAAGCTAGTACCAAATATTGAACCTTATCTGAACTTATGCAAGAATTATGCTGATAGTTGTGGTACTTATTAACTTTTGTGCTTATAAGGGGATAAAACGCTCGAAAACAGAGTTTGTTACTTTTTTATGATTTATTGTAAAACACATCCATTGAAGAAAATAGTGTTCTTTTTCTACAAAAAAATGTACGAAATCGTGTCAATTACGATTTCTAGACTAGTTTTCCTTGCTATTTTTAAACAGTTTTTTTATTTTGTACCGTCGAGTATCTGCTACTTGTATTATATACGAGTATTGTAATATTTTGCGAATCGGCTCTAAGGAATATACCTATAGCTCAAAACAAACACGGCTTTAAATTTCATATAGAAAAAACTTACTTATGTATATGGTTGATATAAAAATATTAATTGATCAATTTAAAATATTTATAGTAAAGATGCCTATTAATCTTTTTTGAGTTTCAAAGATGGTCAGGAATATGAGTTTTTCGAAAACTTCACTTTTCAAAAATTCGCAAAACCAATCGAACTGATTGTTCTGTCACACGGCCTATGTTTTCAGAATTTTGCAAATTTGGTTTCGATGTGTGAAGCTATTCTTAAGTTATGAGAGATTGTATAAATGCACACACGTATCCGTATGGACATCAACAAAAATACATTCCAATGACCTCAAACGTCGAGATCCGATGAAAACTTCATTCTCGAAAATGGGAGCGAAAAAAAAGTAATATGAACAAACGAAAGTATTTGCTGAAGTTTTTATACGTTACGAGTATATAACAAAGTTTTTGTGTTGTTTGATCCAATTTGAGTTTTTTTTTATTAGAAAAAACTTGTTGTGAAAAGTGAAAAACCTCTAGAATTTCCTAGAAAAGCTGCATAAATGGATGGATTTAATATCAGAAATATATTTCGACAAAATATATATTTAGTTGTCTTTTTATGCTCATTCACATAAAAATTACTTTCACAAGTCAATAAGGAAATATTCCCTTTGCTATCAATTGCTAATAAAGTACCTAATTATCTCATTATTTTTATTTAAAATGTAAAATAAATCCTTGTTTTATAAATGAAATAAATAAATCCGAAAATGAAGATCGAGTTTTGTTTGTCTAAAAATTCTTCAGATGCGTTTAAAATGCATCTGAATGTGAAACGAAACGAAGTAGACAGCGGTAGATTATAATGATGTTGTTTAAGAAAAATAATGATTGACGTTTTATTGTAACTGAAGAAGATGGAAATAGGAATATTAAAAAAGTATGTATGTATGTGTTTATGAAAATAGTCAAATGATGACGAATGAATAACAGTTGTTATGATAAACCTTAAAGGGCATACACAAATATATTTAATAGATTAAACCTGCGCTGCACTTCTGGCTTTTAAATTATACCCTTTACGACTGTATTTACGATGGGTAAAAGTAATTTCTTATGAAGGTATAAGATCGCGTTTTCACGATTTTCATCTTCTAACAGCAATACGTATTAAAAAAAACTAACATATAAGAAAAAAATTTCCTAGGTATTTGTACTAGTTTTAGTGAGTTGGAACCATCCATAAACCATAAATAGTCTAGCTTACAGAAATTATTGCAAAATTTTTATTTTTATATTAATTTTACGAATAAATGTAATTATTATTTAATAAGTTTTCAACAATATAATATAAATATAAATAATTTAATCCGCACAAAAACACAAATGTGAAAATAAGGCCAAGTTCCTATCCAAAATATTTCGGCCGTAAAAAGTATTGATATCAAAATGAGGACCAAGTTCTTGATATGTACAATTGCATCTCATTTCTAGGCAATTATGTATAATAATTCTCGTATTCTATTTCTGTTGAAAACTTGGTTAAATAGTTGATAGTCTTTCCCAATTGGTATCCACTTTACATAAATTGTAAAAATGGACGAAAGACCGCTGATGAGAGGTGCTCTCTTAGTAGTTTGAATTTTCATTAATTCAATGAAACTGAAATTAAGCCTAATAATAATAATTTCTCATTTTTACCTAAAATAGTGTTTAGTTTTATATACGAAACCCGAACTTCGTTATCATGATGGTTTCAGTATACATACATACATTTAATTTGACAGACCGTTGAATAGTGTTCGTGTGAAAACATTATTGATGGACAGCGATTGAATGCTATATGATCCACTCAAAACTCTTTTTTAGCTGCGATGTTTGTATTTACAGAGATTGAGGTCAGAAAATATTTTTTTTGAGCCCCAATCATATATAATAGCAATGAACAGGTATCATCAACCACAATATGTCTTTGTACGTATAAAATTCTTGTTGTTGTTTGTATGCCGACGTGTTTGCATGTATAATTTGTTAGGAACCTGCTACAACAACAACAACAAATAATGCTATTCAATTTCCTTAACAATATTATAAATGCTTCCAAACCAAAAACTATTAATTGCATACATATCTGCTTTCTACCTTTATCCAATATAACAATCTTGGTACTTATTTGTTAAAAAACATTAGATTCATTGAGGTTAAATTTGTTGTTGTTGGTACAGCATCTAAGGATGCGTTACGCTCCGGTTCATTTTCAAATTAGTTGCATGCAATTAAAATAATTATTTTTATTCTCTTTGATGAAATGATTCTATTCACTTCCCTACGAATTTAATTTTATACATTTTTAATTAAAAATCACGATCGTAATATTTCCTTTATGCATTTTTATTTATAATTGTATTTTAGATTTTCTTGTTCTTCTGTTTCTTTCGTTTATCAAGCCAAAATATCATTTCCTGCACTTTCAAAGAATCAAAGGAAGAATTACTTTCTAAGCGCCTGGAAACTGTAGGAATGAATTTTTAAATGTTTTCTTCTAAAAATTCTATTGCTTTTCAATAGATAAATTTAAATTCGTTTTTAACTCGATTTCAGTTTCTCTTTTTTGATTAATTAAAATGAATGTGTTTTCGTCTTATTAATTTTGCCTTAAAATTTCTTAGTATCTTTTTCAGTTAAATACCAACAACTTAATTACAATTATAACAAAATTAAAGTTTGACAGCGTTATATAAATAAATAATTTATGTATGTCCGTACATAGGAAAAAAGTGACAAACTAAAAGTTCTTAACGTTTTTAATGGATTTGTTTAAATTTAAGTTTTAAGTTTTTCCCCTTACTAGTTAATATCGATGGCTTAATATAAATAGGTGGTAACTGTTTTTTTTTTTAAATCGGTTTTTTACATGTTCTGGTAGACAAAACTCAATGAGACCTCCCTTAAAAAATTCAGTTTCCTATGTTGAGGAATAACAGATTTACAGTAATTAAAAAAACCCTAACTAACTAAAGATTTTATTGACTTTTTTCCTTCTCCTGTAAAGTAGCTAAAAGTTAAGATACGACCTTTCTATATTAAGCCATCATTTTTATTAAATTCTCCAACACTATTTTTTATCATGTGTATGTACGAGTATATACATATAAAGTAAGTTGATAACGCTACAAAAACCAAATGTAGTTTTGTAATCGGATCGATTTTTAACGAAACAAAGTCTCTTTATAAAATCCTTAATCGCTTATCAATTTTGCAAATGCTTGAAAAACTTCTGTGGTTTCATATGCAGATCAATTTGTACCCGTCATTTCGACAATAAAATGAATATCCAAGAAAAAGACGCAAAAGCCATACCTTCATCTTCGCCGAATTTAAGGTCTATACTGTGCTGCTGAGAACAGTCTTTCTTTAACATAATTAGTTAAACGTATTGTCGAAATGTAAACATTTTTAATGAAAGTTCCAAAATGATAAATTATTAACTTTAAAAGTATAAGATCAGTATATAAAATACAGACAATTGAGCAGTTAAACTGCATTCATATTTTTCATATTTGTACATATGATTTTATACATGAAATAAAAATAAAACTTTATAAAATTGGAGATATGAATGTAAAATTTTATTTTAAAAGAGCGATGTAGAACCAACAGCAGTTATTCCCTTTATTTTCATGAAATATTTTATGTCAAGAAATGCTTTGCTGAAATATTTTAAGACTTAGACATTTCGGTCCATTGGATCTTTTGGTACTTCAGTTAAGAAAAAGGAAAAATTCTCTCCTTATGTTCGATATTCTTTTGTAACTGTTTTTTGACGCATGCCAAATATTTGGATTAATTGTTAAAATTTTCATTCTTATTGTTTTTTTTCAAACACTAAAGCTTCAAAAAGGGGTTTAAAGGGAAGAAAAGTGCACAGATCCTGCATTTACTTTTTCAATTTTACAGATGCGCCAATTTCTATTGGAATGGGAGAGGACGAATTTGTGACAAAGTTCCGCAAGAAATACGTGGATTAAATGCAAATATATTTTCTAACTTGTAAATGTGCATGTGTATCTCTCTAAAAAAATGAAAAATTCTATTTAAAAAAAATAATATTTTATTTGCTTACAAAATTATTAGGAAAGTAGGGTTATTACATATGCATGATTAGATGTCTACTTGTCTCTAAACATATTCTATAATTAGACAAGCAATACGATATTATCTAGAGGGTTCAGTTTTTATATTTAAATAATGAATACAATATATAATATACTTTGCTTTAAAAGAATATAATTGATTAAAATTTTTATAATTTAAAAGACTGGTTAATTGACTCAACCCATTTTCAAAATAAATGCCTCACATTCCTCATTAAATTATTATATCTAATCTCTCAGTCTGTCTTTCGATGCTTGTAGAAAAAGAAGAGCCAAAAACATTATATGATAAGTTAGTGCTTATATTAGTATTACCAGTTTTCCA
This sequence comes from Lypha dubia, assembly GCA_947311025.1. Classification (NCBI taxonomy): domain Eukaryota; kingdom Metazoa; phylum Arthropoda; class Insecta; order Diptera; family Tachinidae; genus Lypha; species Lypha dubia. The sequence goes on along the minus strand of OX371261.1, from coordinate 6,360,840 downwards.
CTCACCTTACTTATTTCTAATTCTTACCCTTTTTTTTTTGCAAAGTTGATAACAAAAAATCACATCAAGTGCAAAATAAGGCATTTACAATGTGTTAACATTTATTTAATTTTCTTGCTCCACAATGTCGCAACAGTTTGTTTGTAAACATTGAAATTGACTTGAATCATTAATAGACAAGATGATACTAAAAACAGATGGCCAATGTCAAAATATTTTTATAAAACCCTTTTTATTTGGGTTGTGTGCATGTTACCGCAAAACCACCCTTTTTCACATTTTAAAAGGCAATAAAAATTTAAGATGTTTTTTTAGTTTGTTAAGTTTATTTCTTGTTTTACTTTGTCCTTTAGAATCAGTTATCGAAAATAGCAACAGTGTTCCAATGCAAAAAGCATTCTTATAAATTTAAAGTACGAGTAGTCGTATATTTTATGTTTACTTTTCAATTGTCACAGTGTCATTCGTTCAATTGATGAATTGTCTTAGACGGGTACGAGATTCTTATAAGGAAGATGTATTTTAGCTGTAAAGAATGGCATTTCAACAACTAATTCCGTTTTTAAATCGTAGACTGGCATTTTAAAAAGGGTTAATAATTGTCAATGGCTTACAAACATTTCCCCCCTAATTTGTTTTTTATACTCGAAAAGGGTGCATATTTTAAAACGAATCATCCTTTTTTATTTTTGTTGTTGTTGCTTATAATTTTTTTAGATTATTAAAATGGAGTGTGAAATCAACTTTTTTTAAATTTATGGTTTTTAAGTGTATTTAAGGCTTTCATCGGTAGAGCTTAAATGACTACAATAATAATACCTCGGGGGAGTATTTAAGATTTTATCGTGTAAACTTTTAAAATACCGAAAAAGAGATTTTATTACAAACAAATAAGCATGTGGGTGTGTAACATACATACATACCATATCTGTAATAGATTTTTAGTAGTGTGAAAATTTTTGTGATCGTACTTACGTACAAGTGTGTTAAATTCAATTATCTGAGTATAAAATTGTGCGATGATGTATTAACGAATTTGAATAATATGTCTGGGAATACTCGTATGTTAATAAAGTTTTTTGAAATGATTTATTTTTTTCTATCTGATATTCACGAAAATAGTAATTTTTGAAGACACATTTGATTGATATTTAAAGAATATCTTATTGGGCTACAATAATTCAAGCGAATTGGCGTTTTGTAATCATAACGACGATATTTTATGTTTTTTTTATGTATTCAAATATGACAGCTTTGCTATTCGTATAAATAGTATTTAATAACTTAAAAGTAAGTCAGCAAAGATTCGGTGATAAAGAATGAAATTTTCTTCCTTTTGGCAGATGGGAATCGAAAATTATTCGTTCTAGTTATTAGTATCCAATATTGTTATTCGCTGTACATTATATGAGTCAACGCGACATTTCTGAAGGAGATAATCTTTCTTTATTAATAAATTTTTAACTTGCATAAACGGCATTGATAATAGTGGCGGATTAAGTGACATTAACTCATCATCATCAGTAATAAGTAACAGCAGTTAAGATTTTATTCAATGGAATTTTCTTATTCAATTTCTATTAATTATACTGACAATTACCATTTAAATGATAAAGCTTTGAGGCTTCATAAAGACTTTGCGACGATGAACTGCGGCAGCAATTACAGCTAGGGTTACCAACCGTGCCATATATATTTATATTGGTGTAAGAATATATCCACACAAAAACATAAATGTGAAAATAAGGCCAAGTTCGTATCCAAAAAGTTTCGGCCGTAAAAAGTAATGAGATCAAAATAAGGACCAAGTTTTTGATAGGTATAATTCCATCTCATTTCTAGGCAAACTATAAGCTTGGCAAAATTTTTCAAAGAATTCTTTCCATATTAAAAAGGCAAAAAATTTTTGCCAAGCTTATAGTTTGCCTAGAAATGAGATGGAATTATACCTATCAAAAACTTGGTCCTTATTTTGATCTCATTACTTTTTACGGCCGAAACTTTTTGGATACGAACTTGGCCTTATTTTCACATTTATGTTTTTGTGTGGATCTCACTTCTTTTTTCTAAGTTGTTTTCGTATAAATATTTCAAATTTCAGCTTTCTAGCTATACTGGAAAGACCCCATACAAATAAGGGCACCCAACTCCCCCCAGGTGAAAAGTACCCGTTAAAAAAACATTTTCGTTAATTTCTCATCAGAACCTACCTGTGTACAAAATTTCAGCTTTCTATCTATAATGGAAGTGCCCCATACAAAGAAGGGGCAGTCAGGTCTCCCCTGGGAGAAAAGTGCCCGTTTTCAGATTTTTCTGGTTATTTTCTCGCCAAGACCTACCTGTGTACCAAATTTCAGCTTTCTAGCTATACTGGAAATGCCCCATACAAAGAAGGGGCACTCAGGTCCCCCCTGGGAGGAAAGTGCCCGTTTTCAGATTTTTCTGGTTATTTTCTCACCAAGACCTACCTGTGTACCAAATTTCAGCTTTCTAGCTATACTGGAAGTGCCCAATAATATTGATGAGTCAGTGAGTCAGTCAGTGAGTATGTACTAAAATATGGACTTTTCACACCTTAATATCTCGGGAAGCTTCTACGGTAGAACTTTCAATTTAACCTGTGAGGTCACCTCTATGGGGAGAACTTATGTTTCAAGTTTCATTATATTATGATCAAGAGGAGCAAAGTTATGAGGGGGGTAAAAACAGCTCGAACTGTTTCGTGTAAATATACACACTGTGTGGCCGAACTTGGCCTGGCGCACTACCGTGCGCCTAGATAGTAGGCAAAACTATATTAAGCTACATTATCTTCACTATTTTTTTAAATTTTATTACATAAAACAATTAATAAGAAAGTTAGTATGTTTGTGAGCTTGGATGTTTGTTGATCTAGACCGCGAAAACAGCTTAATCGACTTTGACGAAATCTGGTATACGCACCATATTGAGTCAGACATTAGATGATGAGATCGAGTCAAGAACTTAAACTGCGATTATCTCGAGATATGTAAGTAGCTAAATACAAAACCAATTTTCTTTTAACAAACGCTTAATATGGCTTCCAAGTCTGTTGTAATTTAATGGCAATTGGGAGCACTGTTTCGCCACAGGAAAATGTCTTGTCAATACATACAAAAATACTCATAATTGTTTAAAAATAGTATTAACTTAGCATGCTATCCTAGAAATGAGATGGTATTTTGCGTCTCAAGGATTTTGCCCCATTTTTATATAACTGTTTTTCTAGTGGCTGAATTTTTTGAAAAGGGACTTTATTTGCAGAATTATGTACTCGTATGTATCTGAGCGTGTACTATATTCTTGGTAGGCTTTTCCGCAAAGTATGTACCTTAACCAAACGACAATATGTTGGCAGCCCCATTTGCAGCAACCAATGCATCTGTCAGTTTATCAAAAGTATCATTATCAGCATTATCGTCAACGCCTGGAGCAATAATTCGATCATTAGCACGACTGGCAACACGATGTTAGTGATTACAATAAAAAAGCCACATCGACAATAAGTCAAAGTAGATGAAAGAGAAGGTTTAAAATGCATTATTACAATTGTATTGCAAAGTGTTGTGATGTGTGGTTGTGGCAACGTTGTTGACGTGTATACACACGTCTTTGCGAGTATGTTTTTTTTGTCTACATTTTCTGAGTTGGCTGTTGATGATTATGGTGGAAATGATGATTGAGTGATTGACACTACATCATCACTAGGTGCTGCTGTTGTTGGTGTTGCAATTATTGCTTCTGCTGCCATTGGTAGTGGTACTTTAGATGATAAACTGTTGTGTATTTTGTTATTGGTGCTTTAGATACTTCGTTTTTGTTGCTGTTGGCGATATAGTAGCTGCTGCTGCTGCTGCTGCCACTGTTGTCAATTTCTACTCGTTGTAATAATAATAATTTGGTGATTTTTAAAGTTTTCATTAATTTATTTGTTAATTGTGTGTGTTGCGACTATTCTACGCTGTCTGTCTACTTGCCTAAACCTTTCAACTTATCAAATTGTTATTTGTGATTTTGCTTTAGAATTTTAAACGCCCAATAATTATAAGCACTTTATTTGATGATTATTTCATACGGGCATGTCTCTGCTTGTTAGGAGTAACATTACTATTTCATATTTCTTTCTTTTGTGATGCGAATTTCTCGCTTCTGTGTGGGTGTGTTACCAGTTTGCGTACGCGCTTAAATACGCTCAAGCTGTCTTTAATTCATCTTCCCTGAAATAAATTTTGATTTATGTTGCTACTTTTTCTTCTTTTTCCTTTTTTTAACACTCATTTTAAACACATTTTGTGTGAACAGCACATTTCATGGCAGATTATGATGTTGACCTTTGCTGTGGCAATTTGTTGATGTTTGCTGGTTTTCTTTATTTTTACTTTGAGTCGAGGAAATATTTTTTTTGTTATTGTTTGGCTTCTTCTGTTAAATAAATTGTGGTTAATTAAACCTGAGTTTAGATATTTCTTTTGTAAAACGAAGGTGCTGTTGAGGGCTTTTAAATTTTAGTTGCTTCATAAGTGGATAATTCTTTATGAAACAAACGTAGTTTATAGGTAGACATACGTACAAATGGTTTTATGATTAAATAAACCGGTTAAAGTTTTTATTTTTGGACTTATCAAAATACTGTCGTTCTCATCAAACGTTAATGAGGTAATAAACTGTAATTATTTTTAAATATTTTTAACCCTTTTGTTGCATATTTTATAGTCGCATTTTTATGCAAAAATACTTAGATACATTAAATAAAAAGAAGATACATATTTAATGTAACTGTCAAGTTCAAAACCTACTTTTATTTATCGACGATTTCTTATTTTACTGAAGAACATACAAAAAGTTATATGCGATTAGATTTATTTCTAATATTACTATTGTTAAACTTATTGGATTAGTTGTATCATTGAAGCTTTTTACTTGAATAATTTAGAATTCGAAAATCTATAATTAAAAAATTAATAATTATTTGCAAAACCGTTTCTAAGCTAAAATTTACTAATGCACTAAATTGCATTGCGAAAAATCACAAGTAACTTTTTTTAGTTATTGAGTATTAAATTATGTTCTTTATACCTTACACAGAAATTTCCTGATAACATTTATAAATATATGGAAAGTCTGAAGTGAGTGACCAGTTCAAATTGCTATTTTTTTACTATGCTTTTGTGTAGGAACATCCATTTACAATTCTGGAAATTTGAAAAATCAAAAAACAATTTTCAGTGGTCTACCTATCCTTTGTTCCAAATGTCAGCAAAAACTATTTTTGAGTTTTTCATATCTCCTGTATTGCACACCAAATATTTGCTCTATTTCTTTAGATTTTTGGCAAAGTTCGGTAAAATGAGCGTAAACTATAATTGCTCTCAATTAGAGACAAAAATGCACAAAATTTTGGATGAAAGTGCTGTGAAAGTAAACAAAAAAACCTAAATACTGTTTTTGATTAGCATTTCACTTTTTTAGCTAGCACACACATACGTACGTACTTATATATCGAGTCATAACCGCAAAAATAGCTTAAACGACAAAAACAATTTTAGCTTAAGTGACAAGGCTCTGTCACGAAAAAATACTAAGAATCATTCAATGCACTCTTAAAAAAATTGATTTTGCTATAAATTCGTAGCGGTTAAGTGTGTGGCCATGAAATTGTAATAATAAAAAATTAAAATTGAAAACCACGTCGCTTGAGCTATTTTTGCGGTTATGACTCGATATGTTTTTACCTCCAAATCTACATATTTTGCTTTGGATTTTGCAAGAGTAACAATTCTTTCATTTTTATTCTTGTTAGGTAAAATTCAATTTTCTTATTTGTTATTTTTTATTTCACAAACAGCTGATTGATTAACTACCTGCTCAAACCAGCTCGAAGAAAAAGTACGGGCAGTTTCGTGCAAGAAGAAGACACACATTGCTCTCTCAAGATCACTCTCATTTGACCAATTTTAGAGTACTTGAACGCTTTTCGTTCAAATTGGGATCGTTCGATATTACTACAACATGTTTTAACAAGATTTAACTTGTTTAGGAAAATAGAAGCAAAATGCTATTAATTTAAATTCATTAAACAAATATTATATGTACATATGTATGTGATTAATTCACATTTTTCCAACTATGCGACATTAATTTTAACATTACAATTAAAATAACGCAGTGTTGTTAGCACAGAACCACAAAACTGATATTAGTAAATTTTTCCATATTTTACGTTTGTGGATAATATTTCTTATGAGTGGCTAATAAGACATAAAATGTGAACATAATTGCTTCAATAAGAAATTTTTATGAATAAGCATAGAAAAAAGTGTTAAAAAGGAAAAATTGCTTAATTCAAGATAACCTAATTTTGAGTTAATTCACCACCGTATTCTTCATATTAGAAGGTATCACTGGGCATAGTCTTATTCATGTGGAACGATTTCCAACAAAGCTCTGCCACAATCACTTGGTGCTTTTCTTTTTTAACTAATTATCTCATTTCAAATTATGTACTTCTAAATTTAACTTATATAATTTCAATTGAACATTTAAAAGTGCTTCTCTACAAATCTATAAAACATAAATTGAGATTTTTTCCCTTTTTGCCACAGATTTTTCAAAGTTAGAAATGAATATACATACATACTTATAGCCCGTTCAGCGTGACGCGAAATTAAGTAATTTCAAGTTGAAATTACGAACGAAATCTAAGGTGTTACCTGTACCTTGTTTACCGAGAAAAAAGTAACGTTTTCTTAAAAAATATATTGAATAAAAAATTTATAAATGAAATTTTTAATTAGTTGTTTGTTTTTTGAAATATAATTGTGTATTCATACCCAGCAAAAACTACTGCTTCGACCGAAGCAGGTTTGTAAGGGAGAGATGTTTGTTGTTGTTGTGCCTCCTGCTGCTTAAAGCGCTTCGATCATGCATGATTTTTGTTCGCGATGTCCCACTTTGGAGCTCTTGTTTTTTACATAAAGGAGCGCTTTTTTCACATCATCCAAAATGCGCTAAAATCATGTTTGAATGATCTGAATTATGTGCAAATACTCAAGTTTAATTCGTGTTAACTAAATGTAAATAGCCGACCAACTTCAACGTGCTTAAAAATAAGTTGATCCATCTCTCTGCCTTCTTTTTGTGCAGCCTCGGAAGCGCTTCAAAACTGCGCATCTCGAAAGGATGAAATTTTGTTACCGCTTCCAGAAACATAATAATTTTTTGCTGGGTATGCACAGATTACAATGGCAAAGTAAGTACACGCATAAATACTTTCGCATAATATTATCAGCTGTTCTCAAAATTAACTCATGTGTCGAATGTACCAGCATAAACACCTTACATTTCGTTCGTAATTTCAACTTGCAATCCGCGATTTGTATGAAAAACAGTCGTTCAGGTTCTGGAAACACAATTAAGCTCTCGAACTAGATAGACACCCAAACAAACAACCGCGCCAACAACATGCAAATAAATGTCTTGCTTAGAAGTTTTTCTCATTTTACACTAAAACGAAATATAACATACTTTCGTACATACTTACATACGAGTATGTATGTATATAATTTGTATTCATTTCTTAAACAATTAATTTTTTAAATATTATCATACTAACAAGACCACAAACAGTTTTTAACGATCTTATCAATTTATAAAGTAAAGACTGCGACATACCAGCATTTTTAATATAAAGATGATGTTGTTTGCATGTCAAAAGCAATTGCCGACAATTATTTTAGAAAAAAAAAAAACATTGAAAAATACATCAAAATTAAAGTAAGAGAAATGCAAAAATATTTATATCGATTTTAGGGTTAGCAGTTACTAACTGATGAATGGAAGAATTGCAAACCGATACATAAGTAAGAAGCTACACTCAAATTATTTAAATGAAAAAACATTTCAAGTAATAGTAAAAAAAATTAACAAAACGTGCAATAGCATAATTGTACAACAATTAAGCTTTCTTCTACATGTCACCATCTAACCTTTCTACCATATTCCTTTCCACTAGTTCTGGCACAAAAGGCATGGCATAAGTAGGCGTCATTCTCTGCGTATTGGTCTACAAAAAAAAAGCAGAACCGCTTACATATCTTTTGAATCAATTTAGTTTACCAATTATTTTTAAATGTTATTTTTTTAACTACCAAATTTGATAAAAATTACAATTTTAAATAACTGATTTTATTGACTAGACATTAAATCAATCAACCTGGTATATAGCGTTCCTTTTTAAAGAAGTTAAAAACTTAATATCTTCTAAATTTGTATTCACTTTTAACTTCAATATAAACTTTAATAATAAACTACATTTAGTTAATGTAAATCCGTTTTGAGTATATAATAAACAGCATTTATATATGTATGTATGTATGTGAAGATCCATTACAAACCTTAAGAATGTTTAAAAAAAAATACCCAATAATGGGTTGTACTGAAATGGTGAAACTAACTCTCTATTCTGCCTAGGCGGCTCCTAACTGCGTCATCTGCTCAATATATTATGCTTGGAAATTCATACCATAGATAAGTAAGATATTCAGAAAAAAAAATATAGATATTAATATTTTGAAGCTCCGTCGGCATCGAAAAATAAGTTTATTTGTCGCAATTAACTCTTTGTATTAATTTAATACATTAATTTTTCTGCATCAGTTCATAAATGGGTAAGGAACCCTTAAAACGATTTGTTTTAATAACGAATTTGCCGCCAATTGTCACTACAGTTTGTTTTATATATCAAAGGCGGTCAATTTGTATTTTTATTTATTTTTTCACTAATTGTTTTTGTTATTGTTGATTATAATTGTTTCGTATGTATATTCTGTTGTAATTGCTTTCTAAGAATTGTTTTATATTCTTGAGTTTCTTTATTTTCTTATTTTTATCTTCATGTCTGTAATAATTAACATACACATGATGAGGAGCGAATGGTGAAAAATTTTCTATTATTTTACATTTTTGAGTACTTTTTGATTTGGAAAATAAACAGTAAATTAGCTTATTTAACATTTAAGTCGCACAAGCAATTGATTACAAAGATCCATTTTAATAAAAAAAATTTAGTGGCACTATTTTAAAGTAAAATTTTGCATTTTCCAGAGCTGATACCACATCCAGGTCGTGCAGAACAGGTTGCAGGATATATGAATACATTATTATGATAGGTATAAAGACGGGTTATTGCCAATGATGAAAAAAACAAAGGAAACTAACTCGTTTTGTTTTAATGTCGTTTGTATCTAAGACCAAGTTTTCATTGCAAGTGTTTTTCGGGAAAAGAGCATGCGATCGAACTCCAGTTGAATTATGAAAAAATAAATAAATATGGTGGAAAAATTAAAATTAATTTTATTTTGATTTTTTAGCTTTTATCTTATTATTTAGCTACAAGTAATTAAAAATTAAGAAACTAATTTCCTTGAATATGTAGTCATGAATTTAATTCTAGTATATGTACATACGTCATTGCATATTAGTAAGCACATAATTTTTTTTAATGGAAAATGTATCGTGCGGAAAATGCGTTCCTTTGTATGAAAATTCTAAGTATAAAAAACTGTTTTTTTTTAATTTTTTTAAAAATTATTTTATTGTAAAAAATACATTTTGTTAAATCTGTATGTGTAGCGTTAATCTAAATTTCTCTATCTATTAGTTTTCGTTTGTTTTATTTATTTAAAACAAATTGTGATAGTGAAAATCGTCTTATTATATCAATTTCATAACATTGTGGTATTTAATTACAACAATGGACAGATGTGTTACAGATTTAGGTGGGTACCTGCCATGACGGCATCACTCCACCGTACTCTTAACACCGTGTGAATATTAGTGTTCACAAATACCCCCGAGCCTCCCCACCATGCCTAAACACCTTGCTAAAGTGTTCGAGCTATCTAAACTCTTTTATCTGCTGTTTCACAACAGCATATAGAGGCTTCACATTGGTAGACACGATTTCCAAGCAGCCACTAGCACTGGTCCTTAAACCAACACCACTTCCAGCTTTTGGTAGCAACCGCAGCCACCACGTGTACTCCCGAAGAAGTACCGGCAACGGAATCATGCCACCAACGAGGGTAGTGCGATGGTGCCAGAATATAAATTCTCAAGGAGAATGGAATATGCCGAAGCCTATCATCCCCAAGAGAACGGATACGCATCTCGCAACAACACACCGCAAATCGTGTGCCCAATGTAGGACATCACTATGCTATCACGTTGCTCTGTTTTTTCAGAGATTGCGTAGTGAGATATAAGTTTTATGGGTAATTAACAAAAGGTTATGTCTACAAAAGTCAATTACCCTTTTCCCCAGAAGGCACAGCATGAAGGTGTTAAAGTCAACAAGATGGCTAAATGTATCCTCCGGGCGAAAAACAATGGACAGCAACATTTTATATTATGCTCTGTGCTTCAATTAAAAAATATTTGCATAAAAGTGGTCAGTGTAGTCGAATAGCTACCCTACGACGAAGCCCAGAAAGCTGAAATATGACGCTAGTAAAATTATATACATAAAATCATTATACATACGAATTTGTTCATAATTTTATTTGACCTTTTCTTTATATTTATTAGAATGTTTAATTCAAGCAATAGGTCTTTTGTTTTAATATTAAGCGAAAATATTAAAAATATTCTACAAATGTGTGCGCAAATTTTAAGTTTTAAGTTCAACCAACCTTTTTAATCCCTGCCATGTTCTAACATACAAATGTAGATATGTGCATATACATATATGTATATATTTATATGCAGCTAAAGATAAATTCTTGTTTATAAATATACTTTTATTTATATAAGTGAATAATTTAGCTTTTTCCAATTGCGAAAACCTGTGAATTAGGGCACAAAGAGATTTCGTATACGATCAAAGTAAACGGAATATGTTTTGACGTTTGTAAGCATTCGAAAAATTGGCAGCTTTATTAACCCTACAAGAACAATGACGGTCATTTGATGCATCATCTGATGGGCATTGCTGATGGGTATACCCATCAGCATTCTCTATCATTTTATTAAGGGCAATATGAAAAAACTGATGTAAGCATTCGTGTACGTGTGATTTTGTTTCTCTTTCATACTTGTGGATTTCGTGAACTATAGTAACACATATATCTGCACTCTGCTCACTCCACAGTATTTTACTAATCGGATCTGATGTAAACATAGTCATAGATGCAAGAGTGTTAGTAAATAAGTTTTGTGTGTGTTAGTTTCCATCAGCAATTTCTTGTAGGGAAGGTAATCGAATGCATTCACATACTTACATATATTTGTTTTGAGGTCTGGCTTAAAAAATATTTTTTTTATCAATTTAAGACCTCAAGCTTGCTAAAATTAGTTATATAATAAGAATTTAAAGGTAAACAAAAGATAAGAAAATTATTTATAAATTGAGATATTCTCCTAATTATATTTTTATTTGTTAAGTACCTATAATGTTATAAATTTCATTGGTGCTTAAGCCAATTCATCAGCCAAACCACATTTAAAAGTCTGCAGATGATTTAGGTTAAGGGCTAATAAAATGCGTATGACTAATTGTATATGTAAAGGTTCTAAAAAATACTCAGATTCACATCGTCTATGTAATTCTTATTTTATGTTTGAGCGATTGTTCATAAGCATACGAGCTTGAAAACTTTCCAAGCACATGAAAATAGATTAGCTATCGACAAAAGTAAATAAAACTTAAATTAAATTAAATAAATTGTTGAGGATATTTCTTAGAAATTGTTAAAATTTTTAGAGCTATGTATGCTCTTTATGGCGCGATGGGGGTGAATTTTATTTTTCGTAACATAATTAACGACACTATTACAGTTATATTTTTCTTTTTGTTTTGATTTGCTTGTCCTTTAAAAGCGTCTTTGTTGTTGTTTTTTAAAATCAAGACGAGAATATATCGCACCCTAAATACAAAAGGCTCACAACTCAAAATACTTAAATTTTCAGGAGAGACAAAAAACTGTTTTCGTGCAGAAGCAACACACTTAACATAAAAATATACATAACTGTATTTTTCCAGTTAAAGAAGATAGTGATGTGAAAGCAATTTTTGCAGTAGTTAGAGATGTATACTCTGAATTAATTTATGGAAAAAAGTCAGTTTTGGAAAATTTTGAGTGTGACCCTTTTGTATTAAGGGTGCGATATGTATGTATATATAAGCAGTAAAAAAAAATTAAATATACTCATATGAATACATATGTATGTAAGTATGTTAGTGTTTCGTTTTTGTTTTGCTTTGTGTTGCTGAGTTGCCGAGCTACCCACCAAACAAAACGTCAAGCGTTTGAACTATTATGCTTTGATGAATGTAGTACATATTAGGTCAACAAAATTAATTGAAAATAATTTTTTGTTTTTTCTATTAAATAAATATTATTTTATTATTTTCTATTTTTTTTTTTTTTGGTATTATAAAGGCCCCAACACAATTAGGTTATATAGGCCAAAATAAAATGTTATATTATTTAAAAACTTAACTAAAGTTTTTAAATTATGGGTTAAATTTCTTAAAACGATGTCATAAACTCTGAAAAATTATTAAATCTTCACACATTTTATATAGGTATATACCTAATCAGCATAGCTCTAACTGGGTGTCCTAAGACACCTCTCTTCTTTATTTTTTATTGAAACCGCTTTCAAAAATATATGTACATTTAGTACTGAATATACATTTTAAATATGCTTTTGTGTCATAATATACAAAAATACGCGATTATAACAAAATATTCAGGCGATGCCTTTTTAATGAAATTTTGGTCATTCGGATAAGTCGTTATTATCTGTTTCCTATACTTAACCACTTTCATTAATCTTTAAGAAATATTAAAGCAGGAGTGAAGTAGTTGCTTTTGCAATGACTTATTGTTTTTAAATCGTCTAAAATGTCACCTCATTGTGTTGCTGCCTATAAAAATTATTTAGTCGTGATGAATAAAATAATTATAAAGAATGTATCTGGAAGTAGTTAGAAAAATTCAGATTTTTTCAACTTGCATTTAGTTACTTTTCAAATGGTTTTAAACTATTTTACACACTGACCGAAGCTTTTAGTTAAATCAAATAAAAACTTTAGATTAAATAAAATGATAAAGACAATTCATGCTGCTCAATGAAAACGGATTTCGAACAGATGGTTTTTCAACAAGATGGTATTCGAGAATACCGTCGGGTAAATTCTGTTGCATTCCAATTTTATGAGCAGACTGTAGCTTCTCTATTTCTTCTGTTTTCTACAACAAATCTAATCTATTTCTACCTTACACATTACAAGTATAGTTATTTAACTTCAATGTAAAATTGTAATGAGAGACGTTAAAATTGTTTACTATTTTGACATGTCTGTCAGACACTGTCAGACATATTGGCGTTAAAATTCACACGTTTCAGTAGCAAGAAAATGCACTGCCAACAACTTTAATACATACATACATATGTACATAAAAAAACGTACACTATGATACTCACAGACTAAAATGTAATGAGGGGTAAAACCATCAAACGCACCCAAACGATAAGATGACGATGAAGATGACGACAATGTTTGTTCATCACGATGGTTTGAATTAAAGAAAAAATTAAACCGTTCTTGCAACATTTAAGAAAAAACAAAACGATTAAAGCATCAACGAAGCAAATGGGCTTAGAAGCGCAATAAAAAAAGTAAATAAAAAACGCGTAACATTGACGCTACCGTTTCTGTTCCTACAGTTGTTGCTTCTTCTTCGTTAAGTATGTATGTGTGGTGATTTATTCAATTAATTGTTTGTTTTGAAAATAATGGAAGGATCGTGCGGGTTTTAGTCTCTCCGTTTTCCTTCTTCGTTACCACATAATTTTCCAACAAATGCTATTAAGTTAACGCCGTGTTAAATACTCACACATATTAACGCATCGCCAACTTCAATAAAATAAAAAGTTGCTTGTGTTGTTCCACTATTTCAGATTATGGAACTGTTCCAAGTTCCAATAATAAATGGACTACTATTTAAAAAGTATCTGTGAACTTGACGCATTTTTATGCTGCACTTAAACTAAAAGTTTCTATCCCAGATTAAGATTTTTTTTAATTTTTTTCTTTGTGTCAAATTACAAAATTATACAATTGATATACTTTAGTTTTGTAAATTGTGAGGACGAGACACGCTATTTGATTGACTTCCGACAAACGACTGACGGCGAAAAAAATTATGTCTGTTTTGGAATAAAGAAAGGAAACAAATTTACGCCAAGCAATAGAACGAGAGTTGTTTTCTTTTGGGTTCATTTTAAAATATTTTACAAAAAAAAAAAAAAAGGAAAACAGCTTTCAAACTTTTTGTCCATCAGCTTTCTTTCTCTGTTTTTATGAGCGTTGTACGCACGTTTTAATTTTACCTCGCCATTATTTATTGTAAACTCACTCCCACCCATCTTCTCTCAGGCACTTTATTCTTCTATGTATACGTTTTTTTTTTTTTTGCTGCCTTTGCTTATAAAATTTCAATCATTTTTTTTTTAATTTTAAATTTCTTTGTTGTTGTGATGGGGGCCTTGGATATTTTACTTTTATTGTTATTTGAGTAAATTTTTGTAGGAGTAGCAGAATATTTTATTTTGTCATTTACGTAAAATGAGGGTTGAATTTTGTTTTATGGGTTGTTACTTCTGCACAATGGATCATACAGAGTGTTTTCCCCAGTATTCTTTACTCTTACTCTAAATTTAAATTACATATTTAAATTAAAAATGTCCTTATACGGTTGTGTGTGTTTATATTAATCCTCCCATATGTATGTATGTAAATACATACATACATACATATGTATGTATGTAGAAATGGTAAAATGTCAAAATTTCATTGTTAATATAATTTAATGGTATGAAATTTTCTTGAAAAGTGATAGAAATTTAAATAGTGTATCAGCGAGTTCGTATCTTATAACATGGATTTAATTTTTGATTTTATAGAAAAAACATGTGAAATAATTTAATTTTTTACATTAAAGCCGGAATAGAGCAAGAGGCAAGAACAAATTTAAGCCACATCCGCGAATTGGTATAACGAATCATTATTTTTTTTGGGAAAATGTATAATATATGTATGTAATAATAATATATAATATAAGCGATAAACTAGTCTGATGATGACACCGAGATCGGTCTCGAAACAGCATGATGTCAATTCACTCTTGCGTGCACTCTAAATTAACGTGGGAAAAACAAGCAAATAAGTAATAAGCTAGCGATTTTAACAGATTTTATATCCATGACGAAAATAGACGTTGCTAGCACGTTGGCCCCAGGAGGAAAATCACCGCATACGATATCGCATTAACTATCGTATCGAATAACATTACGATACGTGTCGAATAAGCAAATTATGAAATACGATACGTCAAATTACGATACAATTCATTCGATATCGTATGCGATAATACCAAAATGAAAAATCTCGATAAGTCTTGTTCGATATCGTATGCGGTGATTTGGCCCCTGTTGAAGTTCAAATCTGATAATCATTAAAATTTTCAGTCTTGGTGCTTTCATCACTTCGTTACAAACTAGATTTCGTTAAACGATATGAGAACTTTTTAATCTGATATTGAGTTTCGAATTTTTTGTAATTTTAAAGTTTTCTTTTTAGAACAGAACATGTTTATTTTATTATAGATATGATATTCTTTCTTTAGATTTACACTTCATTTATAACTTGTGATTTTCTTGTCCGATTGTAAAATGTCATTTATACTTGTTGTTGAGTGACCTTAGTTTTCTGACAATTTATCTCGGATATTAAATATCTTAAAGTTCTTTCATAGTTTCTTTCATAAATATATAAAAACTTCTGAATTATATTTTTATTTTAAAATTTTTTAAATAAAAAATTACAAGAACGAAACTAAGGAAAGATAATCAAAATTGAATCTCTCAAAACTTTTTTTAAAAAAACTTAAAAAAAAAAATGGAAAATAACATTAATGTAAAAAAATGTATTTTCTACTGACTGTGACGTGATGTAACAATTTTGTTAATGTAAATCCACTACAAATTAAAAGTATTGAAACATAAATATTTTAATTTATTTATTTTAATCTATGAAAGTTTTATTTAAACATGAATCAATTTCTATAAGTTTCTATTAAGTTCATTCCGTAAGACTCATTCTTACAAGTTGCCCCAATTATTATTTAAAATCTAAAACTTTAGTCACCATCGAAATCTGCGACTAGTATATAATGGCATTTTAATTCATTCTTTTATTGAATTGACAAGTTATTCAAGACACGAAAAATACCTGAAGCCATGCAAAAATGAGTTTTTGTATTTTTTCACATGCACATCCATGCAACGTGTATCAGTGTGGAAAAATAATATCCAATCACCATTAAACCTCTACGTCGAAATAGATATAGAATAATTTAAATAAACATATTCTGAAAAATTAAATTTTAACGGTTACAAATTTCTTGCGGTAAATACTCTACGTTTTCAAACCCCTCTTGAAGGGAAAGAATTGTTACGAAGGTTGGGGTTGCATTATTATTCAACAAGTATTTTTCATTACTTTCAAAATCCATTTAAATTTTTTTGTATGTTCTATTTAAGAAAAATATAATTTGTGAAATATGTATACAGTAGACGCTCGTAAATTAGAACGGCTGTGTTCCTGGG
This sequence comes from Lypha dubia, assembly GCA_947311025.1. Taxonomy (NCBI): domain Eukaryota; kingdom Metazoa; phylum Arthropoda; class Insecta; order Diptera; family Tachinidae; genus Lypha; species Lypha dubia. The sequence goes on along the minus strand of OX371261.1, from coordinate 6,344,145 downwards.
TTAGTTTAAATTTTCTATAAGTTCTACTTTTAGAAGGTTTGTTTTTAATTATACAAAATGAACATAAAACATACCATTTCATTGAAATTCATGACAGTGTTAAGAAATAAATTTATAAAAGTAGATTTTAAACTGCATACTAGTGCGTCAAATTTTATAATTACTAATTGTTAATCATATAATCAATAATATTTATTTGTTTGTTTGTTTTTTTGCAAGTTTTAAGTGTTGGAAACATAAATAAAGCCGCTCTGAAATTAAAATTGACTGTTCTAATGCAGTGTATTTAACGCATTGGTTTTAATTTTTAAAGAATTCGAATGACCGAAAAGTTCTAATTTACGAGCGTCTACTGTCTTCACATACTAAATGTAATGTTAATTTTATTACAGATTTTATGACGTCGAATTTAGCATAAAAATAATTTATTCCCGTATATTTTATAGTGATAAATAAAATATGCTAACTTGAACTTTAGAACAGTTTTCTTTTTAGTGTAATAAACATTTTGTATAACTAAAAGTTTTTTTTTTTTTAATTCATTACCATATTAAAAGAAGTTGGTTAAACCAAGGAAATACATATGTGATATTTTTTATGTTAATTATAAACTATTTTTTTAAAGTTTTTCTGAAAACTTTTCAACACTAACACCAGTCGACTGCAGCAAAAACTATGAGCAGGGAAATAAAAAAAGGAAACCGATTTCAATTTCACTAAATACAATAATATATATAATATTAATATTAATGAGGGGGGTAAAAACAGCTCGAATGGTTTTGTGTAAATATACACACTGTGTGGCCGAACTTGGCCTGGCGAACTACCGTGCGCCTAGATTTTTAAATTTCCTTACAGAATTTTTTTTTTTTCGTTATTATGAGCTTACAAGTTTTTTAAAAAAAATATTTCTGTTTTCTTAAATTATGTTTTAGTTTTACACTTTTAACCGACGGCTTATGAGACACGGTTATTTGTTTATATTTGTACGTTTTAATAAATCATATACATATACATATGTATGTAGGTATGTCGAAAATTGAAATTCATTAACACTCACGCACTTAATTGAACGTTACGCACATTTCCAAAGATATGTTTTTGGTCTAAAACTCAACGAGAACTTCAACAACAACGTAAACGAAATCCATTACCTAAAACAAGTTTCTAACTTTGGCACAACACATTTGAAATTTGTCAACAACAACACTTCTCGATGAACAATAGTAAAAAGGTAATGTTGTGGCAGCAAACTAAGAGAGAGACAGAGAGAAATTTATTAAAAGAAAATTCAAACAGCAACATAGAATTATTCGAGAAACAAAACTTTAAGCAGAAAAAAATAAATATTTGGCAACAGATGACTGCGAAAATTATGATTGTTTGCGGTTAGTGATGATGATTTGTAGATGAAGAAGCAATTTGATGCATTACGATAAGGAGAAACCAAAATATGCTCCAACAATGATATACATACATAGAACAAAAGAGAACTTGTAAAATTGATGAAAAGCCCCACACACAAAAAAGAGAATACAATCCACTAATTTAACAGTAGAAAAGTTTGTTTGCTGCAGTTGTTTGGGTATTTTTGAGTTTTTGGATTAAAGGCAAAATAAAACAAAACCAGAACGAGGGGCATCAGTTTGTTTGTGTGTGTATGCGAGTGAATGTGTATCATGCATTTTTAAATAACGTAAGTGTATTGCTTATGTTGCTCCAATGATGCAGACCGCATTATTTTGCAGCCAATCAGAGCAAGATTGTATCCAAAATACTCGTACACAAACGTAATATGTATGTAACTACAAACTCACAATTTGTTTGGCTTGTTTCTAGAGCGCATGTCTCCATCAGTAATAACTATACTCTTGTTTATTATTCTCACATTGTCATCTAGACAGGAATTACAGATCCCATCCAGCGTTGCCATCTATGCAGTTTTGGCATTTTTGTAGCTTTTTGAACATATTGATTATGAGGCTTTTATTCTCAAACAACGTGTTTTACAGTTATAGCTGGTTTTTAAACTCTTAATAGAAAACTGTTATATTAAAAGGTTTAAAATTTGTTGGTGCTTTTTGTTGCAAACTACATATGTACGTCGTGGGAAAGTAATTTTCTCTATTAAAATAAAGTATACGACGTGTGCTGCCGTAGAAAATTCTACTGTGAGTTTTTCATGTGTATCATTCACATGCATTTGAGAGTTCTTATTTTAGAACGTCGTATATTAATAAAAAATATGAAATATTATAATGAATTATACATAGTACATTAAAATTATCTCTACATACATACATGATGGAAATATAAATTCAATGAGCAAACCTTTAAGCAGGTATTTCGAGTTGAAATGTAATGCTTTGGAATTGCATTATAAATTAGACATAAACTAAACACTTTTCATTGGAGCAACCCTCTAGGAGGCACTCGGATGGAGTCCTAAAATCATTAAACATTATTAAAATGGAATACGGCTGTAATACTTTGATGACACTGAACCAAATCAAACAAAATATTGTGCCTAAACATGATTTTTTTCAATGTATGAATTTGTATCTATTATTTTTTCTGTCAGTTACCTTCATTCAAGTTTTATAAAAATTTATCTTAGTATATGTACATTTACATACATACTATTTATAAATACGTTCATAACTACATACATACATACATAGTATATATGTATGTAGGTATTTTTGTTGTTTTATTTAATTTTAGTTCTCTCCTTTCATCTTCTTTGTACCATGTTATTCTTTCTGGCCTCAAATAACTAAATTTACAAATGTGTTCGAGGTGTAGTAAATCCTTACTTTGTGCATTTGGTATATGCTTGACTATGTACATATGTATATGTTTTTGTGTAAGTACGCCTGTCTACCAGCAAGTCTTTAACTCACTGATTAGTATAATTCAAACAAATAAAACACCCTATTTGTATATGTGCTTTCTTTTACATTCGTGAGTTTGCATTGACGATTCATTTGTATTAAAGCCCTGCAAATACTGAACTTACTGTTTATTCTGCTGATGTTATAGGAATAGATTTGCAGGCATGTGGAAAGTAAACGGTTATAAAATTAAAAAAATTTCTTCATTATGTTATATTTTTCATTTAATGTTTTATCGATTTTTTATATAAATTTGGCACTTAATTAAGAAAGTTGCAACACTTTGCAGAGAATTTGCAAATAATATACATACTTACATACATATGTTGTCTTAATCAGGAATTGTTGTCGTCAATAGTAGAAATACTACAATATTACGTCAGACGGCATTAATTTACATTTTCACATGCAAATAACCCATGCATATGTACATCTACATATCTATGTATGTATATCTTACCATAACCGTAAATAGTAAAAATATGTGCAGATCTCTAGTTCGTTTGGATGCATTTTTGTATTCCTGTATGGACTTGTATATACATATGTATGTATGTACATACATCCATACATATATACTTAATATATTTTCTTGTTACTATTTTCTTTCTAGGTGTATTTATTTCCTGTAGATGTTTTTGTTTTGATTTCCTTCCTTCATCTTAAATAGTATTTAGTTGTTTTTAAGTCTCGTGCTCTAGAAAAAAAGTAAAAGAATTCTCAATGTGTACACATAATGAGTACATGTATGAGTAGGTAAATACAAACTACATATGTATGTATATATTTTTTTGTATTTGTTTGTGTGAACAGAGTGTTATTGTGGTTGATGTCTGTGCGTTACACTTGAGTATTTAAGTATTTTTAACAGTTAATCGATACAACATGTCTACCATACAGTTCTTTAAGATTTGTCTTTTATTCTTGTTCTTAAAGCTTTAAGAATTTAATATGAAATATTTAAGAGAAAATAAACTTAATGGGTTACGTTTTATCTGAAGAGCATAAAAATTATTCAAATAACAAATATATACATACATATGTATGTAGTTGTTTCAACGTTCTTCACAAGAAAATTATGTAAAGTACATACAAACCTTTCATTTCTCGAAAGAAAACCTCGTCAAAAACCTTACAAGAAGGAAATGTTTGAAATTGAACAAGCTAAAGTATTTGCTAACGTTCCAAAAAATATTGATGACGGCGGCAGGCTTTAGCCTCCAGAAAATTACCCGAACAAGATTAAATAATTGTTTCATACCATGGAGAAAATCTTTCGGGCCGGGCGGAGGTTGACTACAAATGAAATCTTGAGAAATAAGTTCTACTATATACTAGATATACGCTGTGAAACGGTGTTGAATATTAATGATTTGCTCAAGTAAGACTTAGTTTACATATTAAACGTATTCACTATCAGTTAAAAATTAATAAAGTTTTCTTGAGGCTTTTTGGCTATTTAAGGCCGTGATTCACTATCCTACACAATCGTACGATTCATTCACAGGAAAATCTTACAAAAATTTTACAGACTAAAAATTGTGTTGTAGATGCTACACTATGATACAAAACTGATACCAAAGCATCTGTTTGTTTTGTCTATACACATGCAATCAATTATTTATATAAAAAAATACTTCCCTTTCGTTGTATAAAACAAAATTAATAAAATGTTAACGAATAAAGACAAAGTCAAAATTCTGAGCTGGTTGACAATAAACACTCCCCTAATCGCATAAAATCTATCATTTTATGAAAATTTTCATAAATTTTTTCAAATTGAAGGACTTGCGAAAAAAATCGGTCACACAGTTGCATTTTTAGTCCACACTCCCATACTTTTTCAGCACACATGTCATATTTGGCAGATCGCACGATTGTGTAGGATAGTGAATCACACCCTTTAGTGATTTTTGTATTTCATATGAAATAGTCACCCAAGAAAAGAAATATTACTCAAAAACATTAAATAACGCCCCCAATAATCGGTTTTGTTAGCCTCTATACATTACTTTAGAGTATTATACCTACATTTTTTTTGACTGCGGGAATACGAACAATTCCATAAAGGAATATCACAATGCGATCTCAATCAGCAATATTGCAGTTCTGTCCATGTCCGGTTCAACTAAAGTTTTGTGAAGAATCACAAAAATGACAAAATGAAAAATCATTGATTTATTGTTCATTACGTCCAACTATGCAAGTCTTTTAGCAATAGTCGTCTAAAAACAATTAGTTTTTTTAATTTAGTTATATATTGTAAACATTTTTTTTTTTGTTTATGTTATTGTTTTTAACGTGACTGTTTATGGTCAGTTCCCTTTATGTTTATGATGCAAATAAAACAAATTTATTTATTTTTTTCCCAACTTTCGTCAGCTTTTTTCCGACGTCTTCAGGAGAAGTTTTTTAATTATATTTTATTTAATTTTCAGGTCAGGTTATTGCAATACCTGACAAGTAAAGTTCTGTGATATTTGTCCAGTTTTCGAAAATTCGACCGATTCCCGTGCTCTTTTACAAATCCTCTAAATTTTTAAATAAAAAAGGTATTGAAAATATTCTAGCTTTATTTTATAGGGAACTAATGCAGTTTTCATACTTAATTTAAAATTTACAATTTTTCCTGCAGATGTGTTTTTGAGCCCGTTTTGTTTTGGCCTTTTTTTATTTTTATGAAAATGTCAGTTTTAATAAAATCATAAACAAGTAAATAAAAACAGAACGGTACGAAGAGCAGGGGCCAAATCACCGCATACGATATCGCATTAACTATCGTATCGAATAACATTACGATACGTGTCGAATAAGCAAATTATGGCATACGATACGTCAAATTACGATACAATTCATTCGATATCGTATGCGATAATACCAAAATGAAAAATCTCGATAAGTCTTGTTCGATATCGTATGCGGTGATTTGGCCCCAGGGCTACATATTCTGAAAATAACAAATTTTTATCTCTGTGGCTACATCGCTTTTTGAAGATCAAAGTTGAAAATTTTTGGAATATTACCAATTTGCGTAACTTTTTTTTGCAGAAGATATTAATTTGGCACTTATGAATTTGTATTTGAAACTTATGTAATGGGTTCAGCAGATTTCCTTCTTCAACCCCAAAAATTAATGCTCTATAGGAATCGCTAAGGGGTCAATTGAAAATCGATCAAAGAAGAAATTACTGTGTAATTTTCCGGTGGCCATTTTTTCACCCACTAAATTCTTGCAGTTAAATTTGGGTATGCAGTATGAAAACCGCATTAGTTCCCTATAAAATAAAGCATAAACTATTTCAATATCTTTTTCACCTAAAAAGTTAAAGCAATTTTAAAAAAGTATGAATTTGGTAAAAATTTTTTAATTCTGTTATCCACTACTCAGAATTTATACAATGCACCAACATTTTTATTAGGGTTTTGTGTTTCCGGTACCTCAAAGATTGTCAGATTATCCTAATTTTTTTTTCCTTAAAATTGGAAGACATGCGGCACTCCTATTTGTTGATTTCAGTTGGAATTTCTCTTAAGTGATTTATGGTTAAATGAAAATAAATTTTTTGAATGGATCATGTAACTCGTAGGCGGGCATATGACGGAAATGATATTTTAAAAATAAATTATGAATTTATCTACCAGATTATAACAAGAAACTTCATTTCAACAACACGTTTGTCTTTTATTATCATTTTAAGATATCATACAGCATAAAAAACACTTAATATTCACATTGCAAAGCGGGAGCTGTACGCCTAAGCGTCATGAAAGGGTTTATATGAGACGGTTTAGTTTCTTAAAATTCATCATGCAAAAAACCTAATTCATATATTTTAGAATTCCGGTTTATTTTTTTTTCTTTCTTCTGTCGAAGACATAGGAAATAATTTGTGTCATTAACTTGTCGACTTAATATGTATATTATAAATGAATAGTTTATCGAAAAATGTTTTATATTTATTTACTATTTTTCACAACTTTAATTTCCTTACTAAATTTCCAATTACAATATATATAAGTATATACATATATATTAAAAAAGATTGTAAAGACACAAGAAACCAGCTAAAGGAGTTTATTGAAATAAATAATAAGCTTAAAATTCAATAAAAACGATGAAAATTATTATAAATGAAAATTGTTATTGAAGGATAAATTAAATAGAATGTATAAAGACTATTTGTATTTGTTCGTTTGTACGTTTTCATATTCATGTGCAGTAGCAGAAAACTCGCTGGTAGGAGTCCTTTGGAAGCGGTCACTCAAACATTCATACGTCTAACATTAAGACATTTTTTCTCAGAGGAAAATGAATTTTGAAGAAAATAGACGTTAAAACAAATGATTGTGTTGCCTACATTTAATCGAACTATGCTCTCGTTCTACTATATTTTACGTTCATAAATATTTAAAAATTAATTTCAAACTACCACCAGCTTTTGAAAAATACTCGAAAATAAATGCAATGAAGTATGGAATATAATATGAATTTGTTTGCTTTTGTGTTTATACCTCAAAGCAGGGAGTGGCGGTAGGATAACGAACGTCTCTTACAATCTTTAATATCAATACTTGAGAGTATATTTATAACTAAAGAAGCTATTTTTCATTTTCCATTTTTTTGCTTAATTTTTATTTTTGCAAAAAGCAAAAAAAAAAAAAAAAACACCCTCAAGAACTTTTTCAGTTAGTCTTATTTTATTTTTTTTTACTATTGTTATGTTTTTTGATGGAAAATGTGGCCTGGCTGGCCAGTATGGCAGATAGTGCCACCTCATATATCATGTAGTTTTACACTCTTACTCACTTTGGTTTTTAAATATCGTGCTTTTATGCAGCATGCACTATCATATATTTTGTAAAATATTTTCTTTTTCCTCTTCCACATTATAAATGCATATTAAAACAGTTGGGGTAAAAAAATTAGTTCCCTTTATTGCATTTTTATGATGAGAACATTAACTCAATTAAAGTTTGTAAAAAATTACGCAAAAAAATATAGTTTTTTTATGTCTATAAAAAAATTCCGCAGGAGAAATTTAAAGATCTCGGAAGATCTATTTTGAATACCATACCTGTATATGTAAGAAAACCGATCTAGGTTTTTCGTCTTATCTGCATTGAAAGAGGTTATACTTTTGCAATATATCCAACCCCATAGGAAAACCACATTATAATATTTTTCCCATCATGTATGTCCGTATATGATGACACGTGGAAGACCAATTGACATAAGTAGTTTTCCAAGATATTTAAATATGTACTTCTCCCAGAGAAGAGAATATCATTTTCATTCATGAAATATTCACCCCTATCGTGAATAATAAGTGGAATTTTTGTTCCCGTGAAATTTTTGTTCCCCTCGAAGTGAAAAACGTTATCATGAATCTCACGTGAAAAATTATTCCCGCTATTATTTCTCAGTGAATGTAAAAAAAGAAAAAATATTAAAAAACTAAAATAAATACATATTTATTCAAAAATACACACGGGCAAATATATCTTAAAGAAAACTTGAAAAAAGTAAAGCTAAATATTCAGTATTAGAGCGATAGTTTATTTGCAGGCAGCGTTTATTTATTGTATTGTAACTTTTATGTGGTAAAATAATTCGGCTACTTTTTGGAAAGCCAACAAAACGAAAGAATTCCAACAAATCAAAGCTTCACATATCCGTAGGCAATAAATATACTTGTTGTTTTGCATTTTGTTGATCAATACATCAGTTTGTGCCTTATTATCAGATCTTTTTCTTAAAATGAACTTTGTAAGCTTTAATATTCGAATTATATTATGTGCTGTTCTATTCCCCATCAAAAATAAAGTGAAAATATCAGTTTTTCATGATTTCAAATACGTGAAAAGTGAATTACGAGAGAAAAACTATTCACGATAGAGGTGATTATTCACGAATATTCCCCATTTGTGTTTCTTCTCTCGAAATAAAGTTTTATTTGACTGTAACGCCTGAAAAAGCATTGGAAATTATGTAATCATAATCATCAATAAAAAGAAGTCAACATATTTTTATTTGTTTAGAAAATCGTCATTGAGTCAAATAAGCATGCAAGCGACAATGAAACAAGCAAATATTTAAAGCATCTTACGTGTATGTATATTTTATGTACAGGCATGCATACATGCATACATATTTCTATGGCTTTGTGAGGAGTCTCCATTTCTGCCATATTCTAAGGATTCATATATTATATCCTTATGGTTATATTTTTACTATTTCATATTTTCTAAATACCCCAGCAAACATTTTTTGCGGTAGCCGAACGAGTAGTCTAAGAGTGCCTTAGATATTTAAGAGTATAATAGGCGATTTTCTAATACGACATCTCCGCATTTTTAAAAACTCTTTGCGAATTTAAAAATATTTGTAGAATTCCTCAGATGAAACGGTCCGTTTCCTTTGCAACTTCTTATATGATATTCAGTGTATTTTGTGTCCGTGTTTTGTATCTCTTGGAGACTTCCTAATCGCACTCGGAACAAGTTAGTCAAAAATTGTTTGTTTTCTTACTAACACATACACACCTAGACACCCGAATACAGAGCCTTATTGGTAATTGTACAATTTGTCAGTTGCAGTTTAGTATGCTTTAAAAAATTTTTTAAATATTTTTTATCAATGTTATCCACTGTAGGTTTTTTTTTATTGAAAATAGAATAGAAAATAATCAAATAACCTACAATGAACAGCAAGTTTTTCATCATATATTAACATTTTCTTTTTAGTGAACCAAAGCTTATCAAACATTATTATTGTATTCCGCAAATATTGCTGTTTGAAACTATTGGAAGTTAAAATGATTTTTAAACTTAACATTTTGTAGGATGTGTTGGCATTACAGTTTGCTTTTGCACTTAAACAAAAATTATGCTGTGAAGTTGAGTTTTCATCTGTTGTACATTGCAGTTTAATTATATTTGAAACCAATCTAGAAGCATCCGTGAATAAATTTATAACATTACAAAGGTTGTGTTGGTTGCAAGATTGAAATATTTTGAATTACATGTATAGAAGTTTATTATAAAACTTAAGTTTGTTAAAGGTTGTATTTGGTCTAGTTATATTCCCAATTGCTATACCGGCCCCTTTGTCATTTGATTTTGTTAAACAGGATTTCTCTGAACTCAATGAAAATAGAATGATGAAGAGATGGGAAAGTTTTTACTTTGTGAATACATTTGAATGAAAATATGAAAAAAAGTTAAACATATTTATAATTTGACATAAAAATTTAAGAACCACTTGTAAATTATTATAAATTTAGAAATAGGAGAGCTTTTGAGTCGTTTGAGTAAATCTATTTATTGCTTTCCTTGCTGTTTCCATAATGATATTTATAGCATCTAAGAGAGATCTTGATTTTCTAAGCACGAACAGATATCCAGATTTTGGATTTCCTAAATATAACAGTGTAATTAAAAGTTAAATTATACGAACCTGAATAATAAAAATTTCTCTGGATTAAAATCATTTAAGATCAAATAATATTGCAAAACGTGAAAAGTTTGTCATACTACAGGCAGATAACTTTAGTCTAGACCTTGTGCTCTTATTTTCCCATAGTATTCGACCTCCACTGATAATAGAAAATCCGTATCACTAGTCCAAAAGCTGTATTTTTAGTTAGACGCTATTAAGTTTCCACACACATTTTACCGGCAAGACCATCTCCCCTGTATATATGCAATATTTTACAACACAAAAGCCATTTGTGGGTTGAAGGCACAAACATTAATACAGACCAGAATTAAAAACACGCAGTGTGTAACTTTGTGTGTGTGTGTGTTATTGTATGCTCAAGAAAAATAATTTTCTTTTAAATTAATTTATATGTTCTCTTTAAGTGGAGTATAATAGTAAAATGTATAGGAACTCGTTGGTACATGTCTACATACATATACATATATGTATCTATGTAAGTATGTATATGTAACGATTTATGGAAGAAATTTAAAATCTTAAAAAAATGTTATCGGAAAATTGAAGTGAGCTAAGTTCTAAGAGGAAAGATGTGTATATACTCGTAAGTTGTATTCACATGAAATACGGGGGTTGTTGCTGTAGTAGGATGTGAGTAACTGTGTTTGCAAAACAGTAAAATAATATGTTGAAAAACTTTAAAACTATTTTAATTATAATACGAGAAGAAAAGTTAAAATCATATAATCAATGAAAATAAATCTGATATTTAAACATTTTATTCTATAAGGAGTATTATCTTTAGATGTTCACATCCTTAAATTAGCAACAGTCATCTGATGTGATGGGTGTAGTACCCATTTCGAGAGTGGTGACATGATCAGAATTTGGAACTCAATTTATGAACAGTTGTGTGAACAGAATGGAAAAAGTTACATAGCTGCTTGTAATACTCCGAAATCGTAATTTTTAATTTGGAAACTAAATGGAACTAAATAAAAGATTTTCAGAAGGATTCGTATTTACTATAAAAGATAAATTTTAGTTGGAATGCACGATATAAACCGTTCCTTGCTGTCAACGCTTTGTAGAAACTTTTCAAAGAAAATTGTTTGATTTGAACTCTTGTATTAGCTCTTTTGAGCATACAAAATTTGAAACATATCAATACAATATCCATTTTGTTAGAATATAATATAAATAATATCTCCATAAATATGGAAAAGAAAAAAAATATTGGGACAAAATATTTTATATAACAAAATTGTGGTTGCGTCATGTCAGCCGCTTCATAATCTTAAGAATAGTGACTCTGTAAATATGTTTCCATAAGACAATCATGTTAACAGTACGGTAATTTTAGACCTCCAGAAGCGTAAGCGGGTGGGTGATTTCAATATTTGCTCGGTAATTTTATAAAGTTTTAATTTTTAAACAAATCATAAAAACTACGGCTTCCCAAAAACTATGAAAAAATTCCAATTGCAGGTAAATGCTAAAAATGTCTCCTATGGAATATTTATGCAGGTATGTACTCGAATTAGCTAAAATTATGCTTTTTGTTTGGGTAACAAGATCAAAACAAAGAAATCTATGACTAACACTTTCAGTCTGAGCTTCAAATATGAAATAGTATATACGCTGAAGTATAAACATCTATTTAGCTATTAAGATAACGGCAATTGAATGTACAAATTTTAATTCTTATATTTTATTATTAATTAATAATTATATTTTTAAGTTTTTGTTATCTTTTTTATAACTACATACCTACATTTATATACTGAATTATAAATACAACCTATTTGAATAGTAAAATTCTATGCTTTCTATACAAGACTTTTTCCGTACGATAACTTTACCCAAAACAGTAATTTTCTTAAGGCTGCGCGGAACTAATGAAAAATAAGTTAACATCACTGTTTTAAGGTCTCCGGGGTCTTATAAATAATGATGAAAACGGACAAAATCTTATCAAGTTCATTAAATGACTATAAGTACGATATACATAAGTATGTATTAGGCCTCTTTCTTCCCTTTTCGTATTTTTCCTTGTATTGCACAAGGAGTGAATTAGAAAGGGCAAATAAAAATAAGGCCCAAAATATACCTAATATAAAACGAAAAATTATGTGTAAAAACCATTTACCGTTCGTTTTTATTTTTTATACCATATTTTGCTTAATATTGTCGTCCGCCGCACTTGTATTAAAAATTTGAGTGTTTTATCCATATGCTATTTGGGTCCTTAGAAACGAAGTGTGTGTAGGTATAAAACTTTTATTATATTTTATGCTGAAAAACGGCCTTTCTTTCTCCATTTGTATTTTTTTTACCATCTTTGTGTGTGTACACATGTGTGTTTGTGTGTGCTTATGTGTTTTTAACATCTTCTATTTCCATTGTAATCAAATCTTTTCCAACACCATTCATTTATTTTTTTCATTTCTTTTAAAAATTTTCTTCTATTAAAAATAAGTATCAAGTGCCTCCTGGTACGTATGTAAAAGCAGATCTCTTTTTCAAATCTTTTTTGATTTGCAAAATGTAAAGTTCTTTTTTTATTTCATTCTTCATATACATAAATATACTTTTGCTTTAAAAAAGAAAAATGAAAACTCTTTTTTATTCCTTCGACTTTGTACATTAGTTTGAATTGTGTATATGCTTATGCTGGTGGGAGTCTGATAAGGAGGATACTCTGCAGCCCGTAGTATCAGCTCATACACATGTTATATATTTTTTTATGTGTTCCGTTGTAAGTTTTTTTCTTCAACAATGTGTTTTTTATTGTAATATTCTATATTGTATGTATATTTCTGCTGAAGAGTTTGCATAAAAGGGGGAGTTCTCTAGGACACATGCGCTCGAAATTGTCCAATAAAAATGCATGATTTTTGTGCGCTTTTGCTTTTATATAAAATTTTCCATAAAAATTTTAAATAAATGAAAATTTAAATGGAGATATTAATAAGAATAGACAGAGAGGGAGAGAAAGACTGTGAGTGAAACAGGAAGGCTGAAAGTGTTTCCACACGAAAAAAATTATTTACTAAAAAAATATTATAAGAAAAGAAATATATAAAACTACACTTAACTACGAGTAAATACTTTTTTTTGTTATAAAATTAGCATTTTTGAACCACAGATTTATTTATGAATGAGTTCTTTGTACATTATTTGTATCGAAGTCAATAATTTTTGACTATCCATTAGACAATTGCCTATTCATTGTACTTATTACAAAGAAAATCTAATTTCAAAAATTATTTTTTTAAGGCTTAAAATTTGCATTTTTTTGTATGTAATAATATTGGTCAATAGTGTTCTCAGCTATAGTTAATTAAAATCGGACGAATTATGGAGACCAAAATTGTGCTTTTTTATGACTTCCTTCCATCGGTTTCTTTGTACTACATCCATACTTATACTTACATGTGTGTGTATGTTTTGGGTGCCATTCACATATTACGTAACGCTGTTTTCGGAGATTTATACCGCCTTCGTCCTTCGTAACGCTGTTTACACATTTTCCAGTTCAAAATTTCCAACCCGTAACAAATGTCTAACTTCAACTCAACCTGGAGCGTTATGTAATAGAAATAATTTGCAAAGTAAGTGTATGGTCTTACATAGGCACCTTTTTAATAAATCAATAGAACACAAATAGATTTTATACAAAAATATTAAATGGTAAAATCTTAAAAATTTTAAAAGAGGACAAAAAAATGAAAACAAACAAATGATAACCTTCGAGATAAGCTTCATCGTATTCTCTTTAACATCTTATTACAAACGAAGATAAAGTGCTTTTAACGGTCCTCGTCTATATTAAATATATCACTTAAAAGAATCTAATTTTTTGCTTTTAGCTCCAGCCACAACAGCTTAAATGATCTCATTATCGATAATAAGTAAGTTAAATGATGGAAAAAATGTTCAATTCACAGAAAAAACGCATTGCAATTCACAAGATGATAATATAGATTAAGAAAACGCACTATAGGATAAAGAGAAAAAAAAATAAAATACAACACGGATGCACACGATCTTCTTGCATTTAAAACTTTTTACTTAATAGGAACAAAAGCATGATTTTAAAAAGAAGCTCAAGCTTAGGCTCGTGAACAGCAGTTAAGCAAACACAAAATATAATTCACGGCTCAAGCAGATAAAAAAGTGATCAAAATACTATACAATCAACCAAAACACCGAAATTTACTTTCGAATGCTGGTTAACAAGCTGTTTTGCATGAGCACTTTATGATGTTCATACACACAGTTCATACGTCTACAGCTACTGTGTGCCACCATTCACGCTGCAACAATCAGTGATAGTTCTTGGACCATGTAAATTGGCCTTATTTTAGCTGTTTAGTATTTTTTATGTTTATGGAGTTAATGTGGGAAAAAACGTCAATAATGTATACTAAGGACAGCAAACACCACCTTCTATTAAGCAGAGGTGCTGGCGATGACCACGAGTACGAAAACATATACTACAAAAAAAAAGTTTTGTGTTTTTAACTACGCCACCAGTTTACTCACGATCGTATTTATGCAAAAATCTGCGGCTTAAAGGAACAAACTTTGTTCAACTCAGGAAAACGTAACAGAATGTTGAAATACCTGTAAGCATCTACTACTCGCTACATAATAAAAATGTATTTGAAAGAAAATGGGTATATTTAGACATTTTGCAAACCACTACATGAAAACTTTTAAACTTTTTTCTTTGATTGATAAGCAGAATAAAATTACGAAGCATTTTACAAGTATGTTTATTGTGAGTCTTAAACCAGCAACCCCGGTAATTTAATGCAGGAAACCCAGGGAAACTCTGAACTTTGAAATTTGGTAGGCCTTCACGCGTTGAAATCGGATTTATAAAATTCAAAATAATAATTAAATTTATTGCTTTAAGTACAATATTGTATATTTTAACGATAAAGATCTACTATATTGTTCTGAAAATATGTAAATAGATATGTATGTATGTATGTTTGCTATAAATTGATAAAGTATATATGGAATCAATATAAATTAAATTAATTTTTAGCTGAAATTTTACATAGTTAGTTATTCGATACCTTTGTGTTTTTAGGGTTTCGGCTAACTCATGATATTACACTTATAAAAGTTTTTTTTTACATTAGTCAAAACGTGTAGGGTACTTCAATCGGATTCGAAATTTAATTTTAGTTTTTTCCTCATCACATGTGTATTTTAAAAACACTTTTGCATGTGTTAAAGTTTTTTCTTCTTATACATTAGCTTCCGTTTGCAAATTTTTTTGCCTGGCTTATTCAATAAAAACTAAAATAAGAGTAAGAGGCCTCGGGCAACAATAACATAAGCAAACAAAAATGTTGTTAACAAAAAAAAAAAAAAACAATAAAAGTACAAATAAAAAAGTAAAAGTTGCATGCGCACGCGCATAATCATCCAGATAGTGAATATTGTTAAGCATACTTATAAATGTATATTTTTTCCTTCAAACAATTCACACCCGGTGTAAGAGTTGGTGCTGCTGTTGTGTGGCAGAAGCATAAAGAAATATTGCAACAATATAATCTTGTTCTTGTGCGTGTTTATTATTGCTTGCAACAATTGTAACATTGGATGTGTGTGGCTCTTTGGTTTGTCTAAATGGCCTCGAGGACATCTTTTCAAAAATGCGGAATATGGGTGGCTGAATCAGTTTAATTTTCAAAACTTAACTAGGTACGACTGTTTTAGTTTTATTCATGTTGGCTTTACTTATCGCGATTAAATTTTTAACAGATGCTATTATCCGTTTTATATTAATACATACTCATACATACATAAGTATGTAAGTATATTCGTTGATTGTTTGTTTTTTTGGTCTTTGCACAAAAACTATTTTTTGCATCGCTGCAATTTTCGAGATGGTATTGTTAAGTAGAGAATGCACATGTTTTGAAACCCCATCTTGGTACGTTAAAAGTCCACTTCTAATGGGTATGAGATTTAAAAAAAAAAAATACTTTGTTATTGCTTATTTTCGGCGATAGGAGAACTAAGTCTAAGTTTTTTTTATTTTGCATTTATTCGGTTTATTCTTTATTAATTACTTTATCTATCTGGTCCAAGTTGCACGTCTCGTAACATATTTTATTTTATTTACAACAAAGAACACTTTAACTAAAAAATTTAAAGATTAACACATCCATATGTAGGTACCTATCTATAAGTAGTATACATATATGTAAGTGTACCTATCAAACTTGAGAAAATAATGTTTGTATGCGTGGTAAGATTTTTCTTCGATTGTTACCACAAACATTAATTGGTAATGAAATAAACTTTATGTAATTGCAAATTCTAAATAAAAAACTTTGTATGCCACAGAATAGAGAAAAAGGCAAACCAGCAAAAGAAAAAAATATCAAGAAAAAATATTTTTTTTGCATCTTTAGTACTAAATGTTTACCCCCAATAATGCCTCATTTGAAATCAGACACATCCGATTAAAATCTTATTTCTCACCTTAAAGAGTTCAGTTCACATATAAACAAACAAATACAAAATGTTGTTCTGAAGCGACTGCAAGAAAAACTGAAGAAGAATTTATTGAAAACAATAAAAATAAAAAAAGGTTTTTAAACTTTTCAGATCAATATTGTTTTCTTTTGTTTTTGTGATAGTGTTCATTCAAGTAAGCAACTGTGACGACAGAATATGAAAATACTTAAAACATACAACATGAACACATACAAAGTAATGAAGTATCGCAACTATATCCAAAATGTGAAATCTGCAACTGAGTGCAGTAAAAACACAACACATTTATTCAGAGAAGAGTTTTTGCTATGAGGCCACGTAACTAGCACCACTCGATGGCAGTAGTTCTTAATGCGTTTTTTTTTTCAATTACTACAAATCAATTCCTTCAAAAAGGGTTTTGATCAATGGTTATTTAAATTTGCCGCTAATTCTGTATTACCGACGAAGGGGGCCGATCATATGTGTGCTAGTATTATAAGGGACCGGTGCTATTTAATGACCAGTGCAATGCTTTTTCCACTCAACTGGAGAACAACAATTAACACCAGGACAGGCTAATGAAAAATTCACGATGTTGACAGACTGTCTGAAAGTAGATTCGATTCCAGGATGTAAGTCACAATTTGCTTTTTAAACAACCCACTCACCACCACTTTTAATACCCTTTTTAATAAACCTTAAAAAATATTAAATGAAAATTATTTTCAATGAAGAAACATTTTAGTTTCAATAAAAAATCTTCGACTACGCAAGAAGTAATTTCTTTAACTTTGACGTCTCTTAATTATGTACTACGCTAGAGCGTATCAATAAAATTAATTTATTTCAAATGAATTTTTTTTAAACTTTTTAAATTATCAAATTATAAACTTTGTTATTAGCTTCATAGCAACAAACTTTATGTAAACTGTACAATATTAATAATTACTGCCACTTGTGAATCTCTGGCATGCACTCATGTATACCTTCAAATATTATAAAATTGACGGCTGACTGTTGCTTTTAAATAGTATTTGAAGATAGTGAAAAAATTTCGGACAGAGGGAATGAGAAATAAGGGATTCATGATACAACCATTAAATTTTCGTATTTAACACACAAGTTTATTTCACGCCTTTTTTATTGTTATTAAAATAACGTAAAATAGAATGATGATGACAAAAGCAGTTGCAAAAAAGAAGGACATCAACACCAACAATAAAAGAAGAAATTACAGCACCAATATATTGCTGGTGTGAAGTGTTGCATAACTGCATGGCTTGTGGTGCCGAGTTTTCCGTTTCTTACATTTTAGTTTCTCTTTAGTGAGGATCAACAATTATATATTTATTTTGTCATTAAAAAAAGTAAACTTTTATTATTTGGTTGTAAGTTTTTTCTGAACTTTTTTAAATGAAAATTGAAGATTGTTAACCCTTAAAGTTTCAAGATCCTTCAAGTTAGTTTAATATCAATGAGCGATATTATTGCTGGTCCTTAGACTTTCCAAGTTGCTACTCCAACAATAAAATTGGTTACTGATAAAAATCTTTGTCTTTTCTTCATAATGAAGAAAATTAAGAATATACCCGTAAAGGTTTAATTTACTCCATGCTCGGATTTTCATACAAATGCATGTTTTTTGTGGGTCAAAGATGGCGAGATATCGATTATATGTCTAAATGTTCAATGCGGTTTTCTGTGTACTAACGGAAGTAGTTTTATTTTTAAAAACTTAATTTTCATTTATTAGCCATAATTTACAACATATATTTACATATATGTATACGTATTTATCTTTAAATTATAAGGAGTTAAAAATTTTAAGAAAAGTTTATGGCCTTATTATAAAGTGAATTTCCATACAAAAAAGTATAAACATTTAACACAACAAAAATGTTTTTGAACAATATCTAGCAATATTCTTCAAAATTTTTTTTTTCACAAATTGCATGAATTTTGTAGTGTTTTGTTGCAAAAAAAAGGACATATTTGGGAGGAAAATAAAACGCTGACATAATGGGCTTATTATATTTTTTTTTTAAGATTTCAAACACCAATTAGATTAGGATTGAATGCATTTCTGGCAAAATTATTAATTTTTTTTTGTTAGAGTATGAAACGGCATAGAGGCATAGGTGACATGTCATTATTTGTGGAATAAGTCCACATGGCTATTTGCCACTTCAGTACAGTTCAATTTTGTCCTTATTTTTAAATAACTTGAGAAGTTTGTCGTTTTGTTTTATTACTATTGGGTCTATTGAAGTGAGGCGACAAAATCGGAACACTGCGCCATTTGAGGGATCACGGCTATAGGTCCTCAGCTCAGAAGAGATGTAAATCAGCTGTATGTTTTGTGTTCACAAATATTTGCATGTTTCGTTGTCAAATGCATATTTTTGTGCAAGTTTTAGTTTAAGAAAATTGGAGCCCTGCCGATTAATCACACACATTCATGCACATATACGAAATAAATTAAAGTACTTAATGGAAAAAGTTGAATTTATTTTCTCCAGTGACACTTTTGTGTGGGTTTGTTATGTTATTGTCAATTTTAGCAACATTATCTAAGCGTCAACTGTATACATAGTTACGATTGTTTTCAATGACTACAACTGTTGCAGAAATCTATAAAATATTTGCAGCCTTTGGTTTGGTTCTAATACATTTATTATATTTGCTGCCAGGTAGTGTGCCCTACGTAAAAATATCGAACATTTTGCATTGTCTTCATGGATTTTTTTGTTTGTTTGTTTTAGGCATTTATTTATTTAAAAATAATTTACGGTGAAAAAAGATTGCACTACGTACAACTTAAGCTGAATTATTCAAGTTTTCCATACAAGTCTGCAAGCAATGCTCCACTATTATTTTAGTAGTCAGATGATATTTAATTAGTTCATATACTATTGATACTGTAGGTACCCAGAATTTTTTCTTGCTAGAAACCGGCCACTGCAGTTTATTTATGTATTTATTTCCCCCATAACTATTTTTACGTCTTAAAGGATATTTCAGAACAAATTCTCTTGTCGCTTGTCGAATCCATTAAAAATGTTATCCATTTTTTATCTGATAATCTATGCTGTCAGTTTGAATTAGAAAGCTAACAATTTGATATACCTATTTTCTTTTTAAAATTTACCGTTTATTTGTGTTAGATTTCATTTAAAGCCGAAAATTACAATTTTATTAAATTAATCTTAAAATTAGCAGTGCGTGCTAAAATGATCAGAGCCGAAAATATAATAAAGAGATGATTATAATATTTTTGATGTATGTAAGTATGTAAGAATTAGGGTATTCAATTACTCGAGTCTGTAGTTTATTGATATAACCGTGCATTATGAGCTGGCATTTAATTTGTTAATAATCCGATTATTTTGTTTTTTTTAATTTACAATGCAATACATTACTTAAAGGCATAAATTCACAAAAAATTTGATTAACACAAAAGTAATATTGTTTTAAATTAACTCAATTAAGAAATTAATTGATTTAATCATTTAAAAAACAAAAGTTTTAAATTTACTCAATATGTATTTGATTTGGTTGATCATTCGAACAAGCAAACATACCTATAATCAATTTTATTGTTATAATGTATTGGCGAGAAGTTCTTCTTTCCCAGCACTTTTTGATATTTAAGCTGTATTTAGAAAATAAAATAAACAACAAATGTATAATTTTACTATCACAGGAATCAAACTTTTTTTAATAAATTTACAACTGAATTTAATTTTTTTGTTTTTTAATTAGGACCAGCACTCAGGGGATGACCCCTACGTATGCAGTGCACTGTGCCGGAACTCAGGTAGAGGGAATACGGTAGAGAAGATAGATGTTGAAAATCTAGAAGACTTAACTCTTTCACAAATCTGCTTTGCGCGTTATGTTAATTTTTAAGGCAGTGTTGAGGCGCCTCCGGTGTTAAGTAGACGCATTAACTTTGTTAAGCTGTATTAGCAAGCATTTTATTAATTATTTTACTTCGCCGATGTTTCTGCTAACCGACGAAGGAGGGCGATGTTGTGTACATTGGCTTGGAACAGCATCAATCGCTGTCGGAACAGGTTTTAGTGACCAGTGCTATGCCTTCATCACTTAAATAGTCCGACAACAATTTAATACAATGTCTCACTAATGTACATTAGAGAAATTAATGATGTTGATTGACTTGCTCTTGCCAGGCCCCAAGTTATTGTTTGCTTAGTAGTCACCGCGCTAGCCACTTCAGCCAACACCAGATCGATTATTCAAAATTAAACTCAAATAAGGTAAATTTTTTGCAAATACTTAATATGTGTATGTCCGAATTGCGTATACGTACATATTTAATCGAATACAGAGGAATTGAAATTAGTTGAACAGTAAGTAAAGCGCTTCAATATTAAATGTCTAGACCATTAACGGTTATTCGAGTCGATGCGCAATTACTTAGTTATTATTTTATTTTATTTTTTAACAGTAAAGTACGACAACGCAATGAGAAAGCAGCCGCATGAATGAAAATCTAAAGAAAAAACAGAATGAAAAGCGGAAACGCACGCGATTACGTGAAAATTAAAATTTCCACAATTAAACAGTGCACAAAAGAAGAAAAATTAAAATCAAATGTTAAGAGAACAAATGCATTAATCGTAAATAAAATCATAGAAGAGGAAATTGAACATGAAGAAGAAAAATATAATGAAACCAGCGTTGCCGAGCGCTGTTCAATTACATATTCGAATATGCAACCAATTAAATTGTTTTAGTTCTATTTTCGAGATATTTACCGTACATTTGGCACTCCTAACAGCCTTAGAGATTGATTGATATATTTGGAAATCGATTCTGCTTAACTGAGGAACATGGATGTACATAATATGTACATATTATGTATAAATTTATTGCTTGTACATTATATATGAGAATATGCTGAGAAGATCTAATTATTAAGGATTTTAGAAATTAGATCGATTTCGGAAGAGGTGATTAGAACAAAATATTACAAAATATACTAGTACATATATTGAAGTGAAATAAATTTTAGTTGGAATAGTCGGTATATGTATGTACTTATATCGACAACTATAACCATCAAAAGTATACGTATTGATGTAATTAAATCCATAAATTTTCTGCATATTGGCTTTAAGAATGTTAAATTTTGTAGGAGATCTAAATTCTGGGTACGAATTGAATTTATGTGGTCTTACAGGCTTGACTTTCAATATAAAGTATTAAAGTATGTTTAATTGTTTGGGTACTTTTGTGGTCATATTGGAGATGGGTTCCACTTTCATGAGTGGCACGATTTATAAAGTGTCGTATTTTTTCTTCGGTTCAATCACGTACAGTTGTGCATGAGGGCTAATACGACGTTCAACTGAAATCATACTAATAATATAAATGTGAATGTGCGTTTGATTGTTGCGCTTTTACGCAACAACTACGAAACCGATCATCATGAAACTTTGTACACATATTCTTGGAGGTATAAGAAGTAACATAGGATACTTTTTATTAAAAAAAAAAATTTATTTCTTACGAAAGATAAAAAAATTGTTTGTCAAAATATCTTAAATTCTTGCTACTTCAACGCCATCTAGCATTCTAGTAATGAAGCTCCAACCCTGAGTGCTGTAATACCGTCGCACTGTATTACCGATAGTTACGTCAATATCTAATCAAATTTACTATAGTATGGCCACAATGCGGCAGAGCCGCGGGTAAAAGCTAGTAGTAGGGGGCTGTGCACATATAACGTAACGCTGTTTTCATATATGTTATACCCCCCCTCCCCACCGTAACGCTTTTTAATAATTTTTCAGTGCAAAAATTTCCAATCCGTAAAAAATCTTTAACCCCCCCTCGGAACGTTACTTAATATGTGCACAGCCCCTAGGTAAAATAGATCCATTACTATAGACGAAGGCGTCAAAGACCTAACAGATCATAAGAGTATCTACTAGAGTTGTCAATTATTCGCCTTTCAACTTTGTTCGAATAATTCAAATAATAGTTTTTGTTCGATCGATCAAACGATTAAAGCTAAACAATTATTCGATTAATCGATGAGAACAACGAATAAAAAAATGCTTAAAAACTATTTATTGACACACAATAAATGTTTGTCAATAACACAAAAATGCTTTATTATATAACCAAAATAAATTAAAAATAAAATAGTTAATATTTTTATTAACAAAAAAAAACAAAAAAAAACATAAAATTAATAATATGTACATAAAAAAAACTTAAAAATTAAATAACTGAGATTACTTTGAACTGATGTATGTCTATTTTAATACTTCAAATACACATGTTTTATTCAGTCAAAATATATCAAATGATTTTTTTTTTCTTAAATCAGACAAATTAGGTTGTTCTTAAGAAATATTCTTTTACAAACAATTTTTTTGCTATCAAACGATTTTTGGTTTTTGTTTTTTTAAATTAGTTTTTGAAAAAAATCTCGCTAATTGTCGAGGTAGGTGATATAATGAGAAGAGCATAAAATAGTTTACATATCTAATTTTTCTGTTCTTTTCTTAGATTTTTCAGAACATACCATATCGCCTAATATATCGCTGAACTTTTTTTATTTTCTGAATTTTTAATACTTTGAATAGAATTATTTAATTCGCATAAAATACTGTTATTTTCATTAATAATAACTTCTTCTATATCATTACTTTTATCTGAATTATTGTGGTTACTTTCAATATAAAATAATCTAGAGTATAATTCATTTGCATTTTGAAGAATGTTTTAAAAACATTCATTGCTCGGAAAATTTCCAGAGCCTATAATGAGTTGGTTCCTGATTAATATAAAATAATTCGTTATTGTCAATATTTTGAGCTCCAAAAGTCATTTTATTTTCTTTAGACACATCGTAGTCTTCATGCGAATTAAAAAGTGAATGATAATTCAATTAATTAAAATAAGAATATATATTTTTTCTTATACAAATGCGGAATGGGGAATTTAATTTGAAGATTTTTGTAAATTGACTGATAATGATAGTTTATGTTCGAAAGTTATGACGAAATTTCATGGTTAAAAAAAATTAGATATATTTCTCTTTGCTCGCGAGTCTGCCATGATCGCGAATGAAAAGCTAGTCTCAAGTTCGCATCTAGCGCAGATTCATTACAATTTTGTGACTGCTCTTAAGAATTGTTTAACAAAATATTTGGCTAAGCACGAGGTAGTGAATTGCTTTGTGAAAAGAATGGCAGCTTATCAGTATATTTTGATCTTTATTCTAAGCTAAAAAATAAAAAAAATAAAAACAATTCAAAATGCATACAGACTAAGTATTTTCACGCAAGTGGTTTTCAATCGCAATCTATTCACACTACAGCTAGTGACTACAGCAACAAAATAAATTTAAACAAGAAGATTATTATATCATTTTATTAAGCTTTTTGCAAGCTAAATCTTTAAACAAACAAGTTCTCAATACTTTGAAACTGTTTTTATGCCAGTGTGGGAGTCAGCAGACTATTAACAGAAGTTCATAAAATTTATAAATTGTTAACACACTAAAAGATCTTAGTCTAGCACAAAAGAGGGAGTAAATTATGTGTATGTTGTTGCGCTTGAGTATCGCCTTCATCTGTTCATACATCAACTTATTTACAAAAGGTGATCGATCTTTTCTCATTTTTATTTTATACATGATTGTGTATAATTTTTTTTTTTTTATAATTTTCAGTTAATTACCAAAATTTATTTTATTTTGTTGAAGAAAATTTCTGCGCATACATTTTTATGATCTCTAATTGCTCTTAACAATAAATTTGATTTTTTCAATGCAAATCAAAATTTATTACGTTTATGTTGATGTTTGTCGTTATTGTACAAAAATGTTGCCATTAGGATTTCACTTTTGGCAGAATATCTTTTTAAAATGTCGGTTAAATGTTACCAAAGCAACTAACTTCTGAAAACATTGCAGAAGTTCTATTCAACATAATATTTAAAAGACACATTTAACTATTATTTTACTAAAATAAGGCTAACAGAAAGTTATTTTTTTCATGCACACGGGTGTATATGTACATACATACATACATGTTTTTCACTGGGCCTTTTGGAATAAAAACTATTCATTAAATACTGGTTGAAGCGTATTGTTGTGCGTATGGCAAACACGTTGTTATTTCCAATGCTGTTTTTTAGTTTCAGTTGTTATACAACAACATTGACCGATATTTATAAATATAGAAGTGTCAAGTAGCCATATGCGTAATATTGAAGCTACATAGAAATAAAAATAAATGATATCTACGTGGTTAAATATATCTACAGTATGTACATATAATGCATGATAACAACTGTAGCTTGTCAAGATCATGAGAGTTTATCTAACAATCTACACATCGCACTTGTTCCTCAAAAGCGTAACAACTCGAAGTTTTCACTTTTTGCAAAAACAAAATAAAAAAACAACAACAGTGGTCATATCTACCCACGGTAAAAATTTTACACCATTTTCTCCACTCTTTCACCAAAAAAAAATACAGTTGTATCTCTCTTTGTGATAGAAGAGTAGTATTAAAAAAAAAGATTTTGGCCTCTACTGAAAATTCATGAATTTTGAGTTGTTTTGCTTTTGAGGAACAAGTGCGATGTGTAATTCTAATTCGATATTCCAATAACACAGAGTAAATCAAAACATCCGACAAGCGATGCCATCAGTGATTAATGCGAGTATGCTGATGTCAATAATATTCATCTTTTTCTATATTCGTTCTTAAAAAAGAAGCAATTCTAAAAAAATTGTTCGTATGTATCCACAAAGAGTCTATAGCGGAGCTTGAAATATTTCTGAAACAGAGTTTCAGAAAAAAAACTCATATAGCTTTAATATTTTGTGTGAACTGAGATTTTCTAAAGGAACATCTATTGGCAATTATTTTTGTCATATTTAATTCTTTAAGTCTTCTATATTGTTAAGCGAACTCTCTATAGAAAAGCTTAATATATCTACATACATATATTTAGAGTTGGCGCACGATGAGTTTCGAATTGTAGGATTTATGTTTTAATTTTCCAAACATTGTTTGAATATGCGAAATTTAGTTTGATTTTTCGACATTTCGAAATTAAATTAAATTTTTTCAAATGTGGGTCATGTGCTATGGTCATGTACTGTCCCTAAGATCCAAATTTACAGTCTTTTGTTGACTAATAACAATACGAGTAGTTTAACTAATGATTTTTCATACAAATATCATGAGTTAAGCTATCATCATTAGTTAACTAAAGACAGTAAATATAGACCTAAGACATATACAACGTCTCAAAAACGACAGGCATTTTGTAAGTGTAAAATGTTTCCTGTGTGCCAAAAACAGAGAATTAGCCCATCGATTCGAAGTCGGCCATCACCCCCGCTTTGTAAATTCGAGCCGCTGCCAAACACATCGGTTTGTTACTACTTTGAAATTTAGTTCATCAGTTAACAATGAATTGTTTGTTTTCAGTTTCTTAATGTGATATACAATTTTTCTTTGCAGCAGATATATTTAATAAAAAAAAATTTCCATGACTGTAGTTTTCATTTTTTTAAAGTAATTTAATGCTGTTTTACATATGTTGAACGCTATCGTTCTACCTTCGCAAGCGCACTTCACTTCCGTTAATAACCTGTATGCTGATATGAATGTCCATAGAGGAGTTATAAATATACATACATACATGCATACATATGTATTTAATCTTCTTGTCACGTATATTTACATTGCATTATGAGGAGTTTTATCGAGCGAAATTTAGAAAAAAATGTTGATCTTTATCAACAAAATTTCTATATGTATAATGATGTTTCAGAAAAATTTAGCCTTTGTGTGCAAGCTCTGAAAATCCTCGACGAGCTTTGTTATTTGGTGTTAACTAAGTTTTTCTATAAGTAATAAATGCTTAGTTCACTCCAAATATTCAAGCTCTTTGCAATTATTTTACATTCTGCCGTAATTCACTCTTATGTTGGTGTCAAAGTAAATCACAATTGTAGATGGACGCCATGTATGTATTTAGGTTGTATTACAAACCATATTTAATAGATTTTTCTATAATTCAATAAGCTCGTTATCAATTTCGTAATGCTATTAGTTAAATGTATATGTTATGAAAATCGATTAGTTTGAAAACGATCGAGACAATGGGCATTTAAGAAAAGAAACGAGAAGATAAAATACAGACAAAACTCAATAACTGTTCGTTCTTTTAATGAATTTAAAAATATACAAATTTTGTTTAGTTCTTTGAAATACGAGAACTTCCGTCCTTTGACAATCACGATTTAAAATAAGTTCGTTAAATTTTAGCCATGTACAAGTAATCACAACGTTTATAAATATCAAACTTTATCGATACATAAATAGATACTTATATGTATGTATGAAATTGTAAGTCGGAAAAACTTCATGCAGTTTTCTAAAATTTTGAACCCATAAATAAAGCTCACAACGCCATATCGATCAGTTCATAAAATGACGAAAGGAGATAACAACGAAACTAAATAAACAAAAAGCTTTAATAAAAATAAATTTAAATGAATTTCGCGCAATTTAAAAGCAAATAAACAAGTTATTGTTTTGTCAATCTCGGTACCTTTGGTACTATCTTGGTATTACCATATGCTCAAGAGCCATTGAAAAATATGTGAGTATGAGTACATAAAAGTAGTGTTGGAACCTTAGCAAAGGCTACGCAAAAACTTATTGTGTAAGTTTTCCATTTATTTGCTTAGTGAGAAAAACACATGTTATAAATTCGTATTTTAATTGAACTAACATTAATTTGAATTGATTTTGTTTTCATTTAAAAAAATATTATAAATACAAGTGAAAACAAGACAATATCATATATCAACAATTTCCACATACATACCAATAGTGATCGCCATATTTGGCACTAAGGCCCAAATTCACAGTCATTAGTTAGCTAATAGCAATAGTTTAACTAATAATATATGATTCATAGCTTCTAGTTTAACATTAGTTAAACCATCAAACGTCATTGGTTAACTAATAGTTAGACAACAGCTGATTCGTGGGAATTTATTATTAGTATTTTTGTATTGTGAAAAATTTTAGATATGGCATGTGAAATGGAAAACGCGGAGTTCGATATTGAAAGTGACACTGATACTGATAATACGCGGAATATTGTTGCTGAGCATCGCCAACGTAATCTAAAAAGATTTTATGGAAAGATTCCGTCTTAGCAAGTAGGTGGCGTGGCAAGTTCTTGAATGTATACGCCATTTTTTAAGAAATAATATGTATATCAAATGTAAACAAAAATCATATGCTATAACAGAATTGCCAGTACTGAAAGTTGATAGTTTGATAGGGTTACCATTTTTTGTTCATATTAAGAGTGTTGGTTAAATAATACACTGTGAATATGAAGTAATAGTTAAACAATAGTTAACATTTTAGTTTACTAATAGCTAACTAATTACTGTAAATTTGGCCATTAGTCGTAGCAAAAGCATACGTACGGTTGGCCTAATCAATTTAAGAATTACCACGATTATATCGTGGATTTTGGTTTGGCCTCATGGAACATTGATAGCGTTTGCTGATATACATATGTATGTATGTATATAGTCTATTCAACTAATATATTATAGGCATAATCATTTTCCAACCAATATTTTTTCTGGGTGTACATGATAGTTTTTCCGGTAGTTCTATGTTTATTCAAGAATCGAAATTGATGATCTGTCATACATATTAACGTCTGTTCTCAGTTTTTTGCGAAAGTTAAATGGTAAATGGAGTCATAAAAGGAACTGTTATTTGTCTCTTAAAAGTTTAGTATCTATGTACCTACAAAGGTACATATTTATGTATACTCGTATAAGATATTTGTATGCAATATTCCGCATTATGAGGATAGTAATGATAATTAATGCTGCATTATTAACTAAAAAATCTAATTTTCTGAGCTATGACTCTATTGCAGCAAACACTCGATATAAAGATTTTCCCTAAATTTAATTGATAACAATTTTCCTTTGCGAATTTCTTTAAACAACCCAAATTCAGTATGAAAAGGGAAAAAAATTGTATGGACGAAAAAATTTATTGAATACAAAAATTCACTTAAAAATAAGAAAGAAACTGAGCCAGTAAAGATGGAAAAAGTTAAATAAATAGTTCATCAAAGACCGTTAACACGAACAAACGTAATTTGCTAAATAGTTCAATGCCAACGACCACATTTAACAACGTCTGTCGGGAGAAACGACGACGCGTCGAGAGTAACAACACCAATTTCCATTTTTTTTTTGTCTTAACCTTTCATACATACTTATGTACATACATGGTTTTGGTTGTGAGTTGCTCTGGCTCTTTGTAGACAACGAGTCGTCTTGTGTGTAAAAAAACAATTGGAAGAAGGGAGTCGATGGACCACACACACAAACATGCATATGTAAGTACATAAGCACACTAATACAGTTATAGTGTTCAAAAAATCCCTGTCGGACAATGCGTAGCTAACTACAAAAAATATTAACTTTAAATTGATTTTTTTCGACTAACTATAAAGCTAACCACAATGTAATGCAGAACGTAACCAAAATCAATTAGTAAGTTGGATATATAAGTATATACATTAGGGTGGGTCAATTTTTTTGCCTACTAAGCGTATAGCAAAATCGTAATCTATGGGAAATTCTAAGAACTTTTCCCAAAGAAACCATGGTTCTAAAATCAAAATCGAGCTTCCGGTTTTTTAAGAGAAAATTTGGTGCTCAGGACTATTGTTATTTTAACATAAACCTCCAAAACCATTATTTGGGTAAATAATTTTCTATAAATGAGGACAGATATAGAAAGCTGAGAAAATTTCCTTTAAAATAAGCCCTCTTCCAGCGTTACAGGTCAACTATTCACCAATTGCAATGAATTGCAATGAATATTTCCAAAAAAATAGCATTATTTTCGGATTATTTCAAGTTTATGGTAACTTCTTGCTGTCGATATTTAAATGGTACCTTAGCTGAGTGCGCGTTGACTGTTAAACCGATGACATGTGGTTCAAGTCCCAGCACATCTTCGGTTGGAAAATTAAATTCGAAAACAAATTTATTATTGCAATGTTAATATAAAACTACTGAATATAGAATTGAGAAAATAAAATAAATATGAAAAATATTTTTTTTTGTATATGTACGAGTATACTAACTAACTACCGGTTGACTTATTCCAACTAACTTAAAGTTAGCTACAAGTAGTGCAGAGTCGGGCAATTGACTACTTCCTAGGACATCGCAATGTTAAAATAGTTAGTTAATTACATATAAAGTAATCCAAGTCACCACTAGTTGCGAAATAGTTAGCTTAAAGTTAACTTAGTTTCCGACAGGGAATATACTTCCAATTTTTACTTACATATGTATGTCTATATGCGAATATACACACATACATACATATGTATGTAAGTAACATAACGGATCATTTCCTGTATTGTCAGAATAAGAAACTATACCGTGGACTGATAAATTGAATCCGACTACCAAGCATTCCCAGCGGCACAATTCACCTTTTTTACTTCAAGCCTCATCATGTATCGATCCTTTTGCTTTAAATTCCATTTTTATATACAACATACATACATAAGTATGTACATAGAACATTCGATTCATAAGAACATATGTACATACCTATTCATCCTTGTCATTCCGAACCCAAACCAAAATAGATGGCGTAATAAAAACAAAATATTACATTGAAATTTCATAATATTAAAATTTAATAATTGAATCAACAATCTTTTTAGCTGAGTTTTCTGCAGTGAACGATATACATATGTATACATATGCACATATATGTATGTATGTATGTATGTACCCAGTTACCCAGCTAGCATTGGCTGTTTGTTAGACGATTGTATATAATATAAGTAGGTAGGTTTCGTAAAAGAATCTCCTGTTGATTATCTGACGAGTAAAAATAACAAAAAGATTACACATTATTACAAATTTTCTGACGCAATCGTGTATTGATCTTGGAATATTTAATATGCAATTTTTTAAATGTACATACTTAGGTACCTATATTGGGCGATTACCCAAAATAAAATATGTAGGGCGATAAAGTTAATGTTGTGCCTTTGTATGTATGTAAATACATATGTATGTATGTATGTATGTATTAATTTTGTAAGTGGCATGTATTTTTAAAAGTACATTTATTTTTTTATTTAATTTTATTTTCATAATAGGTATTTTAAAATTTTGACATATTGATATTATTTTAAGTACCTACCTACTAACTATTATGTAGGTACATATCTATACATTTAGTTGATACCAATTTAAATTAAAAGTTTTTCAATATGACCCATCTTGTAAGGTGTTTTGACAGGCATTCTCTGAAAGAATTTATTAGAGCCTTTCAGAACCTCTTATGTTAGAAATTAAGAGAAATAGAGCGAGCGCAGAAGGCCTACCCCGTAATGACAGACCACGCGTTTAAAAAAGATAGATAATAAGAAAAAACTTGAAAAAGGAAAAACAACATCACCATCATCCAGAACAATAAAATGTACAAGGAAATGAGGAAATAAAAACTAATCGATAAATGTTTGAACTAATGAAAATCGCATACATACAATAATATCAGGACACAAGAACGCAAAGATACATCCCAGCGGGCATAACTTGTCACGTGAAATTTTCCAATTACGTACAATATGTGTACCTTTATGGTGTTTTCTTTTCTACACAAAATGACACCTTATTAAAAGGTACATATATAAAATGTCTTGCCAACCTGACAGCTAAGTTTTACAGGGCACCCTTAACACTGTCGATTTTTACGGGGCAAAAAGAGCAATGCCTTCCACCCTTAGTGAGGGCGATTTTTGTAGAAAAGAAAACACCATTAGTTATAAAATGTGGAAATATAAACTCTTTGATCTTATTAGTTAAAGTAGAAGTCTTGCAAATTGTAATCTGTTGAATAACTTACTCGTATATTAAAGAAAAATATATTTTTCGTGAAAAAAAATCATTTTCAATTCTTTTTTATATTTAAGCATCTTTAATTAAACCTAAAAACGTACAATGATCTTTAATATTAAACAGTTTTGAATTGAGACTGACAGCGTTCTTCTCAAAATCATTATGAATGTTTTCGTACAAATGATTCCGGAATAGCAATACTTAATTAAAATTGACTAATTGTTAAATTGTCATTAATAAACGACTAATATTCCAATGAACATTTATTTGAATTAAAATAAAGATATCTGTCGAAACCAAGCGTTAAAACGCAGGATGATATCAAACATTTAGCCATTTAATATTTGAAATATTGACCCAATTTTTTTTTAAAAAAGTTTTTCTGTTTATTCAAAATCTGGTTGAAGTCTACCGACATTTTATCATAAGCATCCATGAAATGCATACAGACATGCTTAACATGCAACTAATGAATAACTTTATTAAAATATTATCAAACATTATACCTTATCTTTGTTGGGATGTGACTACATGAAGAAATGACCGTGTGTGTGTATGTGGTTTTAGCTTTAGCAAACGACACGGATGCTGATCAGAAAGGGTTGGGTATACAGGTTGTCAATAAAATCGACCGGGTTTTTAGATGAAAATGTAAAGTAACATATAAATTTTTCAGAAACAGAAGGAAGTAATATTCCCATGTGCTTATCTGTCTACTACGCACTACGTATGTATGTGTGTGTAGATATTAATTATATTATGTAGAGTAAAAGGGTCAATATCACTAGTACTAGTGCTTCTTCGTCTCCAAATGTTTATAATTCTTTTACATCATTTTTACGAGGATTGGTTTGATGATTTATAAAAACGTTTGTATTAAGTCGGCTGAAAGGTCTCATTAAAATAAAATGAAAATAAAAACCAAAGAAGTGTTGTTTCTTATAATCATTTAAGTTTTTATTTTAATTCAATCCTATATTTCGGTTATCATCGATAACCATTATCAAGGAACTAAAAATACAAGAAAAACACGGTATATTTCCCTATTAATATATACTTTAAAATATATAAAAATTTATATTTAAAAATATATAAACAAATACAATAAACATATTAAATATGTATATACTACATTGAAATAAATTTAATTATCCGCTAAAATATTTAACTGTAGTCATTCACTAAGATTTCAAGTCCTAAACTAACCATTGTTTATGCTTTGTTTTCTTATTTTTATATTTGTTTATTATCGGCCGGTGTAATTGAGCACGATTGTCAATATCAGTCTTATAATTAAGTGTTTTATCAGAAGGTACATTTATAATATGAAAACAAAAAAAAATCGATTTATTAAAACTTTAAACATCTAGTCACACGAAATTTTCATTTAAGCTGACTTAACTGTTTTTTTGTTTGTTTAATTGATTCTCTGTTTGTAGTTTTCACTGCAAAGTTGCTGGAATCCCCTTTGGAAACAATGAGCTGGCTTAAACTTTAAAAAACGTTCTTAGAACATCGCTATGCTCTTTATGGCGCGGTGGGGGTTAGATTTTATTTTTCGTAACAAAATCCGATCGACACTATTACAATTATATTTTTCTTTTTGTTTTGATTTGCTTGTCCTTTAAAAGCGACTTTGTTGTTGTTTTTTAAAATCAAGACGAGAATACATTCAACTGCAATAACAAAAACAAAATATTAATATGAATACATTTGTACATATGTATGTATGTTAGTGATTCGTTTTGTGTTGCTGAGTTGCCGAGCTACCCACCAAACAAAACGTCAAGCGTTTGAACTATCATGCTTTGATGAATGTAGTACATATTAGGTCAACAAAATTAATTGAAAATAATTTTTTTTCCTATTAAATAAATATTATTTAAAAGCTTAATTAAAATTTTTAAATTATGGATTAAATTTCTTAAAACAATTTCATAAACTCAGACAAATTATTATATCTTCACACATTTTATATAGGTATATACCTAATGAGCATAGCCCTAACTGGGTGTCCTAAGACACCTCTCTTCTTTTTTTTTTTTTTTTGGTAGGACCAGCACTCAGAGGATGACCCCTACTTATGAAATACATTGTGGTAGCAGTTAGAGTAACGGATAGGGTATCAATCGCTGTCGGAACAGTTTTGAGTGGTCAGTGCTGTGCCTTAATCACTTAAACAGTCCAACAACAATTAATACAATGCCCCACTAATGTACATTAGAGAAATTCATGAGGTTGATTGCCCTGACCATAGATCGAAGCCAGGAGGTCCCAAGTCATGTTTTGCTAAGTAGTCAACGCTCTAAGCACTTCAGCCAACACCACCCTCGTAGCAGAATGTGACTTTTCTACGTGCTTTTAATATTTTCGCTCAAGAGTTTGTTTATTTTTAGTCTGCAATTATAGATACATAATATATACATAAATATAATTTTTTCTCGTTGTAGCTGTTTCTGAGTTGACCGTACAGAGGTTGTTGAACTTTCTTTATACATAAGTACATATTTTTATAAGGACACTGGCATGTTATGTAAAGTATTGAGTTTTTCATGGAATGTCCTTTTGTTTATTATATTTAAGGTAATCGCACTTGACAAAAGGCAAAAAGCTAAATTAGAGGTTAATGATCTTAATTAATTGGGATAAAAATTAATGAAATTGGTCTACATAAAACAATTCTTACATTTTATTACGTAAAATATATTAGAATTGCCACAATTGTTGCAAGGAAAATGTTAAATTTTAAATTTTGTTATTAAAATAATTTTCCAATATGCATACAGGATGTTTTTTATTCTCAAATCTGCAACTCTGTATTCCAAATCGCGATGGTTATAGTTGCAAATTTAATGAAACAAATTTCATAGTGGTAAAATTGTTAATGTATTCAAATACGAAATTGAAAGTGTTTCAATTAAACGTGTACAACGCGCATACCTCCAACCCTTGAACAAAAATGTATTTTTTTTAATAGCAGTATATTTTGAATTGCATTTTCATTATTTACTTGGATTTTGGAAGGCCCCAACACATTAGGTTTAAGTTTTTAAAGTTAGAGACTTAAACCGTTTTACATAAAAGTACTAAAAGCAACTTATACGTTAAGCGTGTGGCTTACAAGATGTCCTATGTGGTGTCATTGTAACTATTCGTATATGAAAAGAGGGTTACCAGGAACTATAACTCGTACTCAATTTCGTTTGATTGCTTTTTGAATTATACATGGAAAATCTTGGACGATACGATAATTACAATTATTCCTGGTGCTTCAAACTTTTCAAAGCTTGATCATGAAAATTGTAATTTAGCAAAATCACACTCTAACCTTCTTGCCACCTATAGAAAATTTTTTGTATTTTTATTTTTCGTACTTATTTTTATGTTTTCTACATTCAGCCATATGGCAGTTATTTTAAGCATTCGTACATTATTACACAGCTAATTTAAATTATTATATAGCCAAAACTCGTACCATGGAGCTTCCTTTTGTCTGAATTCTGTTTAGAAAAAACTATAAAAACCCGAGCAAATTAGACTTATTTACAATCAAAACTTTAACATAGTTTGAAGCCATTTTGTAAAAATATTTTCTCCGTCTTTAGACAATGCATTTTTATTGATATTGTATGAAAGTCAACAAAAAAAATGTAAGAATTTTTTCAATAAGTCTTGCATTGTGTGAACATAGATTTACTTTGCTTTTCCTTAAACCTTTAGATTTAAAACAATTGTGCAACTAAATCTCTTACATTCCGATTGGCGACAAAAACCTAATCAGCCATGCAATAAAAAGACACAACAAGAACAACCACATCACCTAAAAAAAACAAAATAATGTGCATACAAAAGAAAAGGCGGCTCCAAAACATCATGGGCAACATAATTCAGCTAAATCAAAATAAAAAATACCTACATGAAAAAACACATAAAGCAAACTAGATATTCATTCTTAAACCACGTAAAGAAAAAAGACAAGAATACAAATACGAGTACTAAAGGAAAAACATACATATAAAAAAGTTGAAGATTAAAAAAAAAAAATAAAAAGGAAATATGCGACTGAAGACACTTAAAATTTAAAACTTTTTTTAAATGCAATTTTAAACATCTCAACGAAAGCCCTTTCTGTGTTGCGGACGACTGTCTCAAACACAAACAAAGAATACGCACGCACACACAATTTCACGAAGAAAAAAAGGCGGTCCACTTTTTTACCGTAACACCAGTACCTCATCTAACAACAACAACTATGTAGTTTGAGTATCTGATGAAGCAAACAGTATGGTGATTGTGATTCAATCGACCTTTTAGTTAGTTGCCGAATCAAAATTTTGGATATTTAATGCCTAGAAACTCGTTACTAGATAAAAATATAAATAACCAGCTGGAAAGTTGTTGACACATAATCTAAACGCATTTTTATTATGTCTTGTGAAAATAGGAGCGGTACCAAAAGTAAGTAGTGGCCAATGATGAAATAAGGACATACTTATCATGCAAATGGCGGCTTAATATTTATGTAGATGTACATAAATAATATAAAAGCTCAGAAAGTATAAATCATGGTCATCCCCTTAGTTCAATATCATTTCTATTTCGTCCAGAATAGTTTCTATAATGAAATTAAAATATTCTACAACAATATTATTTTATATATAAATTCCAAAACGTATTCATTCAGAAATGTTTTTTCACATCCAACAGAAGCATTTCTTTATGAATATTTGGCAAATTAGTTCGAAATAATTACATTCACATCTTTATCTTAATTGAGAAAAATCGACTAGCGCATCAGAGCTGCAAGTCGATAGTTTTTTGGGGGCGGTGTAGTAGATTTAGCCGAAGTTTTAACGGCTTGCCATTTTTATATCGGCGCATTATATCGATGCTTCTTAGTATGACCGCCGATGTATCGTCTACAAAAACCTGTTGATATCGATGTTTATGAACGATGTATCGATCTTTTCATAAAAACGATGTATCGTTTGCGTCCCTAATCCCAGGTAGAAAATGTATATACTCGCACTTGGGCCAGTCTAATATACCTACATACATGACATGCGTGCATACGTTTGTATGTACATATTTATATAAAGTATATATATATATGCACATACACATGGATGTATGTTTATTTTCATGAGCCCATGCTTGATTATATTTATGCCAGCAGAAGAAAAAATCTGCTGGCGGCAATTTTTTTTGTTCATCGGTAAGTTTTATGGTAAAATTACTAACTGAATGCACACGTGTGTGTATTTTGGTCTCTCCTTTGATATGCATCCAATCATGTGAGTTATTCTATTTTTTCTTAAATCCGTTTTTGTTTAATCACTTGTTGTTGTTTTCGAAATGTTGGTTTCAGATTTTATATACAAGCATACATTCATAAGTATGTACATACCTACATACGAGTAGAAGCTTATGCTGATCAAAGAGATGACAGAATTTTGGTTTTATTTAGAGATGTTCAAACGTTGTACTAATTTCGTATTATCACCTGCAGTTAGCGTTACAAAAACTTTTTAAACTGAAAATTTAGAATTTAGATTTTCATGTGAAAACACTGCACATAAAAAAAGCCAAAATGCCTATGGAGAATTTAAATTCCTTTATTAGGAGCAGCGGTTAGCGGTTAGGTTGTCTCGCTAACTACTAAAATCGGGCTTAGTATGCCTGATTCTCTTTTATCTCTTAGTGCATCTGCTTCTTGTCCTTTCTCCATCTAATCTACCCTGTATCACAATGGGACATGATCTGGACCCAAGCAGGCTGGATTATACTTTCTTTTCACACCAACCTGCTTTCCTAACCTAACCTATAGGTAAATGTATTTTATATTTTTTTTATTTAAACCAAAAAACTTTTTTAAATTTTAATAATTTTATTCGGGCTCAAGGTACTTTCAAACCTAATTTAATTTTTTTTTTTCCTGAGGAAGGACACCGAAGGTGTTCGAACTATTGAAGTAATAAATATATAATAATTAAAATTGAAAAGTTTAATAAAACAAAAATGAGTTTTATTTAAATAAATGGTGTGACCTTGAGCCCGAAATATATACAAATTATAAGGTCGAATATTAAAAAATCAACATATAAACCAAAAAACATAACACGACAATTAATATAAAATTATAATAAAAAAGTGGTTAATTTTTATAAAAAAAATGCAAAAAAAACTCTCACCAAAGCACTTTTCACTTTTGTATATTTGTTTAAGTACAGATTTTTTTTTTTTAATTTTCAAACACATTTTTCTTTGTTCCAAATTTTTGTTAAGGTTTTATTATTTTAGAAGATTAACACAAAATTTTTAAATATTTTAATAAAATTGGTGCGTCATTGAATTCTTATGAGTTCCGTTATATTTTATCTATAGGGCCTGTGCATATATTACGTAACGCTGTTTTTAGAGATTTTATACTACCCCCCGCCACCCACCATAACGCTTTTTAATAATTTTTCAATGCAAAATGTCCAATCCGTAACAAATCTTTAACCCCCCTTGGAGCGTTACGTAATATATATTTACACAGCCCCATTTACATTAATGCAAAAAAAAATGCTACCTCACCGTACTAAAATAGCGGTTTTATTGGTGGCATGCCATAATATAAATTGACATAATGTGATAACGTCCATCGACTTTGTGACACTTTTTAAGTGAGTCATAAAGTATGGAACTTTTAAAAATTCAAATTTCCATATGTACATGTTTTTTTGGCTAGACTTGTCATAACTTAAGTATAGAGAGAGAAAAATAGATTGAAACTAAGTTTAAAGGCAACGTTAAACAAAAATCTTTAGTAATGAAAGTAAAATAACTTCAAATTTGTCATTAATCTACAAAAATTTCAATGCTTACTAAAAATTCTCTGCTAGCCTTAACGATTTTCTTGGACTTTATGACATGGAATGCCATAATTCCTTTCGGTATTATTTCAATGGATGTTATGACATACAAACGTTATATTTAATGAAATGTCAAAAAGGTCAGGTCGTCCAGCGACCTGATGTCTATACATCACTTTATTTTTATTTTGTGAGAGAAGTCATAATACACATGCTGTAAGAATTTAAAGTGTCTAACTAGATATATCGCAAATTCAAAATTACCTTTAGCATGTTTTTTGTTTCGCCTGTAATAATGCGTTCATGTAACGATATACTAAATTTTCAAATTTCATCTCCCAAAAATTTTCAATATTTTCTTCTACTAATTCTTCCAAACTAATGTTGACGCCACCCATCACATCAGGAGTAAGAAGAAATTATCCTAAATCATTAACTATAAAATAAATAGCTCTATGCAGGTTTTAGACGGTGTGTTACCATTCATTTAAAGGCCTGTTTTATAATATAATTTTTTACATTGCAATTAACGTTTTACTATGTTGTGAATGTTTTACGACAACATTGAATTTATCCTTTATTTCATATTGGTTTTTTCATTCACATCAGCATTGCAGCACAATATTTCATGATAATTGTTAGCAAAACTATCTGTCTGCATGTAGAATATCTTTTCCTCTGTTCATTCTTATGTAGGCCTCCTGATCACCGATTCCAACCATTTTACATGTCTTTTTGCATTTTGCAGAATTTTGTTTTTTCGTAGCATGTTCATCATTTTGCTTTTTACATGTTGTCAATCTTATTTTTAGTTTCCATCTACTCGTCTTGTTTCTTGGTAAGATGTCCTATAATGGCATCTCAACACAATTGCATCTACACTGCTCTACTCCACTCCACTTTGGGGCAATTAATGGATGAATACTTTAAGTGAGTGATGGAATGACACTTTTCTTGTGACAACAATAAAGCAGAACTACAACAAAACGCAAACCGTTTTTCTTTTTGTTGATGTTGTTTTGTCGGTTTCAATTCTTATGTTTCTTCTGGTTGGCAACATTAAATATCATTAATGGTTAGAAGCGAGCGTATCCTGAGAATCCAACGACTTGTGTTGTTGGAGCTTGAAAGATTTATCGAAGTTAGTATTTAAATTGTTTTCGTCCATTTAATGAGCCATAAATTGTCATATAATTGTTAAGAAAGAATTTTAAATATTAAAATCAAAATATTTATAGGTATGTATCTTCAGTAAACGCCGTGTTACTCGTAGTGAGGAAATCTATTTTGTTTTGTGAATCTAGCTTTTCATTGAAAAAACTCATAAACTCTTAAAAACTGAATTAAAACAATATTCTTTGAAGTGAATTGTCACCATTCAGTTTGTAATTTTTGTAATATTATTTTCTGACCCTGCGAATTATAACTGAGACTCGTTGTGGGCATGTGACTCGATTTAACAAGGCCAACTTGTTCTTTCATCTATCCGAATATCAAATATTGGATAAAAAGACCAAAAAATATGTTTGCAGTTAATAATACATGCCAAATGTTTTTTATATTTTTCGTCTAAATAAATAAAATGTCATAAGTATTCCCCAAACTCGATTATACCCTTTTTGTATTTCCCATGAACTGCTTATAAGCGAAATATTTCGAAAAAAAAAACTCGAAAAATATTCGAATTGCTAAATAATTAAAAACAAATTAAAATTTGCTAAATTTATATGTAACAAATGCCCCAATCACCGAAGTCCGAAATAAACAGAGCAAATAAAGCCACGATCACACACATGACTAAATTGTGTATTTACTTTTCTATCTTCATTGAAAATAGTGGATATTTTCAATAAATCAATTTACCTATAACAACAACAAAAAACGCGAAATTTTGCATCATATTATACTTCAGAGTTTGATCACTTGAGATTTCTTTTTCAAAATCTAACTGAGAAAAATGGACAACATTGCAGTTCAACGTAATCAATAGATAATTCGAACGCTGGAGTCATACTATAGTTTTATTTGTTACTTCCCAACATCCATTAATGGGAGTATGTATTATAAATTTTATATTTACAAAACCATCTGCGTTATAATTTAATTGAGAATAGATTGGTTCAAATATTATTCGAATGAACAGATGTTTAATTGATTTAACTTCTATAATTTTATTTGTTAATTAAATATCTATTAATGCATTTAATTACGAGCTAATTTATTTTTATTTTAAACAAAGTTTAAATAAAAAATGTTGACAGATCTCAACTGTATCCAAGGAAAACTACTGGTTCTCGCAAATCTTCTGCCCCTGCGATTTTCTTCTTCTTGGATTTGAAAACAATTTCAATTAAATTTTAAATGAATTTGTGTTCTTGTTTGTATTTAGAGGTCTCTTTTTGTCACTGATCTTACAATTTGATTATAAAACGATAAATTAAATGTTTCAATTGAATAATTGGACTGTTTAATGATCGTGAGGGAGAACGGATAATATTTGAGCTTGATGAAGCAGACATGTGAAATTAATGCCGTTTCAATAAAGGCTGTTTTGTTAGTCATTTGTTAATTTTCATAACAAATTTTACACATTCATGGCGCTTAATTCTTTTTTCTTCTGTTGCGTACTCGATTGCATATTGTATGTATTTTAATTGATCAATTCGTTTTTATTCAATATTTTCTCACACTAATTAAATTTAAAGTTTTTTTTTTACTTTTCAATTCTTCATTCCTGTTGACTATTTTATCTTAACACAACAATGCACAATAAATTATCATTTTATAGATGATGAGAACGATGTCTAATTTGTTGTTTGATGTGTTGGCGCTTACTTTACTGCCAAATAAATGCATAACTGTTTATATTTGCTGCCTTTAAGTTTAAGCTGTAATGTCTTCAAATATGCATGTACTTATGTACAGTTTATCTATTTGTAATTCTCAATTTAAAAAAGAAAATGACCACCTACACATATTTCTTCGCAAATAATTTTCAAGTAAATAGGTAGTTTAATTTTATTTTCCATCCGATTTTGGTGATTTCTAACCAAAGTTTATAATTTTTTTTCCAATGTGGAGCTGCGAATATTTATTTCACTTTGGTTACTTACATATAAACATTTTT
This sequence comes from Lypha dubia, assembly GCA_947311025.1. NCBI lineage: Eukaryota > Metazoa > Arthropoda > Insecta > Diptera > Tachinidae > Lypha > Lypha dubia. The sequence goes on along the minus strand of OX371261.1, from coordinate 6,302,339 downwards.
ATATATAACATGTAAAAGTTTCAATTCACGTTGTTTTATGTTTTAATATTGTTATTTACGTATTTTAGTAGTTTAACCCATTAGTGCATAAGATCCCTTTAAAGGGACGTTCTTCCTTTTCCACTTTATAGCGAAATTTGGCATCTCAGTCTCTTATGTGTCTTCGTCATAGCAACAAGTGTTTATTTCAAATTAATTCTGTTGAGTGCGTAGTATTCTGCAAAATACGTATAAGGGGAATACCGAAATTCGCAACACACGTGGAGGGTAAGTGATAGTGCAAAAAAACAAAGAGTTTGTCGCTATATTTATGTTTTTTAATGTGTGTTTATTAAAATATGATTAAGCAATTGACCTGTTAAAGTTTTAAAATATAAATGAGATTAAAAACATTAGCAATTCCGATGCGAGCGATGATAAATATGAAGGGAATCTAAATCACCTGGGTCCAATACTGTTAAATGTAGAGTGCGAAGTACAACGAGTTGATAGTTATGTTGATTGAAGTGATAGCGATGACGAGCCACTTGTAAAATATACTAAGCTGTAAAGTGGATCTAAAATTCATTGGAAAAAAATAATCCAACATATAAAATTGAAACCGAGTGCCAAGTTATATCTCCTAGCATAGAAGATAAATTGGCAAAAACTCCTAATGATTTTTTTCCACTGTTTTTTTCTGAGTACTTACTAAGTCATTATTTGGAACAACCCAATTTTTATGCCTTACAGAAAAATATAGATTTAAAAATGACGTTGGAGGAAATAAAGGTTTTTATTGGTGGTATTTTGATGCAGGATATGCAAAGTATCCAAACAAACGTACTGGTCAGAAAAAAATGAGACTCTGAAATTGCAAAAGGACAAGGGCTATACAGATAGATCAACCAAAAGTATTCCAACGTTACAATCAAGGCGTGGGTGGTGTTGACAAAATGGACCAGATAGTTGCACTTTATCGGTCGCGAATTAGACAATGCAAGTGGTGGTGGCCAATTTTCGCATATCTTTTGGACGCTTCAATTGTGAATCGTTGGTAACTTATTGTTTAAAATGCATATAAACATTGCTTAACCATCAAATTATGTTGATCATTTATTAGCATGTTTTTTTTTATTATATGAAAGATTGGCATTTGTTGTTTGGTAATTGTTATTTAACTATAAAGTACAAATAACATTTGTGTTACAACACAACTTAAAATAAATGTTATATTTTTTTTTTTCAATTCAAAAACTCATTTTAAATTTGGTAACTTTTTAAAAAGATATTGGCCGTGGCGGCAGTAGCCACAATACACATATTCTTCTTCGCACTGAATAGTGCATATTCAATTTGGTTAAAAAAAATTATTCAAAAATATAATTTACTTTTATGTATAAGAGTTACTCAGACAATATTTTTAAAATAATGTGCTTTATTGGAACTGTGTCATGTTATATTTCATTAACTTTTTATAATCTGAAGATTTTACCAAATTAATACCGGAACGACAGAAATTAATATCAATTCGTATCGGCTCTAGCGTTTTGAATTTGAACAACAACTATCTAATTGTTGTTAAATTAAAAACCAAATCTTGTACACATAAATCCATGTCCAAAATTTAATTAAAAATTGTACTTCTTATGAAGACAGATAAGTATATCGCGTCGTGCACAGTGGATTGGTTTTTGGAAATACATACCAAAAAACTGAAGTAGAATACTCCCATGTCTGAATATAACACAATATAGAATTTATATTTTTTTTTTTGTGAATTGTTGATGAATAAAACTGAAGTTTATTTCTTATTATTTAAATTGAAAAGAAACAATTAGTTAATAATACATACATGCACATGAGAAATATCAATTGAATAATGTTAAACTTTAGCATTTGATTCCTTTAAGTCGTTTAAAGCATGCCATTGAGCTGATAACAACTGATAACTCTACAATAACTCAATACGATTGTCTTTTAATATTTTTCTTTTAATAATTCTTTTCATATCACTGAACTATCAATTTTATTACTTCAACATTTGCTTCACATGCTTCAATACTCTGAAGGTAGATTTTTTTGTTATTATTTTTTTATTTGTTTTTATTAATTTGTGAAATGCATTTAATTGTTTCACAATTACAAATATACAAAGATATTTCCAAAAGAGACTTATTAATCTGTTCGTAAAGCAACAACAACAATACGACACATATTGTTTGATCGTAAATTTAACAACAAGATAACATTCAAGTTAATTTATTTTCAAGTTAATGAGAACATAATTTAATTTTCTGTTGCTATTTTTGTCATAAAATTTGTTAAAATGAAAAATTTATCAAACGTAAATTAACTGAAAAACAACGTACGATTAGATACACATATATGTATGTATGTATGGCTATGTGTATATGATGTGTATGTGTATATTTGAATTCATATTACATACTTAAAAAAATTGTATGAACATTTCAAAGAAAATTTTGATATTTTCTCTAATGCCCAGTTAATTTAATAATTGCATACATCTATGTACGTATTTACTAGTGATGTTACGAATACTCGTATTCGACTGTTCGCCTATTTCAAGATACTTGTATTCGTATTCGCTAAATTCAAGCAAATATTTCTCGAATATTTTGCAGAAAAATGCTATCATGAATCTCACGTGAAAAATTATTCCCGCTATCAGTTCTCAGTGAAAGTAAAAAAAGAAAATGGATAAGAAAAACAAAAAATTAAATAAACAAAAAACAAATTTTTATTTATCTAGGCTCATGGTAGCCCGCCAGGCCAAGTTTGGCCGCACAGTGTGTTGTATATTTACATGAAACCATTCGTGCTGTTTTTAACCCCTCATAACTTTGCTCCCCTTGATCATAATATAATGAAACTTCAAACATAAGGTCTCCCCACAGAGGTAACCCAAAGGTTAAATTCTAAAGTTCTACCGTAGAAGCTTCCCGAGATATTAAGATGTGAAAGTCCATATTTTAGTACATATTCACCGACTCACTGACTCACTCTCTGACTCATCAATATTATTGGGCACTTCCAGTATAGCTAGAGAGCTGATACTCGGTATACAGGTAGGTCTTGGTGAGAAAATAACCATAAAAATCTGAAAACAGGCACTTTCCACCCGGGGGGACTAGGGTGTCCCTTCTTTGTATGCGGCACTTCCAGTAGAGCTAGAAAGCTTAAATTTGGTACACAGGTAGGTCCTGAAAAGAAATTAACCGAAATAATTTTTAAACAGGCACTTTTAACGTAGGGGGACTAGGGTTCCTCTTATTTGTGTGGGGCACTTGCATTGTTGCCTAGAAATGAGATGGAAATGTACCTATCAAGAACTTGGTCCTTATTATGATCTCAGTACTTTTTACGGCCGAAATATTTTTGATAGGAACTTGGCCTTATTTTCAAATTTGTGTTTTTGTGCGGATATACATTTCTAGAGTACTAAGCCTTGAAGAAGCTACTCGATGTATGTCACAAAATATATGCAAAAAAGGATAATTATTACCCTACTGGCCTCAAACTTAAATAAAATTTATTTTTGAACAAACCAAAAATATACACGGGCAAAGCACAGCTAAATATTCAGCATTAGATTAAAAAATTAATTAAAATAACTTGGCTACTTTTCGGAAGACCAACAAACCGAAAGAATTCCAGCAAATTAAAGATTCACAAATCCGCAAGCAATCGACTTGTTTTTTTGCATTTCGTTGACCAATACATCAGTTTCTGGTATATTCCAAAAAAAACTTTCTTCGAAATTCGCAAGCTATTCTGTCGGTTGTATGTGCTAAGATTTTTTGCTTCTACTTTGTTGCATAAATTTTTCTAAGTTCTTAAAACCCTTAGCATATAAAACCTTTACAACATTTTGTAAACATGTAAAAGATAAATATTTGTATATGTGTGCATGTACTATATCCATATATCTTATTTAAATATTAATGACTCAAACTGATAAGACCACAATATACATATGTGTATGTTTATTTATTCATAAAAAATATTTTAAATAATAATTGGTCTTATTAATCATTTTGCTTAAGTAATTTTCGAAAGAAAAAAATATTTAAGAAATAGAAGTGGTGGTAAAACTGATAACAGACTGATTGGTAAAAATGTGTGTTAAGCATGTGAAAAATGAAAAAAATGTTTATCAATTATTTAAACAAAATGTTAAGGAAAACACACATCCATACACACAATTACTCGTATTATCAAACACATCTTCAAATCAATTTAAATCACTTAGGTGAGAAAAGTAAACTTTTCAAAAATTTTATAAATTAAAACATGAATTAGATAAAAAAAAACATACAATTCGTTGCAACTTTTAATATACATTTGAAAATGATGAAAACCTAATTCATAATTGCACATTACATATTCTAGAAGTAGGAAACACAAACACTTGGAATTCTCAGTTGCAATTTAAAACATTCCAGCTTTAAATTACATTCGGTTTGTTAACAAATATTCTGCAATTTAAATGATTTGTTTAATTCATTTTACATGAAGTTGATTCGATTTCTGCAACAAAATACTTGAGCATGAAGTAAAAAATCATGTCTGTTTGTAATTCAAACATTTAATTAAAATTTTTTGTTTGTAAAAATCACATGCCCAACAACGATTTAAGTTAACAACAAGTAGGCGTTTCCAAAGCATAGAAAAATTTACAGCCACAACTATTCCTGTCTTCTTCCATTTATTAAGAGTTGTGTCAATTTTTCATCTAAAAAATGCAATAGCAAAAGTTAAAAAAAGTTGAAATATTTCGAAAAAATAAGTTTCAGTAATAGTGATACTACTTGTAGCAAATAAGCGGAGCATTTCCATAAAAATACAATTAATATTAGTTGGAATTTGTTATTTTCCATGATTTGATACGTCCGTCACTCAAGAAAACATTATACAATTTTTCCACATATAATAATTTTCATAAATAAGTTCCTTAATGAAAAATAATAATGATCCGAATACAAAATGTGATTTTTTTCCGAAAATATGTTTTTGGACATACGCGACCACAACTGTTAGGGGCTGTGCACATATTACGTAACACTGTTTTCAGAGATTTTATACCCCCCCCCCCCCCCCTTCACCAACGTAACGCTTTTTACTAATTTGTCAGTGCAAAATTTTTAATCCGTAACAAATCTTTAACCCCTCCTCCCCCCTGTAGCGTTACGTAATATGTGCACAGCCCCTTACTGTAAAGTTAATCATAATCAGCATCCATGTTTCACAACTAATATTACAATTTTGGCTGAAGTGGTTAGCGTGTTGACTACTAAGGAAACTATGATTTAGCAGCTGGGTTCGATCTCTGGTCTGAGTATGTGATCAAAAGGTGTTACTCTAATGTACACTAGTGTGGCATTATATTAGTTGTTGTTGGACTATTTAAGTAAATGGATAGCACTCACTAATCGCTAAAAACTATTTCGACAGCGATTGATACTGTTCCAAGCTATGTTCACCACAGCGCCCTCCTTCGTCGGTTATCAGAACAGTCAAAATTATCACATTTTAAAAATATATTTGCATATATGTACTACATACTACATTCTTGAGTGCTGGTCCTGCAAAAAAAATTACCTGATATTTTAGTTAAAGTTAGGAATAGTATGAGCTTTAAAATCTATGGTTATCATAACTTCTTTTTGTAAAATAAACATCAGAAAAGCATATCGCGCCTCACTATTCTCGACAAACAAATTATAAAAAATTATTTTTTTATCATTCGAAAATCCACTTCAGTCAACAGCACGCACCACTACTGCCGGTTAAATCATAAAATATCAGGAGTTACTCTGTTACACTTTGCCAAATATTTCCAATTTTAGTTGGATATTATTATCAAACTCCCCAATACATAAGTACGTGTTAACTTCGATAAGCTTTTCCTTGTCAACAGGTTCCTTTAATTAATTATATTAAATTGATTTTGAAGGTCTTATTCTACATAGATTGTTAATAATTATGTGATAACTACATTTTTGAAATTTTTTAGGAGAAGCAAAATACTGTTTTAAACAAAAAGTATGGTTTCAATCAGCATTCACCAGTATTATTAAAAAAGATGTGACAAATTAATTTCTGGCAGAATAAAATTAAATTTTGAGATATTTGAATGGCTATGTTAGTTATTTTGTATCTTAATTTTCTGAAACCAAAGGCCCTATCTACACTTTAAAGCAAAATAGTTTTATCATTTATTTTAATTATACACATTTTTTTTTTAAATTTTATTTATTTGTTGCGGGCTAGCAATATCTAAATATATATTTCGTTGGTAGCCATACCAACTCATTAGTAGATGTTTTACCCTTTATGTTTAAAAAATTTTTAAAGCTCATCTATTTATACAAAAACTCGCAAATATATTTTTGTGAATTACAAAGTATAAAAACAGCTTTCAAAATTTTTCAAACACACATAACAAATAATTTTCCATTATGAATGTGTTTACTTTTCTACACCTATAATATATATTATATATGCACATATACAGATATACATATATATATATATATATAGATTATAGAATTAAAAAAAAAACAGGACAAGGAAAGCACACGTATCATACATAAGGTTAATAATAAAGAAAATTTTCTTTAATTTTTTTAGCAAGACAGAATAAATAAATACATAAATAAAAAATAAAAATTTTTCACGAGGAATTTCTTATAATTATTGAATATTTTCCTTCGATCTGGTCATAGATAAGGAGAGATTTAAACAAGTGTACGAGTCTAAGAAAAGAAATTACAAATACAAGTAGAAAGAGTTATTTGATTTATTAATGATCCTGAGAACAAGCAAATATGAAAATCACACAGAAGAACAACTAGCCACAACAATCGAATGCAGTGCAACATAGAGACAATACATACATTCTTACATAAACGCATGTTTGTACTTGCATATTTGTGGCTCTCATGAATAACCGCATAAGTTATTTTCATAGATTTTCAATTATTGATGACAAAATGTTTTATTTCAAACGCTTTTTTCAGGGTATAAAAATATGGAAGATTGCTTGTATCGAATCATTATTTTGATACAAAAAGTAATATCTCGGAATACATTTTAAATATATTTAATCTATATGTATATGCTGAAATATGTGGGTTTTGCGAATGAACACACTTTTATATTTTTCGTATAAGTGGCCTTATATGAAATTTACCTATTTTTTCGACTGATAAAAGCGGTTTTAAGCCAAACGCGCCATTTCACGACGAAAGCAGACGGAGGATATGTCTACGTATGTACATATGTGTATGTATGAACGTACTTAACATACCTAAATTAAAAGTTGTAGAAAAACTCAAACGTTTCCTGCAACATAATTTGATTTCAACACACTGCACACTCGTACATATTATTGCTGATTATAAATGCTAAAATAATCAGGTAAATTCTGTATCCGTAGACAACCTTAAAAGGACCTTTAATACATCACAGATTTTACAGATTTTTGAATTACAAGAATGACGTTGTTGTCATTCAGAGGAAAGTTTTGCTTCTTTATCTGTACTCCTATTCACAATTAAAACTTCCTGATGTTAAACTCCACTCCTTCTAAGAATTAAAAGCATATATCGGTATGTATATATTTTTACCTGTCAAGATTTAAACTACCGCAATAAAGAAATAAAAAGAGTTTTCAAAGTGATTTTCATTCCTTTAATCCTCGAGACATTTTATTAAGAAAAACTTAAGCTACGTACAGACGATTGGCAGATCTTACAATATTGTAAGATATGTCAATATGCTGACAACGTACTGACAATGAAAAATTGTTACCAAAAGGTAAATTGTCAGTTCAGACGATTGTAAGAAAACCTTGCAATTTCATTGTAAGACAATTGTCAGACAATAAATTTATCTGCCAACAAAAATTGTCAGTTTACACGGTTGTCAGATTGTTGTGTGGAAAAATTGCCAGATGTGTTGTTAAACTTTGTCAGAACTGTCAACTCCAATAGTATTTATGGACAGCATTGCCAATAGAAAAATTATCTGACAATTATGCCATTGTCAGATGCATTAATTTAAACACATCTGCCAATAAAAAAGAGCTTACAATGTCTGACAATTATCTGACTATGGCAAAGTAGAGTGTTCTCACGACTATCAGATGTATGACAATATTATTGTTTTACAATGAACTGACAATGATTTTTCTTGCAACGTTGCAAGACAAAAATTGTAAGTTCAGACGGTTGGCAGACATTTTCTGAACATTTTTCTGACAATATTGTAAGATCTGCCAATCGTCTATACATGGCTTTAGTCATAATAACACATATCAAGAAACATGAGAAAAAAACTATACTAATTAATTTCATCCTACCCAGTAGAACATAATTTTATTTTACAATAAATCCACAGTAAAACGAGGTTAGAGATACTTTTATTGAGACAAATCAAATGTGACATTTACATCTCATATTACACATTTTATTGTAAGTAAAAATAAAAAAAGCATATTGTGATATTATTTATTAATTTTCGTAAGAAAAAAATTTCATTATGATATTCATAACTGAACTGACAGTTCCTCGGGGCTAAAATATTCTATTATATTTCTAAATCACGAATCCGAAGCCATCTTCAAACTAGACAACGTTTTATAGATCCATTCAACGTCAATTTAAAATTAATCAACGCGAGAGATGAAAATTATGAGGTTAGATTATTTTCATAAAGTGTTTTGTAAACAGAACCAATGCTGGCTGGTTGTGCTATTTTCTATTATTACAAACAACTTTTTGACCTGTTCCCGTGATATGTGCTGAGAATATGCTTTAAAACAGTATTGAATCCTCTGTAGTACGTCACAAGCACAACATGATTAATGGCTTTTCAAACATACATAAAGAGTTATTGCAAAAATGACACAAACTAACATACAAAATAACAAATACAAAAAATGTTGCATATTAAGTGACAAACTACTGCAAAATAAAAAAACAAATCATTGATTATTTTAACAAACCACCATACCGAGAAGCAGAAACATCATATACCCAACAATCACAAGGTCAAACGTTTGAAATAGGATCGTTCAGATTAATCCTTATTTGATGTCGAGTGTGATTTTCAAATTACAAGCCGTCAAACTTTAATCTTGAAGTATTTGAATTTGTAAGGTCTACAAATCCACTGATATGGTCCGTGCCACAAATGTTGATCTAGACGTCTAATCGACATCTTTGACACGGAAGTAACAATACTTTTTTCATTTTATTTCTAACTTTCAAATGTTAATATATCCGATGGGATTTGAGCTTAAATCGTTAGAAATTTGATATCAAACCTGTGTGTTCATTGGGTATAGACTTAAAGAAAATTGCATATATGCATGCAACACAGAAGTATCAACGACAGCAAAACCACAAGCAACAGTCAAAGTAACAAAAACTCTAGTCAACGCAAACAACCAATACAAAAATGCATAAATTATACAGCAGTTGATGGCAGAAGTAGTAGAGGAGATGCATGTGGCAGGGAACAAAAACAAAAATGCAAAACTTATATAAACAGAAATTTCAATAAATGCAGATGGCGTCCAAGTGGTGTCTTTTTGATTCACAGTAGTAAGAAGAAAAGAAAAATATATACAAATGTACTCGTATTACTTCAATGGCTGCCATAGGTTGTGACACAAAGCTGTAACTGAGTCTGAAACAGAAAAAAGAAATAAAACAATGTTGGGTTTGCATTGGTTCAGTATTGGTACTGATGATAACTAAAAATAATAATCTTTCTTAAAGGACAGATTCAGTCATTGCCACAAGAGTTTCTTTATATATGTACTTATGCAGCTTCTTATACGAGTACATACTTATATATAAAAAAGCATGAATAACAACTAACTCATAATATTAACTTGGCTTTCTTTTGCACCTTGCAATGTAAATGATGCTGCATAAATATCTCTTACAATCCCCAACACTCTTCTGGCCAGGAACTTTATGTATTTGTATCCACTACGTATGTGTATGTGAGTGTATGTTTTTGGAATCAATGAGACAACAAAAAACTTGATTGATTGGCTGTTGCCTGACTGTTGGCTGGTCTGTCTGTTAAAAGATGCAGAGCCAGTTGAATCAAAACTTCTGCAACGTTTTTCTGTTTGGTTTTGCATTTAAAAAAATTCAGACATGCAAAAACGCTTGACGACTTTCTGGCATGTATATACCTATGTATGTATATGTGTGTTGCATGTACGTATGTATGTGAAAACAAAATGTCTTGGTGGAGACTTAATTTTATTTCTGTTTATTTCTATTTTTGCTGCTTATTATTTTGCATTTTTACGCCATATTGAATTTAGAGTTTTTTGAGCATCTGTATTAACTGCCACTGTAGTGTAAACAAAAATAACTTATTAAGAGCATTCACGATATAGTGCAAAATAAGAAAATAATAGATAAACTTAAATAGATCTTGAAGTTTCTATTGTGGGTATTATACTTCGAAGTTTTTAAAATATAAACTAAAATCTAATAAATTTCTTATTTGAGAATTTATTTTAAAAAAATCATTTGTGTAAAAGGAAAGTGCTGTGAGTCCAACAAAATGTTCCCTACAGATGAAAAATGTGATATTAAAATTGAAAGTGAAACCAAAACAAAAAATGTTTAAAATTCGATGCCAATTTTACTTACACGACTAACACGTTTAATAAAAAAGTTTACAAGTGTATCCATTATTTCTTACTTCTCTACTTCTCTCTACGATGTAACTCAATTTTTTTGCTTTGGTTTCGTATGGTTGAAGTTTTCAACAAAAGATCGTTTACATTTCCGAATGAAATTTATGTATGCCCTCCTTTTTGTACTTTTCTTTTGATAAAAAAGACATTTCTAGCGCGTAACAAGCGATACATCTTAAATGGTCGTTTCTAGATTATCATATGTACTAATCTATCTCATCTGAACCACGTTGTGTTGCAGAAAATTTAAATCATTACAAAAAAATTTAATTTAAAAACTGTAGTGATCCCTGCATAAAAGTAACGGCGGTTATACTATATTCAAACGACAAGATGAAGCAGTTGCTTCGCTTTCTGAAGCGTGTTTATGAATCGTATAAATACGACTCATGTACTTGCTTCGATTTGACAGTTCTCTTTTAAAATCTAAATACTTTTTTACTTTCAAAATTTAAAGAACATAATATAAAATGGACAAAACAATAAGTTAAAATTATTAGGTTTTTTTTTTTAAATGCACAAATACACATATATTTTGTTTCCATTGTTTTTCGTTTTATCTTTATAGTTTTAATTAAATTTTTCACTTTTATTACAAGTTTTTTTAAGCTATTGCATAGCTTATAATTTTGAAAGGTTTGTATCTTAAGTCTTTTGTTTATGAAACGAAAAAACCTCACAATAAGTTTGTTTCTTAAGTCTTTTGTTTTTTTAAGTATTTAAATCGCCCAATGTATGCTAACCCCTAAAGTATGCTATTGATTAACATTAACATTTTATATCATATTGATATCATTAACATACAGTATTGCCAGAATAACAACGGAGTTATTAAACAAAACGTAATAACCCTACAAAAATTATTGGTGTACATGTTCCATGTTCCATGTTTTTTTTTTTTTTTGACAGCTAGTTCAGATAAACTTCCGATACAAATTAGAAAAGACAGCAATTTTTATGCATCGCCAGAAGATTGAATATGAATCTACTTGCTTCGCTCTCAAAGTTTTGTATGGCGAAGCATGTTGCTTCGCTCATGATTGGGGCTTGAACAGCGTTACCGTTGGTACTACTAAAGTAGCAATTTGCCACTTTTTCAAATAACTGGATACTATTTCGCCACTTTTACAAAATGCACCCAAATGTGATACTTTCTGTAATTTTTGCTACTTTTTTGATACCTTTTACCTTTTTCCAAGCGAAGAACTTTTGCGCAAGTATAGAAGCCGTTATAAAAATATATAACCAGCCGTGTCACAGATTTTTAAATTTTATTTACTTTATTTATTTTAAAACATAAATACTTGAGTACATGCTCAAATAAATGTAAAATTTTGTAAAGGAGAGATTTACTTTTCATTTTTTGCCTTATAAATACTTTTAATGGCAACCAGCGGTTGTCTAATTGTATAGGTGTAGAAAAGTACACACATTCATAATGGAAAATTATTTGTTGTGTATGTTTGAAAAGTTTTTAAAGACTATTTTTATGCTCTGTAATTCACGAATTTATTTGTGAGTTTTCGTATAAATGAATGAGCTTTAGATCTTTTTAAACATAAAGAGTAAACATCTACTGATGAGTTGGTATGGCTACCAACGAAATATATATTTAGATATTGCTAACCAGCAAAAAATAAATAAAATTTAAAACATAAATTAAATTTATTTTGAAAAATCAATAATTCAAACATACTGGAAGAAAGTATATTTTGATAGTTATTTGTCCTTTGAAATACAGAAAACTCCCATTCCTTACAGGAAAACAAAAATGGTTTCATTCCGAAAACTTTTTTTAATTAAATTTCTGAAGCACCAAAATACGGAAAGGATTCCGTTTCCGAACGGAATTGTACTCTTTGACATGGCTGAATATCTTTAATTTGTATACACACATACATATGTATGTATGTACATATGTATAAACATATTATTTTTTTAATTATTTATGATTATTATGTTAAATCGAATATGTAAATGGATTAAAATGTAATCGGAAGAAAACGTACAAGAAATATATTACAAATGTATACGTACTATGTATGTATGTATGTATGCATATAAAACACATAACATATCTCACTCTTGCTACAACAATAACATACATACCTAATAAAAAAAAAAGTTTGGTAGAAAACGAGTTTAAATATTTTTATCTAGTAAGACATTAAAGAAAATGTTTAATAAAAATTGCTTGCCCAATTATAATTTTTTTTTCGAGTAGGTATTTGTGAAATTATGTTTTCAAAAATTATTCTATATAAAATAAATTAAACAAAATACATGAAATAACATAATTTGGTATACTGAATTTGAGTTTAAAAGAAATGCCACTTTTTTTTTTTTGTCAAATCCACTTTTTGGTGCCACTTTTTTTTGTCAAATCCAGTTTTTGGTGCCACTTGTTTTGTAAATATCCCCCTTTTTTGGTACTTTTTGAAAAAATCGAACGGTAACGCTGGGTATGAAGCATGAGTAGAGAACGAAACATGTTTCGTGCATCCACAGCAATAAAATCTGGTTTTCAAGCGATTACATTTTATTCTCTCCTTTAATAGTGCCAACTTTTTATGCAAATCGTAATCTTTTCCCTTTGAGACGCATTTAAAATATCAATTCCAAAAAATTAATCATTCATATCACCATTAATTATGCTCACAAATAGATATGAAAAACTAATCTTAACTTGCATTATAATGGTAAATTTACCATTAAATTGCATCAACCAAATAAATGACAGGCATTTTTTAATTCATCAAAGGAAAAAATGCACGTCATCTCTCCATTCAAAATAAATCCAAAAGAAAAGTTAAATTAATGAATTAAAGTTAACGGACATGCTTTTTCCAAATCGTACTCCATCGAATATCAATTAGACTACTAGAATTTTGAGAACTTTTTTAAGTTTCTGTCTTAATAGAAAACAAACAAAGAATAACAAAATTCTTTCGTTCTTGTAAAAAAAGAGAAATATCGTATATAATATCGCAGATTATTACAGACGACATCGTCGTCTACATTTGAAACACAAAAGTATTCATAGTGGCCTGGCCATTGATTGAGTTCAACATTGTTGTTGCTGTAACTGACTGTCATCTACCACTGTTTGGCGTCATTATCAATTCGTCCTGGAGTTTGTCTCTTCTTTGACTTGCGGTTTCAAATTTTATTTTTGAATAGTTTTTTTTTATTAGCACCCAAGGGTGGGAGTTAAGTTATGTCCTTTTCATATCGTTTATTACCCGCTGTGTGTGTTTGCGTTTCAATGCCTCCAAATACTCGTACTGTAATAGATGGGAGGTGTCTTAATATTTGAAAATATGTGATAAAAATTGGAATTGAATTGATATAAAATTAAATAAAATGAAATACAAAACTTAGTTAAATGATGTTTTATGACGCGTGTCTTGAGGCAGTTTTCGATTTGTAATTTCTAATGGGAAGATACAAATATTTTATTTTTATTTCGCTCAACTTTATATTGCAGCATTTAACGTGAGAAATAGTTAGTGAGTCTTTATCTATTGATCTATTATTTACTAATAGGTTTGTAACAACTTTGGTACTGTGAGTATGTAGTGTATCCAATTCTACTGTTGAAAATCTACTCCACTTTGATGACATTTTTGTTGAAAATAATTTTTATTGTAGTGTCACACATTAAATTTAATGAAAATCCCTAAAAGGAAGTGAAACTCCTTAAAATATATCAATAATTTTTATATTTTGTGACAGTTAATTGAAAAGGAGTGCTGCAATTAAAAAGTTAAAAACTTAAAAATAAAACGTGTGACAGATATGGTGAAAATAACTTTGTCTCTTAATAAAATAACACCAGCTACATATTCATTAATTAAAATTCATATGTATGTACTTATTTATATTAAAAAACAAAATCACTAAAAAACAATTTAATGAACAAACAAAATATGTCCTTTAGGCAATTTTAAGAACTCGTAATTTAATAACGATTGCCAATTAAAATAAAATAGTAGAATTACTTTGCAACAAATAAACACACTAACAAGAAAAAAAGGTTTTCTTTTTGTTTGGGTTTCGGTTTTAAGTCGTGTCTAGCCGCGTGAGCGCGTGCATAAGATTCAGCCCATTATTAAAAACATAAATTTTTCTTAATGCAAACTACGGGTACGTTTTTGTTCTAAAAAAACTTTCACATGTATGCAACGAAACCCAAACAAAAACATTTAATGCAGTTTAGGTTACTTTAATAACGAATCGGTTAGTCAGTGTCAAAAGAAGAGTAGCAGCAGCAAAATATCAAAAAAAAATTAAAACATGATAGTACGTGAAGTAAAGACTTACTTTAATCAGATACGTGATCTCCAGAATATTTATCGTTTAAGATCTTTATGCTTAGAAAATCGCTTTTAGTTAAATAGATACTAATATCCACGCTCACTTAACTATAAAAAGGTTTCATACTATTCATATTACAGTTCCAAAGCAACAAAGATAGTCCTTGTGCACAGATAAAGGCCACATTTTATGAGATTTTGTGATTATTTTAAATTATTTAATACAAAGAGTTTTTGATCTTCGAATGGATTAGATTATTTCTGCGTGGTTGTGATAACACTGGTGAAGCTAAGGACAGTTCAAGACCAAATTAGCGATTATTTTAATTAGAGTTTTAGGAGCAAGAAAAAATTCTTGATATGAAAATTATTTAAATATGTGAATATGTACATACATATGTATTGTTAATTGTTAAAGAACTATACAATTTTATTGTCAATTGCACCTGGTTTCAAATTTCGTTGATGGATAAATTTCAGCATTTAATATACCTACTTAGGTAAAAGCTTTTCGTGACATTTTCTATCTTATAGTTTTCATATACATAAATATGATCATACGAGAACATACATATACAATATTTCACTTATTGCAAATGCAGAAAATCAATATTTGAAAATATTTACACAATTGTTTGTAGTTTAAAGACTGTACTCTCATCGCTTATTTAAATGACAGTAGTTATAACACAAACCGATAGTGTTTTACAACATTGAAAATTATTATTACATACGTAGTTATTTTTTAAATCAATCAAGAGAAGAAAGAATGCAGAAATAGATATTTAAGGTTAAATTCATAATGATTTATAGTTAAACTGCACATAAGAACCTGTTTTCCCATACAAAATTCGTAAAATAACGCTACAATGCCAATAGACATTTTTAGCGAATAGATTTAAATATGTGCACTATTGATTTGTTTTATAAATTTTGAGCAACCTGCTGTCTGTTAAGAAGTATGATGATATAATTTTGAATACGAGAGTGATTTCTGTTGATCCTTATGTATGCCTGCATTAAAGTTCATGTACAATTTAATTTGATTTCTATTGTTTATTTATTTCAATATTAATCAAGAGAATAATAAATATTACAAAATGTTACAATTTATTAATTTATTCTTCTTCTTTAAATAGCTTCAAATTTTATGTGTTGTTGGTATCGTTTTCCCTAATATTCTCTTCATATATTGATAATTTTATATTTGTATTTTGATTGTTATAGTTATCAATTTCAACACCTGTTTCAGTGAAATTTGTGTGTCATACTGTCCAGTTAATAATCGCTTCAACCCCCCACAATAAAACTGAATTATCATTTCAAATTTGTACTTTTCATTTTTGTAGCCACAAGAAACGTGGTATACTGAATAAATTATGAGAAACAAGGTGCAAAGCAATACAAAAGTAAATGTTAATTTAAATAATACAGTCATAATTTGTTATTAACAAAGTCAACACCTCAACAACAAAAATAAATAGAAACCCTCGATAACGAGACAAACAATTGACTTTGACTGACAAACCAAACCTCTTTATATTGTCAAAATACACATTTATTTATCCGAATCCGTCCGTCCGATTCATGTTTGTAAGTAATTATTTCTATCGTTGAAGCATTTTATTTAATTTTCCTTTTTTGAATTCGTCAAAACAAAATTTCAGGTGAAATATGAATTATTATTTTATTGAATTGAATTAAATTAAATTAAATTGCACTGAGTTCAATAGAATTGTAAAATCAAAAACTAAAAATAGTTCTTTTGAGGTTTTACACATGATTGACATTTATAATAGTTAATTTGTGAAGGGATACACATACAAATCATACACGAATTTTTCACTAAAATTTCTGAAAAGTTAATATTTATGGGACATAAGGATTGAAGTGGAAACTTTTTAAATCAACCAGTAATGCCAACTCATCAGTTATGCGACTTTTTCATTGTAATTAAATTTTCATTGGCATTATGTTAAAATCACAAATCAATTGCCAATAAATTGCAATGCTTTTATTTTCCAACTACTAATTAAAATCGACCGTCAAATAATTTTTTAAATTCATTATATAAACGATAAAAGGTTTAATAAAATTTGTTGTCCAGCACAGCTTAAGATACGAAAGTAATGCATTTGCACAGAACAGAATTTGGTATCACCGAATTTAGGATGTATCTGAAAATTGGTCGCCTATTTGAAGCTGCATCCAATGTTGCATTGAAATTGTTCAACCATGTCAGCAGTATTATTATTTACGTATTATCACATCGTCAAGTTTGACATACCGCTTGACGGAGGCTCGTCTAAGCTCTTCATTTGTCAGAAAGTAGAAAAATATAAAATCCTTATACAAGACTGCAAAGTGTTCATTGCTGAAATCAAAAAGAATTGGGGAGCAGATTATACTACAGTATTTGATATACGGATTTTTACAAATATGTTTAAAAAAAAGGACATGGTGTAAAATTACATGGTTAAACAATATATATTAATTTTAAAATTAAAAATTTTTTGGAACAAAACTTACTCGTATCCAATATGCAAAAATAACTGAAACTAATATTGTATAAACTGTTACGGTGAAGTAATTTTTTGCATTTTATTGCTGTCCAAATTTATTGAAAATATAATCGAATTAATAACATTTAACATTTTTAACTTTCTCGCATGCTCAAGTAGCCATGATACGAATACGAAAAGTATTTGCAAATTATGTACGAGTAGTAGTTGTTGTTGTTTGTATGCAATTTTCTCGGCGCCACTTGCTAAAAAGAGTTGGCTGAAGACAGTCAGATAAAAATATATATGTGTATAATTTTTTTCCTTTCGCTTAAACTCCACCTCCAAAAGAAGTAAAAAGTAGCAGCAGGAAAGAGCTCCACCAACTTACATATATGTAATTTTTTTTTGTACGAATTTACTTAAAATGATTCCTTTATTCTATGCTTGTTCAATTCGTTTTTGCCACAACTATAAATTATATCTTTGCATATTGTTGTATAAATTAAATTCATTTACATCTTAACCACGCCTCTTTCGATTCGTATTTAGCATATGTACGCCCTGTGGAATTTAACAACTAAAAATAAAGCTTCTTTTTGTGCTTTGGCATGTTTTACCAGGCAAATGTCATCATCACCATCAGCATCATTGTTATCAATGCTCTCGTTTGTTGGTTAATTATAGTCTATCGTATTTCCATAAAATAAAAAATCTTTAAATTTGCCACTAGCGAATTCAAATGGAAACATTCGGCAATGCACCGATTACTCCAATCGACTGTTGCATTCGCTGTTAACGTTGTCATTTATTGTTTGCAGAAGATCGCTGTCTAAAGGTTGTTCCTTTGTATTTTCCTTAATTAATTGTCGGTTGCGTTTAGCAATTTGTGGTTTCAATAAATCAATTCGCTAAAAGGCAACTACAACAAGCGCAATAATAATGCTGCATTGCACAATAGTTAAATATTTCTGTAGTCATGGCAACATGTGGTTGTTGAATATTTATGAGAGATTGCATAATAAATCTGAATAATATTTAGAATTAATTTAAATAGCCAATATTTTTTAAGTCAAAAGTACTATTGTAATAATTAATGTGGTGACGAGCGCAAATAATTGCAAATCAGAGCAGTTTTTCAATACAAATTAAACATGAAAATTTCCTTACAGCGAAAAATTGGGTTATTTAAAAATTAAAACTGTGCAAAATAATGCAAAAGGAATTTCAGTCAACAACTTTTATTTAACTTAATTATTTAGAATAATTTGAATTTCATTTGCAACTTTTATTAATAAAGGTTAAGGTGAAGTCTGATGTATTGACACTTTTTAGAATGACCAGAGATTCTGTAGACTTGAACAAAATAAAACACTGTTTTATAACTCATAGCAGAAGTTTAACCCAAAGATTGAAAGTAAAAGTAGTTCAAATTCATCACCCATCCATTGAAAAATTTAAAACATTGCAGTATTCGTATTTTTTTAATTTTATGCTCAAAAACATGAAAATAATCGTATGTTTTGAATCTTATGCTGAAAAATAGTCAAATGGTTTTAATATTTGGTATGGACTTTATTTTTTTGTATAGAAACATCGATAGCAATACAGGAAATTTTAATAAACATTTTGAACAAAGGTTATAATCCTATTGAAAAATGCAAAAAATTATTTTTAAAGTTATTTGTGGTGATAGCTTTAGCGTGACTATTTTGCAAAATATTATGTGTCGAAATTTATGCTAAAAAAATTGCGATATATTTTAAAACTTTTTTTTTTGTGTAACAGAGTTAATAAAACGTTTATTCGATTAAACATAAATTATTCAAAATACTCAAAATAGAAGCCTTTTTCTGTGCGAATTGAACATGTAAGGATTATCAAAACATTGTTGTTGTTTAATATTTAAAACATTTTCATTTACCAACATTCACCCACATGAAACACTCTAATGGTGTTTTCTTTTCTACAAAAAAATGGTACATTTCCTTGCAGAAAATATATTTTGGTGTTCGTTTCTTAAAAATGTTTTGCTCTCTAAAATGGCAGTGTGTTTGATTCTAAAAAAATCGCCCTCACTAACGCTGCATTTACACATGCCATTGCTGTATACGTTTTATCAACGAAAAACTGTTCGAAAAAGTTGAATCTCTTGCCATTTGATTTTGCGTTTACACAGTGGCATGCCACTTCATTTTCAAAATGTCGCCGAAGCGTTAACTTGGGTACATTCGTTTACTTCTCAAATTAAAAATAAAATAATCAGAAAGAAAGAGAAGAGAGCAAGTTTATAATACGAGTATAGGCACATTTTTGGGGAAAGTTATTAATGCGCTATAATTAACAATCTTCCATTTTTATGCGTATTTCAACAAATAAAACATAAAAATTCATATAAAATATTAAAACTTCAATTAGAATTTTACAGCAATCCGGTAAAGTTTCATTAAATTTTGAACAGGGTAGCACTGCAACATCGTTTTGACATTTAGTGGCATGCAAGTGCCAAATTTTCAGTGGCTTGTAAAATCTGCTGCCAGTTCGAAAAATTTGTGTGTGTTAGTAAAAAATCGTGAATGTATTGAGTTTTTCAAACTGTAGTGGCACGTCAGTGGCATGTGTAAACGCTAAGTAAGGGTGGAAGGCATTGCACTTTTTGCCCCGTAAAAATCGACTGTGTTGATAGTGAGTGCCCTGTAAAACTTAGCTGTCAGCTGTTGAAAACAGGGCGTTCCACTTTTTCATAAGTTGTGTTCAGTTCTAGTGAAATAACAAGCAGCATTATTACAAGGTTGCAAAGACATTTTATATATGTACCTTTCAATAAGGCTCGATTAAATTAATGAAGAAAATAAAATAAATAAATAAAATAAAACGAGTAGTGAACATGGCCTTTGTACTTAATTCAAATGTTTTTAACTTACATATTTAAGAATTTTATAGTCATTTTAATAAATTCCAGGATTAGTTTTATTAAGTGATCTTTTTTCGACTACTTGGTGAATGTTATTGTTTTCGGTACTGTTAAGTCCGAAGAGACTTAAATCTAGTACGAGATTGTACTTACAAACAAAAAACTTTTAATTGAACCATGTAAGAGTGTAAAAAACATACATATGTACAAAAATATTTGTGTTTTTAAATTACTTGGACCCCTTTCAGACATGTAAAATTTACTTTGAATAAATTTTTTTAAATTTAGTCTTTGTTCAAAATGATGCCAAAAAAATTTTTTTTTGCCTTTTCAAATTTCCTGTTTTGCTAATCGATGGTCCTACAGGAAATATTTAAGCCATTTGACTATTTTTCAGCATAAAACAATAAAAATTCCTAACTTAATTACTAAGAGTTTTTATTTTTAAAAAACATTAGTAAATCCAACCACACTAGCAGATCGTATCAGTTCACAGATTTCAAGGCCGCTACACCTGTCATCAGCGTTCTTTCGTCCATTTTTACAATTTATGTAAAGTGAATACTAACTGGGAAAGAATAGAATACTACGGATAGAACTCCAAGCGAAACATAAAATACGAGTTTATTGAGTAATTTGTATCAAGGCTCACCATTAAGACGTATTTAATCAAATTTTAGTAAGAAATTTTCTCTATTGTATCCATTAGCCCTCTCTCTGTCTTTTATGTGAATAATTAATTAATAGAACTTATAAAAATCTGAAATATATCCATTTTGAAGAAATTTTAATTCAATTTTTTACAACAATTTCATATGTAAATGGGAAAATGTATAATTTTATGCATATTTGTCCATTTTTTATTGTCGATGTCGTATTGCGAATAGAATTAATAGTTATTGGCTAACAGGAACTGTCTTGACGTTCTAGTTCTAATAAATTGGCCATGGCCAAACAAATTTAATAATCATTGATAATAAAGCGCTTTACAGCTTCAAATAAATGCGGCCGCCTTTTGATTATTAGCACACAACCACATTTTCACATTGAAACAAACAAACATACATACTCGTATACTCGCTGGATTTAAAAGAAAGACAACAAGTTTTAAAGGGATAGAAACAAGAAGAAGCGTCAAAGAAACCCCTGTGTCTAAATGAACATCCATCAATTTCTGATGCTTTCGTCAACATCAACTAGAATCGAAATCTTTTGAAATCAGGACAATACGGCAGTCAACAGATTCAGTTTAAACAAGCAGACTTTGACTGAAAGCAGCTAAAAAAAGAAACAGCAGCATAAGTAGCAAAGTTTTAAGACTTGAGTAAATCAACAACAAACGGAAAACATCATTGTCATTCATATGTTAAAGAGAATAAAGTCAAAACCTGGCCAAATATACTGAATGCGTTCCTCTACCAACAGTAGCAAGACTAGAAATTGTTCAGACAAAAGTTTTCTACTGCAAATTCTGCACTTTGAGAATCTTTTGTTTAAGAGAACAAAACTCGTCATAATAATGATGCCTACCGGAAAGTACATACATTCATGCATGATATATATTCAGATACTTGCTTTGTATGTACATATGTATGTATATATGTTGATGATCGTCATGGAGATGACGTATAAAAATGATAATTTGTTTTTGAATTTAGCTACTTTTGTTTTAGTTCCTTCGTTTTCTTTTTAAATATATTTTTTACTTCATACGCATTTAAATAGTTCTGCTCGCGGTCAGGATCAAATAGCATTTCTCGGCTGCTACAAATACAGTTGCAGCTTTTCGAATCAGAGAAGATTCAGATTTTTTTTTTTTTTTTATTTCCTAACACGACATTCTTTAAAACACAGTCCTTTTCATTTCATGCAAAAAATTACTTTTTTTCTTCATTTGCGTTGGAGTTTTTATATGTTTGGTTTGGTTGGGATCTTGTCGGATTTTATTGACATCTTTTCATCAAATCATTCATTTTACCGCATTTAAACGCGAATAAATAAATTTTCTTTTCGTTGGCAGCAACAAAGGAAAAAGTTATGTATGGACAATAAGGATTCAAATTCTGGTTAATAGTTTTGTTACGGCCGCCAACTGAACATGTGAACTTCCAAATTTTTTTATAATATCAGAAAAAGAAATGCTACGAAAACAAGAAAATAATCGCAAGACAAAACTCAGAAAAATTATCTAAGAGCAGCAGAAACTTCGGCACTTGTGAAAGGAAAGAACATAGGAAATTACGCCAAGATAACATAAGTTTCCAATATACATACATATGTATGTAGGTGACATATAAAAAAAATGTGGGGTTCTGTTGATCATGTGGGACATCCCTGGAACCTCTTGGTAAGTCCTAAACATTACATTAAGTTTGCTGCATCTGACGTAGTCTTTTAAGTTAAAAAAATAGCCAAAAAAATAAACAAAAAAGTTAAATTTGATGCAGCTTTTCAAGCCCAAAAAAGGTGTTGTTTTTTTTAATTTAGATCTGATTAGATTTGGGATTTATCGGTAGTTACCAGTTGCTTAGAATTTATTTCGAAAATACATTCTTTCCAAAAATTTAGTTTTCAAATCCCGAAATTTATCAAATGAATAATTATCTAAAGTTCATCTAGATGAAGTCCAGTGTTTACGATTGTTGTGAATTGGGTTCCGATTAACCATTCCTAATTTAAGAGATCTTACATACTGACATACACACAACAAACACCCACACGGGCCTCACAACGTTGAGATCGGACTTAAATTCGGTTTTTGAAAATTGAGATAAAATCATTTACTGGAAAAAAAGTGATTTACGACCTTCTAACCATCCATTTTATTTACTTGTTTGGCTTTTGTGCCAGTTAACAAATTATAAGTTTAATGAAATCGATTATTAAAAAAGCGCAAGTTGGTTTTTTTACGCCTAGAAATCGTTCGACATCTTATAGACTCGAAACGTATAAGGAAATACAAAACCTGGCAGCTCTTTCTGAACTTAAATATTTTTGATTCCTATAAATCTAAAATATGACGGCAAAGTAAGAATCCACTTCGTTTGTATCTGTCTTTGCCTCATCAATTTTTTATTCTTGTATTTCTGTACAAAATGCCAATACGATGAGCTGAACCAATGATGTTAATGTGTTCTTAATGCTAATAAACGTGGCTACTAAATGTGGCCAACGGTATACGGCTTTGTTGCTTCATAGGAACATACATACTTAAATATGTACATATGTACATATTTGTTTTAGAATGACGGCAAATTTGAATAGTATTGTCATCGTCTTAGAATTTCTAAAACACACGTTGGGTTTCTTTAAAGAATTTAAAGTTGTCTGCCATGGTTTTTATGAACATTTCTTATTTTGAGTTATTCCGTCCAAGATAGGTATTCTTTTAATTTTTTTTTAAATTTATTTTCAATTATTTTCTTTTGCGAGAGTCCAAAAATAAAAATATTTAAGCCGTTATTTTTGCTGAAATTTTTCAGAACAATGGGTATGGGAAGCTTACTATGTATCCAGTGTATTAGAGCATAAGTAGTGCAGAGAAAATACAAACTAACACACTTGTACTCGTACATGTATGCGTTTATTTATGTATGCATGTGTAGTTAGATAGTTTTTTCGTTTCATTTCATTATTATTTCAAGTAATAAAATCATAAATTCCAAACATGCTGCAAAACAAATATATTTTAGAAATATATTTTGCAAAATTTTCTTACTTAATAGACAAAGTCATTAAGAAGTTAAAGCGCCAGCAATAACGTTAGAAAAAAGTTATAATTAGTATTAAGGTTATGTGTGGCAAGACGATGTTATTGTATGCCACTATTTGCTCCATGATGCTGAACTTTACTTATTTTTTTTTTTCTTCTATTTTCATTCAAATGTTCGGTTGAACTCATTAAAATGATAAAATGTTATTGTAACAGTTTGGAATAATTAAATATCATATGCTTGAGTAAAATAAAAGTATGTAATACTAGAAAATGTTGTAGTAAGAAAAATAAAACCGATACATGCACATTGTTAAAGCAAATCTAATACCCGAGGGATATGAAGAAGTGCAGTTGTTATACATTAAAAAAAAAAACTAAGTAAAATTTCGGAAATTTTACTTAATCTGGATTCAAAATGGTTGTCGTATGACACCAATGCCGTTGTTTACAGAAATTCTGTACAATTTGCTTTCATGTTAAGAAGCACAAATTTCGTCTTTAACAGGACTTTTTTCACAATTATAAGAAAATATTTACTAAAACCATATTTTTATCCAAAACTTTGTGTTTATCCAAAACTTTGTGAAAATTCGGTCATGGAGCACCTTCTGTCGTGGCTAGGACAAATGTTGTCAGATAATTGTGTAGTGGTTATTTTCCTAGCTATGTGGTTGCTGATCTTTCGAAGCTCGTCTTATTTCCATGTTTTCCTTTCTTCTCTTAATAAGAATTAAAGTCTATTACGTCATTTTTACGTCATTTCAAGTATGAATGTGATCCGTGTTATGTTATTCCATTTCCATAATGGGAAATAGTACATTTACTTGTATCTACCATATGTCTGTATTTAAAAAGTATCGAAAAGAAAAACTGCAATGCGTCACCGCTGTACTCCACCATTAATTAAATTTGTGTTTACTTTATTTCGCTCTTTTTTTCGCAAAGCTTGCCCTGACACCGGCTTTCTTTGCGATCATGCAACGCATTCGACCAATTTTTTTATAAGCTATTTGTCAAATATTATGAACATATAGCTTATAATATTTATTTTATTTTTCCTATTTTATCATGTACAGATGTTTATTTTCTTTCCATTTTGGACAATTTGATTTAAACTATGATCCATTTATTTTGTATTAATAAATAATAAATTTATTAACGGTCGTTCCTCAAATCCATAATTTTATTATATTTCTCAACTACAAAAATATCAGTAGGTGATGTAAAAACGTTGTTGATATATTAAACAATTAAATTAGATGATGAGTTAATAATGATAACCACCCCTTTTGTCACAAGTCAGGTTTTTATAAAACAATTATGTTGGGGTTTGAAACATTGACGATGAATGTGTGAGAGATCAAAACAATTTCAAATTGTTTCAAACTGCAAGTAGTCTTTACTGTCTTAAGCTTTTTATACAAACTATTGAAACACGTTCCTATAGTTTTGTTGTTTTTAATTTTCTTCAAACCAAACTAAACGACACTTAATGAATATTGATAATGGGGCGTTGAAAGAGGCGTATTTTATCACCGCAACAGCAACAAAAACGTCAAATGAATAATTTACTACAAAGTTGAAAACATGTCCAAAACACCTTCAATGAGCAAAATACTCATACTCATACTAGAAATGTTAATAATAATAATAATAAAATACTATGACAATTCCATTAGAGGCCAAGAGTATGTTTTTGTTGCTGTTGTTGTTCTTAAAAATCCCACCTCATAAATTTTAAACATACTCAAACATTGCACACACAATACTCATGTATTAGATGGGTGAAAAACTTTTTGGATTTGTGAAAAAAATCGTAAAAATTTTTAAATGTTTTTTGCCACTTCTGTTTTTCAATTTTAAAATTTTTAGAAAAGAGATAAAAGTAGAATAAAGCGAAATGGCGTAAGCAAATATATATGAAAATGTGCGCTTACACTATACTTTGAAATATCCGGAACCTTTTATACAAAATTCAAAAACTTCACCTGTGAGACATACATTCATGACTAAAGTTTTATAGATTCATATTTCATTAGTTTTAGGTTAAGTGAATTAAAGCTATGAGAGGTGTACTAGCTTTTATTACCGAGGGTGAGGGTGGTGTTGGCTGAAGTGGTTAGCGCGTTGACTACTAAGCAAACAATGACGTGGGGCCTGGGTTCAAACCCTCACCAGTGCAAGTCGATCAACATCATTATGTTCTGTAATGTACATTAGTGAGACATTGTATTAATTGTTGTCGGAATATTTAAGTGATGAAGGCATAGCACTGGTCACTAAAAAAATGTTCCGATAGCGATTGATGCTGGTCCTAGCTAATGTACACAACATCGCCCTCCTTCGTCGGTTAGCAGAAACATCGGCGAAGTAAAACAATTAATAAAATGCCTGCCAATACAGCTTAACAAAGTTAATGCGTCTACCTAACACCGGAGGCGCCTCAACACGCTATAAAAATTAACATAACGCGCAAAGCAGAGTTGTAAAACAGTTAAGCCTTCTACATTTTCAACATCTATCTTCTCTTCTCTATCCCTCATTCTGAGTTCCGGCACAGTGCACTGCATACGTAGGGGTCATCCCCTGAGTGCTGGTCCTAATTAAAAAAAAAAAAAAAAAAAAAAAAAAACTCAAACTTAAAATAGAGCACCCAAGCAGAATCTAAAGCTTTTCTTTAGGCCTAATAGTACTTTTAAACACATAAAATAAATTTATATTGAATCAAGCTCTGTAATTGATCTGTTAGTTATTCTGGTATTTGGCTTTTAAGTAAATGGTTAATTGCTATTTGTTATTAACTTTTAAGTTTGACTAACAATCTAATAAAAAAAATACGTAGCAGGAGTTAATTATTGGATACTTTTCAGATCATATTGGTTGGCAGTAATCGGTGGGTGTTTCTCTCTTCGTGTTAGCTGATCGCTAAATTATAATGAGCAGTTGTTTTTGAAATAGTACAAATACATACATACATACATAAATATGTTGTTATAACTATTGTGTACAATTGGAAGAATAAATTTTTGCAGCCATTCCGTAGTTATTTATTTAGAAATCTTTAAAATTTTAATTCAGTTTGTCTGTAGTAAAACAAAATTGCTATTGCTGATATCAAATATACTCGTATCTGTCATATCGCTCAGCATTACCACTAATCTGTAAATATGTTAAACGTCAGCATAGCTGCCAGATTTGATGATTTTTGGTCCTAAAAATGACATAGAGACGATGGGACGATTTATACTCTAATTTTGACGATTTTAAATAATTCAAGTTTGCAACATTTATTTGTACTATTAAAGCAACCTTGAACTGCTGAAAATTGTATTGAGCAACTTTTTAAAAACTAGTTTGCTTAAAACTGAAAGCTTTGGCTTAATTGATTACAAACAAAAAAAAATTTTTTTTTAAATTGAAGACATTTTGAAGACATTCATTTAGGAATATTTTCCAGAGACGTATTGGAAGAAGCTCAAATAAATGCCAAAAAAATATGATATTAAAAATAATTTTGTTAATTTTTATGTAGAGCTTTGTGATCAGATATTATCAAGATTTGATTTTGAAAATAAATATAAAGCCAAATTAATACATTTAATATGATTAATGAAGAAAAAAGTAGGTTTTCAGAAATTATAAAAGAATTTTCCTATTTTGTTGAAGAAAGTGAAAGCCAAGAGCTAGAAACTGAGTTCAAACAATTATAGGAACTTCGGGAACATATATATAAACATAAATAAAACTAAAGTAAGAAAAATTCGTCTTTGGAAGCAATATTATATACAAAAGATTATTTAAAGCTAAAAAAATGTAGCTGATATGATCTAGCAGTTTTACCTGAATTAATCAATATGTTTAATTTTTTTTTTTTGTGGTACAAGATAGGAAAATGCGTTACGCATCTAGCAGAATTCGTCAATTCGCCGTATGCCGGGCTCCAATATGGTTACCGGCTAAAAACCCACCTTGTATCTGGGATATGTTGACCAAAACGGCACCGCTTTCGCATTACTTCGGGTTGGATCCCTGTTTTGGCTAATATGCCTCTTCTTTGTTATGCCTGCGTCCAGGTACCCACTTTAAACACTAGATCAGTGTTGTTTTATTGCCACTGCATCTAGGTCATGCGTTTTTGTGCGAAGTACGTGCTCCACATATGTTGCTACCGCAGTCCAGTTTTCACGACTACTGATCATTTTGTCAACTATATTTGTAGCTGTCGCTTGGCTAATTTGCGCCTCTAACTGAGTGCGGTGTTCAGACCAACGGTGGAACTTGAAAAAGGTGTGCTCAGCGTCGTCTGCTATCATTTCTTCCTCATAAATGCAAAAGGGAGTATTGCATTTTTTCATACTGTGGAGGTACTTCCGGAAGTAGCCGTGTCCGGTTAACATCTGTGTTAAGTAGAAATTTACTTCTCCATTTTTTCTGTTTATCCATTCATCTAAAACTGGAATCATTCCAGCTATTACGAGAACGGCGAGTGCTGATACAGTACGGTAAGCAGAAGTGACCCGTAATGCTGCTGTTCTCTGCACTGACTGTAATGTTTTTGCTCTGTGTTTGACATTTAGTGTCTGCGCCCATATTTCGCTACCATATAAGAGGATGCTATTGCAGGCTTCCATGAGTAGCTTTCGTTTACTTGGGCTGGGTCCTCCCATGTTTGCCATAATTGGGCTGAGTTGAGCCGTGATTTTTGATGCTTTTGTTGTTGAGTGCTGGATTTGGTTCCAATATGTTAGCTTTGGGTCTAGTCTTACCCCGAGGTCGTTCAACGATTTTTTGGTGCGTAGCACTACGTCGTCTATCGGGATGTCTATTTCAGTAGGCATTTGTCGTCTGGTAAGTAACAGAAGCTCTGTTTTGTGCGTAGCGAGTTGCAAGCCATGTGAATCGAGCCAAGTCTTTGTTCTTATCATGACTTGTCGCAGTTTGCGTTTTGCATCTTCTGTGGTTCTTCCTTGGATGACTGCCGCGATGTCGTCAACATATCCAACTAGAAATGTGTCTTCAGGCATTTCCAGTCTTAATATTTTGTCATAACTTGCGTTCCAGAGAACGGGACCAAGTATGGAGCCTTTGCCGCACCTGAGGAGACCACCATTCTCATGGTGCCACCGGTCGTGTTGTAAATGACCACTCTTTTTTTAAGATAGTTTTTAATTATCCTCATGAGGTACTCTGGCAATCTAAAGTTTCTCTCTAGTGCGAAGAGGACATCTGTCCATCTTAGGCTGTTGAAACCGTTTTTTACATCCAGAGTGGCTAAAAGGACCACTGATCTGCTGCGCTAGTTCCTTAGCTGTGCTAGTGAGAAAACATCTATTACTTCTTTTATGGCTCCAATGGTTGATTTTCTGTGGCGAAATCCATATTCTCTCGTCGATAAACCTCCTCCAACGGAGGAGGCCTTGCTAATGAGCACAAGTTTCTGTACTTTCCACGCAGTTGGGAATATGCCTTCTTTTAGGCAACTGTTATACATTTTTAATAGCAGTTGAGGGCGATTGTTTGCTATTTCTTTAATAACTTCGACTGGGATTCCGTCTGGGCCTGGCTTTTTCTTGTTTTTAAGGCTACTAGCGGCCATTTAATTCTTCTACTGTGAAGAGGGGTGTGTTGGTGATTTGTCCAGCGGCTACCTCGTCTTCTGTTAAGTCATGTTTTGGGAACAATGCTTCTACCACGTTTAGCATGGTTTCTTCATCCATTTCTCTCACTGGGTTTTGCATGCCCAGCTTTTTGATGACTATTTTGTAGCCCAGACCCCAAGGGTTTCGGTTTATGTCTTCTCTCAGTTCCTCCCATTTTTCTTTCTTACTTTTATTAATGGCATTTTTAAGCTGCTTTTTTGCTTCCTTGTATTGTAGTTGTTCGATGTCAGCTGTGCCTCTGCGCTTGGATCTTGTGTATTTACGCATCTGTTGGATACAATTACATCTAGCTAAGTTTATTTCGTCGTTCCACCAGTGTACTGCGGATTTGTTGTTCCTTGGTTTCGTTACCTTTGGCATTGCTTTGTTGCAGCCCCTTGTGATAACGACCATGATATGTGTCGCAATCGTGGTAGCGTCAGTTTCTTCTGCGATTTCTGTTGCGTCTGTTTGCCTGTCGATTTCGGACAGGAATACTGAGGTATCCAGCTTATTTACATTCCGCCTCTGGGTGGATGCATTTAACCTTCTTGTATGCGCAGTATCGCTATTTTTTAAAAGAAATGAGATATACTGGTGATCGCTGGCGGTATATATCTCTTATACTTCCCATCTTTCTATTTTGTTGGCGATGCTCTCAGATATCAGCGTTATATCAGGGATGGTGCCATCACAACCAGGGCGTCTGTACGTGGGCACATTTCCTATGTTTGAAACCATCAGCCCGATCCTCGCAGCCATGTTTATTATCCCTCTGCCTCTTGAGTTGGTTGTTGGCATTCCCCATTCTACTGCACAGGAGTTGAAATCGCCCGCAAGTAATAAATTGCCCCCGATGTCTCCTGCAATATCTTCAATACTGTCGATCTTTGCTTCGAATTTATCAATATTGTCGCTTGGTGTGAGGTAGCAACTTATTAAAGTGATATCTTCCAGTTGTATCCATACAAATCTGTTTGCCTTTCCACTGCGTTTAACTTGTATGTAACTGCTGTTTGGGATCCATAATGCTGCAGTCTCTGATTCGTCCTCAAACCAGAGCCCATTTGTCCTCTTAGAGTACTGCTCGCTAATATTTATGACGTCCGCTTCTTGCTCAATAGCAATTTGTGGCAGGAGAGCGTGCGCCACTTTTCCCCTATGCATGTTCGCTTGAAGTATTTTCAGAGCACCTGTTGTTTTCTGGTTTTACAACTTCTTGAGCCTGGCAGGTGGTCTGTCGGGCTGTTTCCTTCGTTTGTGCAGATACAACAGTTCGGAGAGTTCCTGCATTCTTTTAGTTTGTGACCCTTCTGGCCACATCTGATGCATTGGCCCATCCCCTTTCTATCGGGACCTGTGCATTCCCATTGCAGATGGTCTGCTCCAAAGCAACGGAAGCAGCGTTTTATTTCTGCGCGCAATCTAATTCGGCAGTTTGTCATAGCTATTTCTATTCTCTTCGTTTTGAGGCCTTCGTTCGCTCCCACTACTGGAAGTGAAACAAAGGCCCTCCGTTGCTCTCTGCTATTAGTGGCTGTTAGTCGAACAGTGATGTCTGCTTTATCTGTTTTTGTTGTATTATTTACAGCGGTGATGACTTCTTCTTATATAGATAGAGATTCGAGATCTTGTATCTCTATTGTGGCTTTAGGTTTTCGGTCTTCTACCGTAGCTGCTTCTTTCAAGGTGTATTTGATGGCGTTGTAGAATTCCTCTTTCTTTCCTCCTTTTCCCATCAGAAGCAGTATTGCCCCTGTTTTGGTCTTTCGGATGAATCTAACTGCGATCTCTGTCTCCTCGGGTTTCACATTTTGCCTTAGGTTTCTTCGGCGTAGCTGTGGCCTTCTGCTGGCTTTATTATAACGGCATCTGTCCGTTCCTTTGGCTTTTTTGCTCTTGGCTGTCTTCGGCGTTTTTTACTGTTCCTCGGTGTCTTAGGTACTCCTTTATATCCGCTTGTATTTTCTTTAGCGTTGCTTTCCTAGGGTTTTCCTTTCAGCATCTTTCCGGGACGGTTAGATTCCGATGGGCTAGATGCACTCCGTTTATTAAGTTGTGTTTGAGGCGTTATAACATTTTCAGCTATTTTTGCCTTTTTGGTTTTCTCTTCTTTGTCCATCTCCTTCTGCGTTGTTCGGAGATTGTTATCTTCTCTTTCTTTTTCTGCTTTCTTCCAGTTTCCGCGGTAGCTGGAGATAACATCTATCAGTTCTTCTAGCTCAGCTACTCCATTTTGGACATCCATATTGATGGTCCTCTGTTTGTTCATCGCTAGCCGTATTTTCCGGAGAACTTTTTTGCAGTTACCGTAGGCTTCTTCCTCGGAGCATCTCATTTTTATGATAAACTCCTGCCTCGGCGAGCTATACGCCACTGTTTCTGCGGACGGTTTTTTGCTTGGATCAGCTGTGCCTTGATGTGTATCGAGGGTCATTTCTTCTATGTCCTCTTCGACTTCTATAGGTTGTGTTGTCCTATTAGTCGGAGATCTCATTATTTTTGACCTGCTTCTCGTCTCTCTTTGTTTTTGGGTGTATTAAATGGGGATGTCATCTTTTCTATATGGGTCCCAACTTAAAGTCGTTATCTGTACGCGTTTGTGCAGTCGCCCTTTAAATGATCCCGAGGGTCCCTTTGCATGCAGTGAGGTTTTCGCGAGGGTTGACACACGTCATTATGAGAGCATGTGTTCAGAGCCAGATCAGGCATTAATTAGGATGTCATATCAACTATAAACCTGCACGGCCAACTTAATGGCTACGAAGTGCAGAGCGTTCTCCAAGTCCTTGCCAAGGTTTTAGCGGGACGGAAGGCAGGTGTGGCATTTGCCTGAAAGCCATTTCTGCAGGATTTCACTCCTGTATAATAAGGTAACAGAATGTCACTCCTGCCAGCCCATATTCATAATATTCAAAGTCGTTGTTCAAATCGTTTTGCCTTGTCGTTTCCAGGTTGTTAACATTTCCAATCATTGTTCATTGTTTTCTTCATAAGTCCATACAGATTCCGGTCCGTCGTCGTGCTAGATTTTGGTCACCCCTAGGAATTTTATTTCCCTAGTACCCCCTATGCAATACAAGATGCATAGTGAGCGTCCCCAATTCGCCGCATGGGAGGGTCCCGATAGGGCATCTAGCAAACCACCACGGGATGAATATGTTTAATTGCAATACATATGTATGTATGTATTTGTAATATATATTATACATATGTGTATATGTATATAAGTCTATTTTCTTTAACAATTATATTTTTATTTTTATATTATTATTATTACGAATAAACGTAATTATTATTTGAACTTATTTATGATTTACATATGAAAAGTAATATTATCAGGCTCAAGTTCAGTTTTATTGAATTAATGAAAATTCAAAATTACTAAGAGTTTTTATGTTGGAAAATATTATTATTTATATCCAATCAGTTTTTAGCAGAACGTATCAGTACTGATTTCAAGGCCGCTACACCTCTCATCAGCGTTCAATTGCCCATCTTTACAAATTTCGTAAAGTGGATACTAATTGAGAAGAATATCAACTATTTAACCAGTTTTCAACAGAAATAGAATATGAGAATTAATTTTTAATTCAATTTTTATTCTACAATGAAACAGTGCTGGTTAGTACGAAATTCCCTCATTACTGTTTGGAACTAATAATCAACACAAACTCATAGTCCGTTATCATCAAAGTATTCTACTTTGTATTTTAACGTTTTTGTTGTTTTTACTCTATATTAGGGATATTCACATATTACTGTGACCCCTGTTATTAGGGTATTTATAGCTCGTGCCCAAGCGGATTAATATTTTTATATTATTATTATTACGAATAAACGTAATTATTATTTGAACTTATATTGATTTACATATGGAAAGTAATATTATCATTATATTTTTATTGTATAAATTTTATTGTAGTTTTTATACATTTGTAGAAAAAGTGTTTCCAAAAATGAAATTTAAAATTCATTTTTTCCTAAATGAAAAAAAATGATTAAAGTATTGAATTTTTTTATTTTTTCCCATACAATACATATACATATATATATTTCAAAGTATTGAAAAACATGCAATCTATTTACATGTGATTTTATTGTGAATTCTAATTGAAGTATCTGATATCTGTATTCAAAAGAATGCTGTTTTATTAATAAGATTTGTTGATTTAAGCGTTTTGTTATGTTTTGCCTCTGATAAAATATGTTTTGTTGGTAAAAAAGCGGTTTTCTCATATGTCGTTTTTATGACGATTTCAATAAGATATATTGACGATAATGACGATTTTTGCCCAAAAATATGACGATATTACCTCTAAAAAATCTGGCCGCTATGAACGTCAGTAGAATGCCTGAATTGCAAAGTACAAAATGAAGCCGGTTTTTCCATACAAAATTCGTACAATAAACCAACATTAAATTAATAAACGCTGATTAATGAGGCGATGTTTTCATATCTACCGATATTGTATAACGTTTTCATTATAAATTTCAGATCACGACTTTGGTTTTGCAATATTTGTATTGTTCCAGGACAGGCTTAAGACTAAAAGGGAAGAATTCAATAATTTGAATTAAATTATTGCAATGGATTTTCTGTATATGTTTTATGGAATGTGTTTTAAGTTCAATATTGAAAAAGTTACTAATAAGTTTAAATCATTAATTAATTACATACATACACATGTATGTGTGATTTTTGTGTGTTATTTTTTACATTTGGAAAAACAAATAGATTTTCAGAAACGCTTATGAACGCTATAACGTCAATAAAATTTCTGTCTATCCAATGAACATTGTTACGTCAATATCATGGTATAATAGAATCAGGTAAATTTGTCCTACACTCTGTAGACGTGTGTTTAGGTTTTGCAAATGTCAAATTGCATGTAGCAGAGCAACAAGCTGATTAAAAATTTGTAGCGGCGAATATGCAAAAAAATTTATTTCAACCCGCCGGTGAAGTATAAAATTTTATTTGGAAATTTTATATAAAAAATAAAAATATCTGCCGTAAAGCAAAATTGTGTATCACAATAAAAAACTTAAACAAAAATATGTATTTTTAACAGCCGAACTACCTGTAAAAACCGATATGTTTGGCTGCAGCTTTATTTTACAAAAGTGGCGCTCATCACGGCCGGCTTCCGAATAAAAATATTAAACTATGAAAACTGTGTTTCGGAAAATTAAGGAGTGACAGAAGATAAACCAGACTTGCATTTTGGAAGAGTGTTAGAAGTGTGAGCTGTTTTTCTGTTTCTTGTTCTTATAATAACGATAAGATATATATTAGGGAGATCGATCGAATATTATTCGGCCGGTTTTAACCTATATATATATAAAATCGAATTATGTTTGTTTATTTGTTTGTTTGTTCCTTATAGGAGGCCAAACCCTTGGACCGATCTTCCTGAATTTTTCACAGTATTTAACTGGAACTCTCGGATGAATTATAGGCTATATGAAGTTTTGATTGGACAAAGAGGCGCGTCGATGATATTTGGTACATATGGTATTGGCATAATTTGGAATACGTACCAGGAGAAAAGTGGGTGGGACCACGCCCCTTTTTAGGAAAATTAAAAATCGCAATATAGTCTTAACTACTGGACCGATCGTCAATAATTTTTCACAATAGGATATATAAATACTTTTAATTTTATTTTATAACGAAGGGGTAGCGAAGCACACCGGGATAAGCTAGTTTTATATAAATAAACCTTATGTTTTTAACAAAATTTTCATATATTTTAATGAAATAATCGATTAACCGGTTATTTTTTAAATTTTTAGCCGAAAACCGATTTTTTAAAAAAAAAAGTCGAATAATCGATCTCCATAATTGAAAACCGGTTCAACGTCCACTGACACTGAGCTATAATTTCAATAACGCATAAAACGATTTCCTTATACAAATTTCTCTAAAACTGTATTCATCGTCATATTCTTTATTTCTAGTGACAATGTGTGTCTCTACAAAATGATGCTTTTAATCATCAAAATACCTTTTGTTGGAATAAGATTTGTTACACATTTTGAGTGCACGACTCCTACGCTTTGTTGGTAGAAAAATAAAAGTGTGTTGCAGTCTATGTTTTTCATATGCGTTGTTCACAATGAATTTGGCTATAAATCAAAAACTTTTTTTGTTTTATCAATGATCAACGTGTGTTCTTTCCTGCCGGTCATCATTATATTTTGTCCTTTGAGTTAATTGTCATTAGAATCGAACAATTAAAATTTTTTGTTAAAATATCACCTGGGTTAATGGCAAATTTTTGGAAGACAATTTAAAACATACATACACCGAATAGTTATTCTATAGATGCAATTTAGTTGAGGGTGTTGCTTAATAGAGTTACATTTCAACATTAAACACAAAAATATATCTGCTATTTTCTTGTGAAACGTTCAATTGTTATTTTAATGATATGAACAAAAATAAAGGACAGAGAGCAGTTGTTTTTATACAATTTACCGCCGTTTGGTCAACACAGTTTTTTTGTTCCATTTGTTTATGATTTTTCATGAACACTTCAGTTGCATTTTTCTGAAAAATTGTTGAACAATAAATTTATTTCTATACTTTTCTATATATGTACATATACATATATATGTAAGTAAGTATGTATAAAAACATACATACATACAATTCCTTTTGATCTAAATGTTGCTGATAATGGAGTGCTGATTGTAATGGCGTTGACAAACAATGATTATGAAGAATGCGCAATGATGATTTAATTCCAAATCACCTTTTCATCTATTATAATATATTTGCCTCCAAACAATTTTTAAAACATAATATGTATTTCGCAAGTAAATGCATTTAGACGCCATGATATTTTTATAGTGCTCCATATTTGATAATATTTAGACTTTGAGCGACGCCGTTAAAAATACTAATTTAAGTATTAAAAATTGTAGATCCTCTTTCTAATTAGGAATGAAAAATATATGTATGTATGTATGTATGTACACAAGAAAATTATTTCGTAGCTGTTCACATATTAAATTCACATTTTTCATCTTTCAGTATATATTGAGGAACAGAGATCGCCACCAGTAGATATGTATATTATAACGCGTTTTTGGAAACTAAATAAAATATACTTAAGTACGTCATTTTCAGAGTATGTATTGCCAAAAGAG
This sequence comes from Lypha dubia, assembly GCA_947311025.1. Taxonomy (NCBI): domain Eukaryota; kingdom Metazoa; phylum Arthropoda; class Insecta; order Diptera; family Tachinidae; genus Lypha; species Lypha dubia. The sequence goes on along the minus strand of OX371261.1, from coordinate 6,265,361 downwards.
ATAATAATTCATTTACTACGCACAAAAGCAAGGCATTATAGGTACATTTTAACAAAATATTGTCTAAATTCAAGACTTCAGAAGAGACTGCACTTCGCAGTTAAATAAATTAAATAATCCAACTGCCTGTCCCAAGATGTCGAAAGTATTTTTTTTCGTACAGCTACATTAGAAAAAAAAAACAAACGTTCAAGTAATGAAATAAATTACCAAAGAAATTTTGAAATTTTAATTTAGAACGTGAACATGCTGATGTCACTTAAGGCAAATACTAACAATATATTGAAAGCTTGATTGAATGGAAAAAAACAGAAAAAATGTATATACTCGTACATACCTACAAATGTCTATCATTGATACGATTTGACTCGACTTATTTCTCCGCACAAAATACCTATCTACTTAAGTGAGATTTCCAAATCACAAACAATTGATTTGAATAGAAAATTTATGTGAAAACCACTCAGTTTTTTGAGTGATTCCCATATAAAATTTTTACTCAACTCATTGGTCGGTATTGTGGAAACAGCACTTTACCAGAACTATTTTTAAATTTAGATTTTTGAGTGGAAAATTTTTATGGAAATCTCTCAAAATACCTGAGTACTTTTCAAACAAATATTGTACTCAAACAAATTGTTTATTTGTGGAAACCGCTCATCATAAATATACATACATATGTATGTATGTATATGTACATATGTACCTATCATATTTAAGTATGTATGTCATATGAAAATATTTTGATTTCTATGCGTGACTTGTCTGATCCAGTTGAACAAGCAAAATACACAATATAAAAAGAAAAATATTGTAATATGTATGTATGTATGTATGTAGATATGTAGAATTTAAAGAAAATCAAAAAGACAAACTTAAAGGCGCTTTAACTCTTGTTGTTCGCCGCATTCAGTGCTCTTAACATTTTTAGTTTTTTGTTGCAACAACAGCAACGATAGCAAACCATATTGTATGTAGTGTCCACAACATTCTCAAATACAATTGAATGGCGGCACTTGTCAAAAGCTTACAAATGCCATACACAAAACATGATTGCCGAACAACTAAACGACGAGCGTTTCTGTTTCTGCTCCTGTTGATGCTGCTGCTACTGTCCTTTAGTTCTCTTATTTAAGCTCAGCATCATGATGGTTACCATCATCATCAGCAACATGAACGTTTTCATTTATGTTGTTGATTTGTTGGGTTTGTTAAGAATCTACTTTTTTACATTTTACCTTGACTATAAATTGCCACTGCAACAAGAGACGTAACACAAGACACAACAAAGTGTAATGAAATGAAATGCTTGCAGCACAAGCAATCACACAACAAACGAAGCAAGATTTTTAAGTATTTATTTCGCATTATTTACGCTTTGAATTGAACTTGAATTTAGTGAGTTGTTGTAGCTGCTTTTGATCCACGCCATCAATGGCTCAATGACTTGTTGTTTGTTACTTTATTTTTCATTCTGGTTGGGTTTTTAAGGAAGCCATTACACGCATACGATTGACTCGTTTTATGATCTGCTATAATTTTCCAATGGCAAAGAAAAAAATGTACTCGTATGTAGTTTTATTTGTTTGGTTTTCCATTTGTCCCCTCCTTTTGTTGTTGTATGATTCTTTAACATATATACATACATACTTACATAAATATATATGTAGGTACATTTGTTGTTTTTAGAGCGCTTAATGTTTTATTGAGTTTTAAATTTATTGTTGCAAATTAAAAAGTGTTGTTTGGAATTTTTATTTAAATTTCTTTAAGAAGTATCAATCAACTCAGTAAAAGTTACCACACACTTTTAAATGACATCAAGCTAACTGGTTGTTAATAACAATAGCCATAAGACATCAGACCAATATTTGGAAGGAATTGATAAAGTTAAAAATATATAAAAATATATAAAAAAACACTTTCATAACTATAACAAACACACATCCATACATATAAATGAAACAAAGATATTGGCTAAGATAATCCCATGAGTATGTAAATCTCATGGGGTTATTGCCTTCTTCTACCACTGAAATCAAGTAAAAGTGTTAAAATATTAATTCTATTTGCTGAAATTATGTATTGTTTCAGGATTTCTGCAATTTCGGATGTTGTATTGCTTCAAATCGCAATGGGTACATAATGCCATAAAATTCTTTGAACTCGCCAGGAATGTATGAATTTAAACGTTGTTGATAGCCTGGTAAATAAATGTCTATACATAAGTTTTTATCTAATTTTAGAATTTAGAAATAATATAATTAATTATGCCTATGAATTGTCAATGATGTTCTGAAGTAAACACTTGGTCATATACATACATACAAATAAGAATGGAGGATGTTTAGAAAACTATCAGTTGATCTTATATCTTTTTATGCGTGATATTTAAACAAAATATATCCTTATTTTTTCAGCGGTATCGCTATAGGAAACCTGAGGAACATGAAAAAAAATGAAGACATATGTATGTAGATTTGAAAGTTCACGTTTGCATCAGCCTAAAGTTTATAAACTAATTTCGGAAATTCGAGCGCAAATCCGAAAATTTAAATTTCAACTTAATTTAGAATTTTTTTTTTTTTAATTGGGACCAGCACTCAGAAGATGACCCCTACGTATGCAGTGCATTGTGACGGAACTCAGGGAGAGGGATAGGGTAGAGAATATAGATGTTGAAAATTTTAGAAGGCTTAACTCTTTTACAGCTCTGCTTTGCGCGTTATGTAACTTTTTTTTTAAACAGTTTTGAGGCGCCCCTGGTGTTAAGTAGGCGCATTAACTTTTTTAAGCTGTATTAGCAGGCATTTTATTAATTGTTTTTACTTCGCCGATGTTTCCGCTAACCGACGAAGAAGGGGCGATGTTGTGTACATTGGCTTGGAACAGCATCAATCGCTGTCGGAACAGGTTTTAGTGACCAGTGCTATGCCTTCATCACATAAATAGTCCGACAACAATTAATACAATGTCTCAGTAATGTACATTAGAGAAATTAGTGATGTTAATTGACTTGCTCTGGCCAGGGTTTCAACCCAGGCCCCAATTCATTGTTTGCTTAGTAGTCAACGCGCTAACCACTTCAGCCGACAGCACCCTCATCGAAAATTTCAAGTAAATATTAATCTTTTCCCCTTTTGCGCCAGCTCTAAGAAAAATAGAAGACCTTTGATATTCCATTTGAACTAAACCTTTTGTAGGGTCAAACATATATTAGCAATATAGAAGTTTCAATTAACTTTTAATTACTTTATTGTAAATTTATTTTCCAAATAAATTTTAAAACTGATTAAAATATAATTGAGATTTCAATAATGCATGTAATTCACTTCTTATTTTTATATATTTCTTCGGTAAGTTGTTTACGACATTGAACAATAACTATTAAAAGATAAACGCCAGAACGAAAAGGCTAATTGATTAATAAAAGGTGTTATAAAAGCTCATGCAAAGCGGTCAACTTTGAACAACAACAACAATGTTCAAGTGCTTCCTCTTTTAATTTTATTATTCGTTGCTAAAAAAAAGCTGAAATTAAGGCCTTGAAAAATACATCACGCTTGAGTAATTTGCATTGAGAATAAGTTTTTTCTTTTTAAGTGAAGACTAATTTAATTAGTTATTTGCTAAAATGTGCAATATGTAGATACATAAGTAGTATTTAAATAACTACATCACCCTACATGTATTATATAAATTTAATAATAATTAATTATTCAAATTCGGCTGAAACATCGTCAACAAGCTGTTTTAAATATATCTGCGAGTACATATTTACATAATTTTCTGTAGTTGGAATCAATCACTCTATGGGAAAGCTTTATTCATACAAAATATCAAAGTTTTTCTACTTTATGTGAAAGTGATTGAAAAACTAGTTACGCTACCACTCCTAATATAACGGTAATTAAGAAAAAAAGTATATATCTTCTAATCTGGTGAATGAGTTTTCACACCCGAGAACAATTTTTAAGTGCAGAATTTTTGGTTCCATTCGTTACGCACAGGAATATTTTCATCTGGCATAACACGTATACCTGCACACTGGTTTGTGTGTAAGAGTTTTTTGTATTCATTTCTTAACCAACATGATTATTTATGGGGTTTGTGCTGCTAATGTGGGTTTGTAGTTGGTAGAAAAGTTATGCCAACAAAAAGCCAGTTTTTTCTCCTCGTTCGAATACAAACTTTGATATTATGCCAAGACAATTGTTATCCCGCGTGAAGGTTCCATAAGAACAACCTAATATCGCAATGCTTCGTGGTTTTTATCGATGGCTGAATTCTCGATTTCGTAATAAGCTTAGAGCCATAGTGGCAAGCTCTTAGCTGAAGCTTTTCTATCGCTCTGTGAATATATACCACTTTTTTAGATCAGATATCGATTATGCCAATAATGAGACTGTTGTTTCGGTGGCTTGATAGAAGCTACAACAGGATATAAAATAAGATTTATTAGCTAATTGTTTTTCGAAAAACTCTTACTACAGAATAGTTTCATTGTTGTATGAATCAGCCATCAAACCTTATAAAAATGTAGTTTTCTCCACATCTCGACATTTTGAGCGCATGTATGCCTATTTCTATATATATTCTGGCTATTTTTAAAATGATGCCCGTATGGATTTGGTACATATGTGTGTAAATTTTCACTTGAAAAAATTAAATTACTGGATTGAGAATTGCATAGATAATATTAAAAGCTTGGTAAACATTTCGTATACAAATGTGTTAGATAACTTTAATAACGAACAATAAATGTATAGCGTATAAACTGTGTAAATGCATTTGTGTATGTACGTTTGTATATATCGTATGCAATCGTACGTATGTAATTAGTCAGCACTGTTTTGTATTTGCCGACAAATAATCTGCCCGGATTGTTGTGGAGTAGAGTCAACAGTTTAGCAATTATTCAATTAATTTAACATGTAGGAACACTGTTTAAATTTACATAAGTTATTATTAATTTTATTATTCGAACTAGAAAATTATATGCATTCATATTTATAATTAAAACAAAAAGACAAAAAGCCTTCATTTATACAAATTAAAATTTAGTTTGAAGCTTTTGTTTGTTTTTTTACTTGTTAAAAAATCCTTGTTAAGTTTATTAGTCAAAGACTTTTTGTATTGAAATTAATAGTTCGAGGCTTCCATTAAAAGCATAAATTTTTTAGTATCACCTTCAATATGAACACTTTATAAGCCCAATAAACATTTTCTAGTGTTTTCTATAGCTTTTGGTAGGACACATGTAGGTTTGTTAGATGTTACACGAAAATTCGAATGAATGAAATACTAATTGTAAATACAATTTATATAGAGACATATCACATAAAAATGTTTGCTGGTACATACATACGTAGTATGTAATTCAAATAGAAACCACAAACAAATATTGTTTTAAAATTTAATTTTTGTGTATTTGGCATTCATTGCATGATCGAACATCTGCAGTTTTGATGCAGATCAATTATCTTATGCCCATCCACAGACATGGACATATTTACGTATTTATGTATGTACTCGTACATATGTAATTAGTATATCGATTAGTTATATTATAGCATAGAAGGAAAACTTATATTGAATTCTACATGAAAAAACGGGACCGCATTGCATTGTCTACACAAACCAAAAAAAAAAAATTGATTCGTTGATGGACATGGATGCTGTCGACACAAAGTTCTCTACATTTTAGCCTAAAATGTTATGTAGGCAAAATTTAAATGAAAAGGCATTTCAAACAATAATATTTGCAATTAAACACCCGACGGCTAACATTTCATTTGAATCAACTGAGTTTTTCAATTCTTTCGATATGTTATTTTTTTAACAACCAAATTTGGTAAAAACACTACTTTTTCTTTTATTTTAATTCAGTTTTAAGGAATACAAATTTTAAAAAATTGAGTTTATTGACTGCACAAAAATTTATTAATATATGTATGTATGTTGTGTTACTCTTTTAAAAAATTACATAGGAAATTAAAAAAATATATGTATATTTTTTTTTGTAAGACAACTAAATTTTCATTCACTTTTAACTTTTTTGAAACAAACCTACCGATGTGCGAAAAGAAAATTTTGTAAAGATGATTTCAGCACTGAAAATACAGCATTATGTCCATTCGGACTATTTGCGAAATCCATTTTTCAAATTTTCGCGCACAAATTTTTTAACTTTTAATAATCTTGTAATGTTTGAAATATGAGATGTGAAGATCCACGAAAAAGGCATTTATTGAAATTCGAATTTAAAGGGGGTTAAAACGGCTGAAGTCGCTATATCTCGGATATAATAAAGCTAGCACCGAATGTCCAAGTTAATTTGAATTTTGAATAAAAAACTTTATATAAAAATATTATAAAATGTTTAAAAAATATAATAACTTATGCAAGATCGTGCGATCAAATCGCATTTAAATTTTATTTATACACATCTATTATGATAAAATACAGACGATTTGAAACTTGTTCCACAACATTTGGCGAGTTATTGACACGACAGCCATAAGGAGAAAGTGACATGCAAATATTATTGGGACAAAATTACATTTCCAATAACCCAATTTTTATTTATGTGAAAAAGAGTGCTTAATTTTTGTTGTTTTATATTAATTGAAAGCAGTGATGATCACTAATGGACACGCTTTAGTTAATATTGTTTTCACCTTACCAATTCATGAAACTATGAGACGAAAGAGCATCCAAAGGAAATACATATTTAACTCTGTGTGTACGTTTGTTCGCATACATAAGTATGTTTAGGACTAAAATTTTAATAATTTAATACATATGTACATATGTACATACTCGTATGAATGTTCTTACCTTGAGAACCAAACAAGCAACCAAAAAGAAAAAAAAATATGTTGCGCTTAAGAATAATAAAACATTTATAATTATCCCTTTTTTTATTTAACAATCAAACAGCGCAAAGTACTATCAAACCCACTGTTATGACTAAATACATAAAATTATAATAAATATTTGCAATATTACTTTTATCGTTATTCTTTTTTACTTGTTACGAAATAAAACGAAAAACTTCTTCATTTGCATAATTTTTCATTTCTTATTAACTAAAAGAAAAGAGGTGCGCGAGTGTGAAATTATGCAATAAAAGTTTAACTGAACAACAGGTTGGTTTCTATTTTTTCTGTTCCCAATGGTGCAACAGACGTTGGTTGGTTGGTTGGTCGTAAATGCATACGGGTACATGAGGTAGTCGAGGAGGGCACACAATTATTTGAATATTAATACGTATGTAGATATCTATGTATGTACTCGTATGTAATTATTTTCGTATACTCGTATGTATGAACATTATATAATTTTTTTACTCTAGAAAAGTAGAAATTTTTACATTAACAGCCGAGACAAATTTCTATTTCTTTATTGCTTAAATTAAAATTAGCGATAATTTAACTAAAACCTTTCTTAAGTTTTATATTCTCTGCGATGCCACCAACTGTTTTCGGCACTTAACACACACAATGAAAATACATATTACGTTTGCTTAAATTACAATTTTATAAATGCAAAAAAAAAAAAAATTAAAAATAATAATCGTTCGTAATAATCAAAAAATCTTAATTCTAATTAATTCATTATGCTGATGGCCTGACTAAGAGCGACGTTCTCGTTTTTTTTTTTATTGTAAAATTTAGATTCATTCAGATCAGGAAACGAATCAACGAAACAATGCAGAAGTAAGTGTAATTGTCAGGGATGATAAATGAGGAAGCTTATTTCGTACCAACGAGTGTATTTTTTTTTTTTTTTAACAAAAACAAAACGTACTTAAAATTCATTTGTACTAAGAATGATCATTTAAAATATACATTGATCATGAATCGGTGTTTTTCAATATATTGAATTAATCATGTGTTTTTAATATGACTTTTATTTGAACTAGACTTTAAACAGTTTTCACATGGAGTCTACTTCGTTCCTTCGTTTTGATTAATTTTGAAATGAAAATATTCATTCTCTCGAAATTCGTTATTTATAGTGTCATAATTTGCACCTTCATTTGGGAACATTTTTAATAAGAAATTTACTTCACTACTATAAAAACTGAGTGCTTTTATACAAAATGTACACTCAAATCACTCGTTCGGCTTGTATAAACCGCACCTAAATTTTGTTAGCAAGTTAGAAAAGTTCGGCATATGTTTTTTATATGAAAAAAGAAACAAATAATTAGTCTCTCGAGATATCTCTTATATAATGTAAGTATGTGTTGGACAGTTAAAATAAGTTATCATGTTAAAATGCTTAATAATAAGTTTTAAAAATTTTCAAATAGTACCAAATCAGTAACGGGGCTACCCACGTACATTTTAGGATTGAATTGTGACAAAAAAAAAAAAGAAACGTAGAATTGTACCAACTTTATCATCCCTGGTAATGGTTAATGTTAAAATACGTTTTACAATAGGATGATTATGTGTCTGTTGCATACACTGAGTACTTCATATGCATGCACTAGAAATTGCAGTCGTTTATAGTAAAAGCAACATGTATTTATCGCCCTCTAGACTGGAAAAAGTTTGCATGTCACCATATTTTTTGTGTGTGTTTCTGAATTTATTTATTATTTGTTGCCAAAAGCAAGAACCAGAATTAAAATTATAATGTATACAAGGAAATAAAATTTATCTATTAACAGTTGAGAGTAGAAGAAAAGTTGAAAACAGTTTTTATAAATTCAAAGGCATAAATGTAACTTTTAACAAGAGATGAACAAGTGATCAGGTGAGCAAGATTTTCTAATCCTGCCATTTTTCGATCTTCGATAATTCAAAAGTTAACAAAACACACAGTTTCCAAGCTAAAATAATTTAATCTTGTATATTTAAAAGAAAACAATTGAAAAATTACACACGGTCACAGGACAGTAGTAGTAGTTTTACATAAAATGATTTCAATATTATTTATTTACATTAAATAGTAATCCTCGCTCAAGAAGTTTGCATTAGTTCCATTGGAAGCTACATAAATATATAATTAATTTATTTATTGTGTTGCTTTCGAAGCACAGAAAAAAATAAAAATTGATTTCAATTAAAAAATTTGTGATATCAATTAAAAATTTAATTAAATTTGCACCAGTAAACAAATTAATAGTATCAATTAAATTTTTATACATTTATTAACTAAAATTATTTATTACAATTGAAAATTTAATTAAATAAATTAAATATTTAATAAAATTTTTTTATATTATTAATTGAAAAAAAATTTATATTTTTTTCTGTGAGCTCTTTAAGCTTTTTGTCCTTTTATTTAAGTAAGTTTGTGTGTATGTATTTCGCATTTCATATTTTATTATTTTTCAAACATGATTTTTAAAATTCTGCTGATGAGTTGGCATAAGCACTAACGAAATTTTGATCATCTAAGCATGCAACAATAAATTTTTGTAAAAGTAAATCATGTTCTGTGTCCCTCAAATATATTTTTAAGTACGTAAGAAATTGTATACTATAATTTTTTTTCTTGATGCTCTTATTTTTGCCATAGTATTTGCTAAATATATACATATATATGTATGTATCTCTTGTATGCATTTAATTATTTTAAATAAAATTTTAATTCTGAAGGACATAAAATTACCCAAATTATTTTTTTTTGTTAAATTTTTTTATGCCAACGTTTCCCGTCATGACAAAAATATGAATGGAAAACACAACCTCCTCATCAGGAGATCGATATGCCCATACAAGACAATATATCCGGTAACCTGGTTAATCAGACAGTTAGATCCTTTCAAAAAATGTAAAAGTCAGGCCGGAAATCAACTTGGTCGTAAGGATGCGAATGTAGGAAAAATCCAGCTAATCATATGCAGTATCTGCAATTGTTAATTAATCACCCACATCATAACCTACTGAAGATATTTTAGACGAATGTCATATCGAACAAGGAATTTTGAGGAAAAGGTGGATTACCTGCAATGGAATGTCCTGAACAGAGCCTATTTCGGCATAGCTAAGATGTCAATTGAATTAACCCAGAAGGAAACAGAAGATGGGCCAGACTGGCTAACAGTTGGGGGACTCTACTAGAGTCTGGGCGGATATAAAATCGTATCCTCAGCACAAGTACGGATTCAATAACACAAACATATTTTACAAAAATTTACTTTTAGCAAATTAACAACAAGATTACATCTTCCACATGTACAATTATAAATTGAATAATTTCATTTCCGTTTAATAGATGAACTTATGGTTTTCTTAAAATATTTGCTTAAAAATTAAGAAAATTATTTCGTTAATTGGCCGGTAGTCCATAACTTAAGGTAAAACAATTTAAATAAATTTTTTTATACATTTGAAAACAGACATATCAACAACCAACGTCCTGTCCTCTCTTATATTCAATTAAATATTATTTCCGAAAACACTTAAATTCATAGCAACCAATTTTCTAAAACACACTTTCATTCAAATTATGACTGATATTAAATATACTGCTAAACATATAAAGCAAACTAAGTTTTATTCACAAAAAAAAACGATAATTTTATTAAGTAAAAACATGCAAAACATGAATTAATTTAAAAAAACCAGCAGTAACGTGAACATCGAAAAAATTTTTAAAAAAATTAGTTTCTGTTTTTTTTTTTTTTGGCTGAACAATTTCTAAACAACAAAATTTATACAAAAAAAATTTATACGAATATTTTAAAATAATTATTTTTGGACAAATATTTTTCTCGTTTTGGGTAATTTTTACTTAATATATTTTTAAATATCGAGCTTTAACAGCGAAAATAGCTTAGCGACATGGTTTTCAATTCATATATTTTTTGAATAAAATAATTCGCAACATTTGCATCATGTCTTACATTTTATAACAAAATAAATTTGGTTTGTTTGTAGTTTTTCGTGACACCGGCTTGTCGCTTAAGCTAAATACTAGTCGATTAGCCGTTTTGACATTTCCAATTTTTGGAAAACTTTAAACGAGAGCCGTGTTATTTGAAAGCAACAAAACTGAAATGCATTTCACATTGGGAATTGAAAAAAAAAAACACTTAACTTATTAACAATATACTAACAACTATTTTCGCAACTTCACACCCACAACAGTTAATTTAAATTTATAAGCAAAAGCTTAATTATTTTTTCTCAGCACAAGCCAGTTTTGTTGCTACAACAACATTAGAAGTGGAGTGGAGATTTCAAGACAGGGGTGTGTACATTTGTTTTGTTAAAAAGTAGCGACAACATATTTTCTATTTTTATTGTACATTTTTATATTTTAATTAGTCAGTCAAGTCAGATAGAATGCACTTGAGTATGATGCACTCACACATTATGACAGGTCTTTATAGTATTTTATACATACATATAGTACATACATATGTATGTGTATTAGTAGTGAGTAACGATCATTATCTTATCTCGTCTTTTGAAGATCAGTAGTTCGCAAAGCCGACTCTTTGTGTAATTAAATGCGGCCTGTATGATTACAAACGAAGATGTGTTTTTATTTTCTTACTAAATATTATATTGAGACTTTAGTGGGGAGGTACACTGTACAAAATATGGGATGTCAATCATCAAAGTTTATTTTAATGATGTGCATTTTTTAAGACTTCAGTTATATGTACATACATACTTAATTTAAAATGTTTTTTCGCAAATTTCTCTGTTATGACAGTTTGCTCATTAATTTGTAATCTGGACAAGTTATTCCGGCACTAAATTACCCATAGATCTTTCAGAACAGTGTAAGAGATTTTGCACTCTTAATTGAAGCACTTTTTACGATGCACGTATGTATTTGGGGCCTTTTAATATCTGGATTTAAAAATCTCTTGTATTTTGGATTTGTGTCATCCCTAGTGCTCCTTTACGAAAGTGTTTTAAAATGTCAAGTTTAACACACTGCCAGTTGATAAAAAAAACTGATGATTTTCCTGTGTAATTTGACTGGATTGAAATATGGGTCAGTGCTAATAAATATCACTTACATACATTTAAAACTCTATTGATGCAGAAATTTTCGCCGAAGTATTAAGCATATAGTGTTTGTATGCATTGGAGTTCGTTTATAACGAAATGCGATTTAAGGAATTCTCGCTTAACACGAACAACATATCCATATAGTGAACTCCTAATTTTCGATATGGGTCGATGGAAATATTGTTTTGAGGATTTGTCGCGACTAGTTTGGGTAGGAATAAGAGGGGAAATAAATCTGTCTCCTATAACAGCTTCATGTGATATCTTTTGTTTTTTTTTTTTTTTTGCTTCATCCGTTTGTTACGAACTGCTCCTATACCGAACAAAATTGGCTACGTCCCGTGTAAATTGTAATAAATGAACTACACTGCATATACCCGATTGCATATACATATTTATTCAAAAAATTTATTTAGAATAAAGATAAAGTACGATAGTGTGTGTGTATGTGTGTCACAAAAATTGCTGTTTATCATCTTATACTTACTGTTTTTCTTTGCTCGCAAATAAAAGTTGATCGTGAAATTTTTCCATGACATTTTTCATTTATTTTTTTTTTCTTATTTTTATATTGTGTCTTTTTTTGAATTTTAATTGTGTGATCTTAACCATAAGTTACATTTAAAATAAGTTTTATATTAAAAAGATTTTTTTTTTCAAATACATTTGTTTACTGATCTTACAGCTAAAAACGTTACAGACATTAAATATTATTATCACAGTAAATATTGGTTAAAATAAATATGTATTAAAAATATTGATTATTAGAAATTTACTACGATGTAACACTTTGCACATACATGCATACGTGATGCATTTGTTTATCCTATAGTTTTCGTACCTTTACATACACGCAGAAATAAGTTTAGTTAATTTTTTTGTCAGTTCTAAAGATTTTTTTTTGAACTTTCAAAACTTTATAAAGCTATCCTAAACTGGAATTTAAAAATGACGAAAATGTAGTTATTTCGACCAAATTAGTTTCATTGTTTAAATATCTATAAGAAATTACATTTCAATTAGTGATATTACCATGAAATGAGATCTTTTTTCTAATTGATTTGAAATAATAATAAACCAGTAACTTTAATTTTAAAAATTCGCTGTGAGTTTCAATACACTCGTATTTTAGAATGCTCTCACAAGATTCTTTGTACATACGTCGCCAAATACAATCGATATATCAGTAAAATATAAAAATTCGTTGGTAGTCACGTTTGTGACAATTAAACGCGATCTTCTGAATATTTACGGAATTTTTTCAATACTTTTTATTTGAGTGACTAATTTTTCGGAACAACTTTCTTATTTGCAGTTTCTCAAAAGCTGGGAACCTTCAAGCTAATGTACGAATATAAGCTGAAAATTTTTGTAGAACCGTATAACTGTTGAGAAAATGGACACACACAAAACACAGTTTAAAACACGCAAATATGTAAGTATGTATGTATCTATATATGTACATACATAAGGTAAAAATAAATAGAAAAACCATATATATGTATAAAAATAAGATTAAAAAAGTAATAAAAATTTTACGTTAATATGACAAGATGATATTTAAAAATTAAAATTTTTTTAAATGAAAATCATTAGTAGAAGAATATTTCTGAACTCTGCTCTTAACATTGCATAGAGAAAAAAATTCTATTCGATTTTATAAATTGTTTTAAATCTGAAAAAATGGTGGAATCTATTTTTCGACAGAAATCTAAGTTGACTATTCCATTAAACGAATACAAAACTTATTAAAGTACAAAATGAAAATAAAAAATTCCTGATTGTACAGTTTAGCACTCAAAATAAATTCCGATCAATTTTTTTTTTTTTTTTTTTTTTCTTATCCAAATGGTTGCTCATGAAACAGAGGAAGGAAATGGACATTTTATTGCAGTTAAAATTGCATTTCACTTGCAATCGTAACTGAATGTAATTAATTTTGCTGACATTTCAAAGTATGTAACTGTAATTGATTACACATATTATTGAATTCGAAACGAAAATTTCCAAATCTACGTCTTTTAAGCGCATTTACCGGGAATTCGTGTGAAGTTGGAGTTTTCAGCATGAATATTCAGTGTTTTTAACTTCCAGATATAGACACATACACACTTAGACGGAACAAGTCGTATTCACTATTATTGTGTAAAGCCGTAAATTATGTAAATTCGTTCGGCAATTAGTAAACCTTAAATAATCAGTTTAAAATGAAGTAAATTTTAAAATTATATCGATTGTAATTCAATTAAAATACTTAAAAAGGGTTTTATTATTACTGTAATTTTTAAAATATTCATTCAATATACAAAAATTGATGTTTAAATCCCATAAATGTTTGAAAAAATAAATAATTTTGTTTTAATTTTTGACAGGAGCCAAATTGCGGCATTCGTTTTCGAACAAAATTTGTCAACGGTTTTAAATAATAAAAAAAAAATTGTTTGTGTATTTGTGTACGGTGAAACTTTATGGACATTCTTATCTAAAATTTATAAAATCATATTTTCATTACGTTTTTATAATTAGAAAACAATTAATTTTGTTCTGTTTGTTTTTCTTATAAATAATTCTAAAATTCGATTGCCTCTTTGCCCGTTTCTATTTTTATAATTTTCCTTTTAAGATCTAACTTTGCTCTATAATTTTTATTTTCTTTGCGACCTTCTCTTTGATTCTTACATCATCATATACGGCGATTCGTTTCCATTATCGGGGCTATCTATCGAGGGATTAATTCGTTTCTCCTTTTGACGACGATTACAAAACCATACTCTCACCACCTCCTTTTCCATACACAAACGATCAGCCAACTGGGTGATTTCTTCACTAGTTGGCTTTTGATTTAACATAAAAGATTTTTCGAGAGCACCCCGTATGGAAGTTTCAATGGAGGTTCTCTTTTTACGACGTCGACCCATTATTTCGGGGGTGGCAACGGTGGTCTGCAAAGCAGCAGGATCAAAAATGCTAAAAAGGATCATAAATATATTTTTAACATAAGCATTTATTTTAACCCTGAATCTTATCGAAGCCTAAATTTTGTTATGCCCGTGCAATTTAATTTATTTGGAACAAAATATTTTGCTGGGAATTATTCTCTGGAATATCATGGCATTCTAGAATATACTAAGTTTTGTGTACTTACCCTCCGGTTGCCTGTATTGTACGATCTGCATCATCTAACCATTTTTGCAGCAACGGCTTCAACTTGCACATGTTCTTAAAACTTAAATTTAAGGCTTCAAATCGTGATATTGTGGTTTGTGAAAAGTCATTTCCATAAAGTTTGCCCATGGCTAAGCCGACATCGCCTTGGGTAAAACCTAATTTAATACGTCGCTGTTTAAAGGTCTTTGCAAATTGTTCCAGTTCCTCCAAATCAGTAGTCTCTTCTGGTGAAGTTTCTGGAGCTCTAGGAGCATGAGACAAGTTTTTGGCCATTTGCGGTGTTTGTGGGCCCCCACTTCCAGGTGTGTTGGGTGTTAGTAAGCCGCTGACTTTAATGCATACAGAACTATTGCTGGGCGGCGGGGTCTGATGGGAACTGTGAGAAATATGACTTGAGGTATAAATTGAGGGCAGAGGTGAAATAGCCGGACTGTGGTGCGGACTGTGGTGTGCGGGCGTTGAAGTTTGGTGGAGCTGATGACGACTTTTGAAATGTAGTGGTTCGGGTGTTGTCACTGCATTAGAAACTCTTCGTTCTTGTTGCATTTCTTGTTGTTTTTGTAGAGATTGCAATTGTTGGGCGGCTTGTGTCAATGCTTGTCTCTGCAGAAGAAATTGGGCAGTGGCCATTTGAGCAGCTACAGTTGGATCATCAGAAGATGTCAAGTTCAAAGAACCACTGCGCAAAATATCTAAATAATTTTGAAATTGCTGTTGCAAAGATTGTTGTTGTTGGTGCAGGGCTTGTTGAAATTGTGAAAAATCATGTGCAGATAAAGGATTACTCAAAGCTGCTTGAGCTAATAAGGGATTTCCCAAACTCATACCAGCAACTGCTGCTAGCTGGGCTTGGGCTTGGGCTGACGGCATAACCGATGCTAATACTGGCATAGAACTATTCGTAACAACAACAGGAACATGCAATGATGAGTGCTGATTTTCAAGTTGGTCTGGATTCTGTTCGTATAATTCACATGAAGGTGGGCTTACATAAGGTTTAGTCGACCTGACCGATAATGAGGGTGATCGTGATGAATGCCGAGAGTTTTCACTTGTTAAATTCAAAGCTGATTCTTCATCTTCTTTCTCATTTGCTTCCGATTTGTTGTGTTTTATTAGTTTGGGCGAATGGACAACATTTGGCGTAGATGGTGGCGGCGAAGAATCTTGAAAATGGTGATGCGAGATGTTGGAATGTAGTTGTCTACGTTTAAGCGGAGGATGTGTAAGCCCCATGGCAGGACTTTCTGGTGAACGACAACGATCACTAGAGTTGCCGACACTAGAGTTGCCGACACTAGAGTTATTGTCATCACAATCGGAAGCTAAAATATATTAAATTAGAGAAATAAAATTAAATTGGATTTGCAATACGTATTTTCTTTCAATCAAATAAGAGTTAAAGAATCTCTAAAATATGTATCCGCACTTAAGTTAAACATCTCTCAAATTCAAGTTCTCTTTTCCGAATTAATTTATTTACTGTGCATTTTGTGACACGTGTGTTTTTCTTTCATTTCACATCAAAAGTATGTTAATTCACTGCTTTACTTCCTTCCTTCCTTTTTCTCTGTACTAAACTCGCATATGGACAGAAGGTAACAAAATGTTTGCATTATTTTTCTTTATTTAAATTACATGCATCTTTAAATAAAATGTAGACAAAACTAAACGACAAAAAATGGTCAATTTCATGGTTTGGTAACTTCACAACTTTCAAATACTTACACCCTTTTTGCTTTGATTAAATGGAATTTTCATGTTTTCTTTTCATTTTATTTTTACTATTGAATTGCAAATTTGGTTTTTCTTTTCCTTATGCTTCGATTAGTAATTTTACTTTTACTATTTTTAGGAAAAAAAAAGTAAACAAACAAAACATTTGAATAATTTGGAGCGATTTTAAATTCCACCCTCGTTCATTTCTAATACAGTCATTTTAAATATTTTTCATCATAAAATACTTCATAATATAATATTTACTCGTAAATGGCAGAAACCCTTTTCTTAAACAAATTTATTCACACAATTTAAATGTGTAGAAAAATAAAATGAAATTTTATATTCATGTTTATTTACCAATTCTGGACGTTGGTTCAGCCAGTGGCCAGGCCACTTACTTCACATTCTCATGTCTGGAAAATAAACAGTTTAAACCTTTTTTCCCTGCGTTCTTCCTCCTTTTTTCGCCTTTTTTCGTCTTGTTCATAATCGCATGCATGATTGCTTATTTTCAATATATTTTTGCATATGTTGCTCTACGAAGTTCGTTGCTTCTTTTTCCCAATATTGTTGCCAATTTTTTTAATTTTTTTTTAACATAAAACATCAATTTTGATGACTTCTTCTACTTCTATGCAGGGATGGCTATAAGTGTATCTACATACTTACATATATATATGTAAATATATATCTATGCATGCATGTATGTGTTTATGAATATGTAAGTATTGTTAGCTACAAATAAAAATCATACGTGTGGTACGTGCAATATTTGTTATTCAGATGATGTGCAAATTTATGTTGATGCTGTTCCTTCTTTAAAAGAAAAAGAAAAGAAAACACAGACTCACACATATGTACATACATACATATGTACGTAAGTACTAAATTCATAAAGAGGTGGTAGCCAGTCAATGGTAGTATTGAATGGTAAAACAAAATACCAGAGGCGTTCGGTAAAATTTCAAATTTCATATAAAATGTTTTACAAATCATTTAACTAAAAGATTAAAATCTTAATTTACGTTATTTCTTATCAAAGGAAGTTTTTAATATCTCCGAAAATAATTTCAATATAAAAATTGTATTCCTCAAAAATTCGAAAATTTTATAATTTATGTATTCATATTCTGTAATAAAAGCGAATAAATCTCATTATGCTCTTTGAATCTGCATTTGTGGCCATTGTTGACATCATTTGTTTCATCGTAATTCAGCCCCTACCCATAACGTACATACATGCTTATTTTTTTGGACATTGTATACAAATTTACTGGACGTGTGTTATATAACAGAAGGGGCATCAGTTGTGTTTTTCCATAAATTTTACATTTTACTCGTGTGTTGAAACCCCAAACGCAAAACTAGAAAAAGGGGAGATGAAACACCACATCGTGTCCGTCTTTGCAGAGGAAGGCCAAAATGATTGTTGTATTTGGTATAATTTTTGCATAAAAAATATGTAAATTTTCATTTTGGTTGCTTCAAAAGGAATATCACAATACTCATATAACAAGCCATAAAATCACAGGCAAAATTTATCTCGAAATGCTCGAACAAAAAGGAACCAAAAAAAATCCTATAATGAATTGAAATGAAAAACAAATATAGACAAAATCAATGAAACCAACAAAAAAAAATATAGAATATTAAATAGACTGAATAAAATATACAAATAAAAATAAATATAATAATAATAATGATTGCAACTGAAAGAAAAGCAAGGATAAAGGTGCAAAATATCCTATGAATACTAACAGTGTTATTTAAGAAAGATAATAAAGTGAAATAGAACTGCTCAATGCTAAAAAAAGAAAACAATTATATAAAGAAAAACGCTAGATTTAAAATGGCAAAAACTAGTTTCACTTTTAAATTTCCAAATTGTTTAATAACTTTATATTTAACAACTTGAACTAAAAATTTTCAAAATAATGGAAAGTTTAATAAAAACTTAGAGAGTAAAAGTTATTTAAGGAAGTTTTTTGCTTAATCATTTTATACATACATACATACGTATGTATGTGCAAATGTATTTGGAATGTAAAAAACTTGAACTAATTATTTATAAATAATTTTAATAGAAACTTTAAACAAACAAAAACAAATCTGAAAACAAATCTTCGAAATGGACACACAAACATATTTAAAATATATAAATTTATTTATTCATCTCAGATCTTCTTAATAATACGTTTTAACTTTGTACATATCTACATACATACGAGTCTCTATATATTTTCTTATTTAACTTTTTTTTTTTTTTTTTGTTATTTAAGTCGTAACTTTTCTTAAAAGGTTCTATAAATGGATTTAGTAAATGGAACTAAATATGCTTAAGCATCAACTTAATTACTATCTATGAAATTTTACCTTTTTTTTTCTTAAAGTTTTGACACATTTTATTGTTCTCTTGTGGCCAGAGAGACTTGAAGTAAATGAAAGTATATCACTTACTTACTTTCGGAAAACAATATCTTCCTTTAATATTACAAACGACTTAAGAACAAAAGACTAGAGGTCCTCTGAAAATATCTTAAATATCCTCTTTAAAATCTCGTGTATGGCACACGTATAACATTTGTTTCTTGTAAAAGAAAAGGAAGGGTTGAATTTATCCCTATTTTTATTTTTTTTTTTACCAGCAACAACACCAAACAGTTTGTTATAAAACTATAAATGTGTGATGTCAATTCCATTGTATGTGTCTATATTACACAAAAACTACAACTCCAAATCAAATTGATTCATTTCGGTTGAAAATCATGGCAGCAGATGCTTTTAATTGTTACGCCACAACTCTCTTTTCGGTCTCTGAAAAGAAACTGGTGCGTGGACGACGACAAATCGTAAATTTATCACACGTCAACAAAATATTTTATAGAATCCAGTTGTTTTAAACGTTTTTACAATTTATTCACTTTCAGTTTACAGATATAAAGAACAATAGGAAAAAAAGGATTCAAGATATTCGAATATATTCTTGCATAGAAAAATACAATGCGAATATTGTATAGAAAATTTTGTAACAGCTGTTGTTGAAAATCGTATTCGAATTAATTTAATTTCCATTATTATGAGCAAAAATGTTTATTTTAATTTCCAATTTATCACATTAACAGGTTTATTATAAGATAATAATCTATAGTGGTGCCGTGATGAAAATTATGACTGAAAAAAGCACAATCTATTTCCATCAACCGTTAATTGCCATTTTACAAATCGATCGTATCCTCGCATATTTCTATTCCTCCTATACAAAATCAGGTTTCACTATCTCGTAACAATCGGAACGCAGACAATTCTCGTATCTCTACTCTGTTCCTTGCAACTATTAAAAACAAGTTATTAAAAGTCACTTTTTTACTTTGATTGTTTATGAGAAATATTGGACCTTTTAGGTCATCTCGAAACGTCCCCCAAAAATTTAATTTAAATCGAAAAACAGAGAGGATGAAATTTTGACGACCGGCAAAATGCCGACGGAAGTGGAGAAAATTCTGGATATAAAAAGTGGAAATAATAATGTGCGATTTAACTATTTACAAAATTTAAGATGTGTGAACCAAAATTTATTGAATGTAAATTTTTTTCGTTGAGCGTTATTTCATTTGACAACTGCGCAACTTAATAAGGCATCGCCAAAACTCATTTAAACGCTATTAAATTAATAAATTGCAGAAATGTTAAACATTTTATACATCGCCAGAAAAATAGACATGCCACCCACCAATCATGTAAATTCTAATTAAAATAAGTATAAAAATTGCTTAGAACTATGTTTTCACAACAATGTATGTCACGAAATTTGTTGCTGTTAAACTATTTTTAAACGAAACAATTTTTATTTGTCAACATGATGAGCAGCGGACCAAATTGTATATTAAATATAAATTCATTCGTTTTCTTCTTTACTTCCACAATTGCTAAAAGTAATTAAAAGGATTCATGACGATATTTTTATGAAATATGTCGCCATTTAAATTCGGTATGTCGTAATTTAGTGTCAATGAAAACTAAAGTACACAAATCATATAAAATAGTATTCTTATTTAAAAACATAATATGTAATTTAATTCAACTTACCAATCGAACGCATGGGTGATGGAGATCGGGATAAGCGACTGATATCTGAAAGTAGAATAAAATCGAAAACGGTTACAATTACGGTTGAAAATATTTGACTATTAATCGAAGTACATACGTATGAAGGTACATTCTAAATATATATTCTATTTATTAGGGGCTGTGCACATATTACGTAACGCTCCAAGGGGGTGAGGGGGTTCAAGATTTGTTACGGATTGCAAATTTTGCACTGAAAAATTATTAAAAAGCGTAAAGGGGGGGGGGGGGGGTAAAAATTTCTGAAAACAGCGTTACGTAATATGTGCACAGCCCCTTATATATCTATCAAATCGAATTTTATATTTATTTATTTCTTTTCTTAAAGAGTCCAGCCATACAGTTATTTTTTTCGTTCCTTTAGAAATTATATTTTTATCTTCGAGAGACTTTATTACGTTCATTTGCAAATCATGCAAACAACTTATTAAAACTATTTTTGTAAGAGTCCTTTTCACCAGGAAAATGCCGCATGCATTTATTTCACGTCTCAAAAGAAGTTTTTGTTTTTGCGTTATAAAATTTTAGGACCACTCAACTTTTAGAGACAACCACCATTCCACCATGTGGAGTAAAATTTAACAAACACAAGAAATAAAATCTATAAAATATATTGACCACCTGGTCATAGTTGAGTGAGTATTGACTAGTCCGTACACCAACAGTGTGTTTGTTGGTGGCGGTAGTGGTGATGATGGTAGTACGTGCTTAAAAGTCATTTAAATTTTTTCCAGTTACACATTTTTTTCTTAAGAGTATAAATGATATGAATAGTGGAAAGAGTTGCACATACACATGCACATACATAAATTAGGGTGACCTCTGTTAAATAAAACCAAAGTATATTTTACTCAAAGTCTTGGTCTAAACATTAGTTTTGGTACCGAACATACCAGTTGTACTGTACGTCCGTTTTCCATTTTCAAAAGAAATCATCAATGGAACCTCTGAAACTTCTATTTACGAGTATGAATATTATTTTTATAAAAAAATATTGAATTACAGACATTCAGCAACTTTATGGCTCGATTATGGATACCAACCGAACTACAGTTGCGTTGCCAGCCGGCAACTGCAAATTTGTGATTGCCAGAAAAACACTAAATATCAACTGAAACTGGCAGCTCTCAGTTGCCAGTTGTCATCCGTAATACAATTCGCACCAACTGACAACGCAACTGGGGTCCGGTTGCCATCCATAATCGACCCATTAATTTATTTCATAGCTTTACTACTGATGGTTCTGATTTTTGTTATTGTAGAAAGTTTATAACCTTCAGACTTTTACCAAGTTTTAGGGATTTATTGAGAATTATTTATTTGGGAGCAAATAAAACATTTTAAATAAAATGTTGTTTTTTAGAACCCGCCACAGATATTTTAAAATTTATTTAAAAATTAGTCACAGACCTTGAGCACATTGTTAATGGCTAGTGCCGAACCTTAATTCAATGTTTTTTTAAGTATGTAACATGTGTATTTTATTTTAATAGAACATTTTCACACTTACATATGTACAAGCATATCGATGGCATCATATAGAAAGGTCGTATCTCGTTTTTTTTCAAAATCGGTTTTTTTACATGTTCTGGTAGAAAAAACTCAAATACACCTCCCTTAAAAAATTCAGTTTCGTATGTTGACGAATAACAGTTTTAAAGTAATTAAAAAAAACCCAAATTAATAACTAACTAAAGATTTTATTGAGTTTTTTCCTTCTCCTGTAAAGTAGCTAAAAGTTAAGATAAGCCATCGATATGCATGTTTTTATGTGTGTACTCTTTCTTGTTAATTACGTCATTACCACTAAGAAAATGTCAGTATTGGGTTTTTTTCAGTTACGTGCTCTTGGATTTTAGGTGACGATATGATCTTTGTGAACTTTTGACTAAGAAATTAGTTTTGGTAGATTTCGGTAGAACGCTAAATATACATTTTTAATAGAGTCCATCTATTGTTCTCATTTTAAGAAATATTTAACCAAATGAGGATTTTTATTTTCACGATTTGGGGATGACGGTATTTTTCAAAGATGAATTCAGTACAAATATTAACTAGAAAATATTTGTAGCAAAATGCTACATGGTTTCGAATAAGCGAGAGATGACAGGATCAAAATGTTGAAAGAGCTTAGATCAGAGCTTGCGTTAGGTACTTGGATCAAAAATGCAGCATATAAAACAAACTCAAACTAACTGATGATTATGAAGATTAAGAGCCTGATGCTTTCGAAATGTGAGATACTGATATAGAAATCGCTTAATAGTTTAATATTTTTTTAAAAATCTAAATTATTAAAAGAAATGTATGGAAATAAATTAAATTTTTGGGGATGAAAACTAGAAAAGGTGTAAAATAAAAGTGGAAACCCTGGATGAACAGCAGAGAAACACGAACTCGTTGCTTTATTTATGCATTTTATGTTGTACTAATAAAATTGTTTAAAATTGTCTGGGATAATTTTGCAAATAAAAAACCGTGTTAAAAGAAAATACTCTTCAGATGACTAAATAGTTTATTCGTAGGGCAAGTTCATGAAATTGCTGGCGTTTAGAATAATAAAAATGCAACAAAGTTTCAAGTTGTAAACTAGAAAATAAACGGGCAACTTTATTACCTGAGGTGTTGGGTGGTATTGTTGATTCTGAACGGAAAAGAAACGTCAACAGAAAGAAATATCGATCGATAAGGAAACTGCAAGTATTCAATCCTGCGGTATATCCTTTCTGCATAGTAGATTTAACATACCCATTTTAACTAATTATTACACGGTAAGACTGTCAGGTTTTCTTGTTTCTTTTGGCCCCTTTTTTTTGGCAGATTTTTTCAAAAACACAAGTGGAAGACAGACATTATTTTAATAGTGTATTTTAAAATGTGAATAAAATAGCATTTTTGAGGACAGTAGTGGTGATGAAACATGGGTTTTGTACTGTCAGTCTGAAGATGTCTTACAAATAAAAGAATTGAAATATGTAGATGTTTGTGACATGCAATTTTTACATTTACTTTTGCAGTTTTCAAAAAAGTTTAAGCGCAAACCAAAGAGCAAGTAAATATCAAGGAACCAACTTTAAGGAGCCTTCTCTGCGCAAAATAGACTGTGCTCTTTTAAGATTTTCGTTGCAAAATTTAAGCGCAAGCAATTCAGGGAAAATATCTATATTGAGGAATCAAAAATATGACAATACCGCCACTCTAGAGGTGATGCAGAAATATACCGCGGCAACGGATGGAATAATTCCAAGTTTTTTTCTGCTCAAAAAAGCCTTTCCGCAATTGCTGAAATAAGTGTAAAGCATGCAAAAAACGATAGCAAATGACAATTGACTCGATTGGTTAGCTTAAATCTACCAAAGTTCAATTAGTTTTTTTTTTCTAGAATTTAAATAACTTTTTGTATAAAGACAGACCTTCCTGTCGTTGTATGAAGCAGCAATATTAGAATTATTTGTCTTGCAGCACTGATATATACAAACGTACATAAGCCATAGCTGCATAATGAATATCGTTCTGAGAGTAACATTCATCTAATTTATAGTCTCACTATTATAATCATGCTAATGTAGAGAAATCCTACCCTGCATATCGTTACCGTAATGTAGAAAATCGACTGAGAAAAGTAAGAGGTGGCTCAATATAAACATACCGGAATTTTTGTAAAGAAAATACAAAAATATAAAATAAAAAAATACATATGTACATCTTATGACATTCATTGGGAATCACAAAAAAAGTTTTATTTTTAATAATCTGTAGCAATAACCGCAGTTAACCATTTTTAAGGCAGTTCACTTTTTGACAAGCGCTGGACAAGTCAAGTGCAAAACGAAGAGAGGGTGATTTGAGAAATAACGGCTTTTATTTCTTATCGAGACACCCCATGGCTTTTGTTATTGTTTTCAATAACAATCATCTTCAATGTTTTTAAAGCGCCACAAATTTTCCCATTACATTTTTGCAATTTTTCAATGATCAGAATATCATGTCATTGCACTTTTTTATGCAATTTAACAGATGGGAAAATCCTATTAAATTTATAGTGGTTAGCGAGTAATGAATTAAAAACCATTAATTGTTTTATTTAGAGAAATAAATTTTCGCATTTGAACAAAATTTTAAATCATACTAAAGAGACTGACTAAGAACAGCACGTGAGGGAGTTTTAAAAAAATCTGTAAGAACCATTCATACGCATCTATTATGAATGTCCCTTTCAATAAATACTACACAAATGTATATACTTGTACATACATATGCATACATATTTATTAGTATATAAATACATGTATGTATATGTATGTATGTATACATTCATTAACAAATAGAGTATCTTTCACGTATTTATGTATGAATGAATGTGTTTAGGTGTTAATACATATGTGCTTTAAAAGTGTGCCTTACCCGTGTTGGGTTCGCACATATTAGGGGTTGATTTTAGTTATTTAATTATGTACATATTTGTGTTTCAGAAAAAATTTAAAGATCCACCGGCGTAGCTATTCAAAGCGGTCTATAACATTTTAAATAAATAATTTTCGTTTCTTGCTGTTTTATGCGTCATCAAAAGAATTAGATTAGTAAAAGTAAAATAAAATTGAATAATAAAATACTAGTGAATACGCAAAGATATTTAATATTTAATATAATTAAGAACTCTTAGAAATTATAAATAAATAGTAAACTTGGCAAACCGCGATTAAAGGTTTAAAAATTATTAGAAAGCATATGTACATGTATGAGCTTAATATATCTTTCTGAAATTTTATTTTTATTTGTAAAAAAAAATATTAAGCAACACTTTTTCTTCAGTTAATTTTAATTTAAATTCAAAATTAATCGATTAATTATTCGAGTGATTAAAAAATTAAAACAGATACTCGAAAAATGTAACATCCTAACTGGCAATAGTGCTTCTAATTAATTCTAGTAAAGTTTTCACATTATTTAAGATAAATTTGAAACTTTTTCCATTTCGATCATTTCAAGCTTTCGGATAATACAATTCTTAAGGATGTCAATTAAGGTAAGTTAGGCCTTCGAAAACTGAAAGGCAGACAGTATTAAAATACACTATCTAACGGCAGGTATAAACATGTACTCCCTTACTACTCATAGTAATTTATATTTATTTATGGTTGGCTCTTCATGATATTTAAATAAATTCGTTTAAAAATTCTTATCAATTCCTATGTTGAACAATTGATTTGTATTTATTAATATGAACATTTTTGTTTTTAATTAAACGGTTAATTCTTGGAATACTAAAAATTCCGTTAAACGACAATTAACAAACAATTTAGTAAAATAAAAAACAAAACTTTAATAAAAATAGATATCTTATCACAAGTAGGAGAAATACTTGTACATAACATTATATAGAATCGTATTTACATATATGCATATGTATATATTTCATATAAAAACGTACATAGAAATATCATATATTCATACATATACTACCTATATAATTTTAATTATATATTTAAATAGTATGTATTAATAAATCTTATGGATAGAAAGAGTGAGTGCTTGGCAAAGTACAATAAATCGGTATCAGTCGATACCTTTTTTATTTTATCAATTAAATTTAGTTAAAAATAATAATTATCAGATTTGTTAAAAAATATAATGACTCATTTTTAAATTCCACCGATTCAAATGGACTTAATGTGTAGATTTTGTGACAGATATCGAACTTGTGCGTCATCCGTCATTAGACTAACCAAATAAAAGAGCTGTTGACTTCTTTCTATAACAAAATAATATAAAAATCTTTTGGATCTAGTTTTTAAGATTTTCAAGGTATGATTCAATTGTTGATATATATAAAGCTTTTAGTAATTTTTTTTTTGTGAATTGCTTTTGATCGCTAAAACTTTGACTCATCGTTTGGAAATGAAGACTGTGTTAGATCTGGAGCCAAATATGAATCCTTTATAACCAAATTATAACTTGAAATATGATTTATCAATTTTCTACTTTACTACTTTACTCATTGACTTTACATATGTATACATATTTAAAAATTGTCTAAAGGGACTCAAAACAAGTTTGCGTCTCAAATTTCAAAAATTAATTGTTAAATACATATAAAGTTTAGATACATATGTATGTATGTATATGTATGTATGTATTTATATAGTTATTGCGGGATTGTCCTCTCTTAAGACATCGATCCCGAATAAATATTGTACTTATGCATGGTTTCAAATTGTGTGATAATGTTCGCAGGACATAAGATTTGGTACAACTATACAAATCGATCGAAAACCTTAAAAATGGAAAACCACCGCACTTAACATCAATTTAAAAAAAAATCAGTTATAAATTAGCAACATTTTTAAGCTTTCCGAAAATGTTTTTCTATAAATAAAGTCTCAAAAGAATATACTGCCGTTGATTAGTTTAATAAATTTGTGAAAAATACAAGACATAGGTACGAATTTTTATTTAAAAGTCCATTATTAGCAATCCTAGTAAGTTCTTCTCCAGCCCCTTAAGATTTTTAATACAATATTTTGTATTTTCCATTATCGTAAGACTATTCGCATCAATCGCTGAATACCGCCAATCGCTATCGAAAACGTCTATCAATTCAATTAATAATTCAGCATTTTCAAAAACCTGCTATTCTTAACGTTTACTATGAACTCATATATCTGTATCGGATATAAGGTGACATGTATTTCGAACTGATAAAAAAAACCTTCGAATAATACTTTCAATATTTTATTTATCAGAAGAAGCAAATGGGATCACACTTACAGAAAGGCCAGTGTAATTTATGAAATTTGTGCTTCATTTTTATCTTTACAATAGAGTCTTTCAGGAGTAATCGAATTTCATAGATAATATTTTTTACTCCACATGACTGCACCTGCTATATTCATCAAAAGAATTTTGTCTAAAAAATCAGACCTATCAGGTAGTATTTAGAGGTTTAGAGTGCGGCACTTTTACATGCAATTTATATACGAATATATATTTTTTTTCACTTAAAAACCTCCCGAAGTGTACAATCTTCTAAATCTAGTATATAAACTGCATAAAATGGGAGGCAGTTTAGAATCGTAAGATAAAAGATAACTTCTATTAGTTTCGTAAATAATAATAATATATAAAAACATCAATAAAGAAATACTTGAAAAAAATGTTCATGTTTGAAATATTGCAAAAGAAAGTACTTCGGCTGCCTGTCCGTGCACACATTACACAATAGGCCTTATCATGAGTGTCGTAGTCATAGGCGAACTTTAATGACTCCCATATAAAACATATAGCGAACGTTGCCACATTTTACAGATTTCGTCACGACTACGACACTCGTGATAAGGCCTAATATTATTGAAAGTTTACTCTTCGTATAGAATAAAAACGTTGAAATAACCCAAAGTTGGTGTTTAAAAAGTATCAAATGCTTTGCCGCATTATCCGAACTTATGTACATATGTAGGCTTATCTTAACGTACAACTTGTCCATAGTGTTACACGATGTGAAATGTTTAAATTATTCCCTGTGAGTGGCCGCTTCACAGCAACGAAAAATTATTAAAACTCATTCCCGATGTGATGCACACAATTTCCAAAAGGAGCTTCATAAAACACATTCCGCAACTTTGTCCAATTTCACACTTACAAATTTTTAACGCTTTTAAGCGAATCTTTGAATTATTTTGCAATGACACTAATTCGTTTCTTGTATTTTTAGCCGTTATCAATTTTTTTCAATGTCGACATCAATTCGATCCTACCTACTTTTATCGATTTCTTTAATACATTGTTGTTTTAAGATACTTTCCGATTTTACAAATTCCGCGAAAGCAAGTTTTTGCGAATTTTAGAATTTTTTGCCATTTTTAGCTAATAATTTTTTAGCATTGTACCTATAATATTTTCGCGATTTTTGTAATTTTCACATGATTCGAATGTTTTCCATATGTATGTAGGTATTACAATTTTATCGATTTTTGATCAAGATTATAGCATATTTTTTGCAAATTTCCACTTTAGCGATGTAATTTTTAGTAAAAATTGTCAAAAATAGGCAAGGCACTATGCATACCCATAGATATAAGTATGTATTTATTTATCGTTAAAGATAATCTTGTTTATATATGTACATATGTAGATATTTACATACATATATTTAATATATTTTCAGTAAATGTACCTATCTCTAGTACTTACATCGATTGTGTATGAAGTGATGGTGGGCCTGATGATGATGGTGTTGAACTGACGTTGGGGATTTCAACAATTCACGTTTTAGTGAATTATTACTCTCCTCCGGTGTTTTATGCCAGGGTAACTCTGACATAACCATTTTAACTTTGAACTTTTCAAACAAAACTTAAACTTTTATCGTTGGCTTAAAAGTATTTATGTATGTATGAATGTTCATATGTGTTTTTTGTTTGTTTGTAAATATTTTTGTACCAGCCAGTTCCTGCAACTTATTTAAGTTTCTAATAATCTTTTTAATATTTTTAGTTTTTTAAAACACTTTCTAATGTTGTATTTCTTATTGTTTTTATTTCTTTCACAAATACCTAAGTATGTAGGTATCTTTAATTATTTACTTTTATTTTTTACTTATTTAATCCAAAGCTAATCAGTTATGTACCAGAAATGTGATACACTCACATTAACGTTTCTATTGAAACTAATTTTAGTTACAAAAACCAAATGTTACAATACCTTGGTGTTTAATACGTCTTCTGTAATGGGTCTTCTTTATTTGACGCTTTAAAATTCAATACATTTAAAAGTTTTTCTGATTGTTTTTTAATAGAAAAGAAATAATTCTTTTTTTCATTTTACGTATTTAAGGGTTTATTTTTGAGCTTCTTAAAAATATTCAAGATATTTTTGCAGATTTTTTCTTAATTTTGTTTTCATTTGTTCTTCTTTAAAGGGGTGATTTTGTGTTTATTCTCTGCTCTGTACGATACAATTTCAATTTATGTAAGTATGTAAGTTTCCTTCATTAAAAACAAAATATTAAAAAATTATTCTCTGGATTTTCCCAGAGAGAGAGTTTTTAAGACAAAAATAAGTAATACTTTACAGTATTTCTTTGTTTAAACTTTGTGCTAACCCGTATTTTGACCGATGCAGGTTTATCTTGCTACACGTTATATTTCAAACTAACTTGGCGCACACACATCAAGTTTTAACAACATTTGCAAAACCGCAATAACAGTATGAACAAAAAAAAATATTCTCATTTTGTTGTTCTTTGAACGCACAACATTATAAACAACAACTTGCTAATGTTAAGTCCATAGATCTTTTGAGTTTGTTTCTTTCTTCGATGTTTAACCGTTTTATAAGTCGTTTAAAATATAAAATTAAATTTGAAGAACTTTTTATAAAATACGGACGGAACTATATCAAAAATTTCGAAAAGAAGTCCCATACTATCATATAGGTACTTACTAACTGCTGTTGATACTCAATAATGATACTTTTAAAATATAGTTTCATTTGCAGCCACTTTTTCTCATTTCAAAACTTTGTGTAAACATAAAAAGGGGAACTCTTAACAAAAATTTACCATCCACATTCAGTTTCTCTTAATATAAGAGAAAATTTTATTTAAGTATCAGTTCACACTTTTTGGTGCTCATGAAACTGCATGCTCATATGTGAACGTGTGTATGTACATATGTTTGAATTTGCCATATGAATGCATGTAAATTGGAGTCAGCTCCAAATAAAGACTTGGAATTATGGGACTTACTCTCTCCATATATGCAAATACATATATACATACATTCATATATGAGTGTGACTATACATATGTACATACATATGTATGTTTGTATACACATCGTATGTATGAATATTTGTATGTACATATGTATGTATGTATGTGTATATGCCTAGTAGTTTTTGACTGAAAAGAGAATTATTTTAATGAATCAATACAATCCTTGTCACGCATGCAATAACCCTTGCATGTCATAATTTGCGTGGGCGTTGTGACACGTTCAAAGGTACCTACATACATATGTATGTACATACATACATATGCACCAAAGTAATGAGATGGTGCTGGGGCCACAGCGTGAAGAAAATCGTTAGGATAGTCCAAATCCGGAAAGGACGAAAAATCTTTACGCAGCGAAACCACTGGCTTGTGCAGAACTTGGCGTTCGTTTGTTATGAAAATTGTAGACCTGCCTGCGTTGTCCATAAATACTAAATACCTATTAAGATACATTTTGAGATAGTTTAGCATTATCCGTGGGCATACATACATACTTATGTACATACATACATATGTATGTAGATTGGCATGGATTTACATATATGAAAAACTTATTTGTTTATGGAATTTCCTTAAAATAACTTGATAGGTACCTATTTAATAGAATATCTTACAACACTGAGGAATATCGAACTTTCCCGAATTACATACATATACTTATGTACATACATAAGTATATTTTGGTTCCAACATACTTATTTCAAAATAAGTATTTAAGTATGTACATATGTATGTATATATGTATGTAGAAGGTGGTATGTAGTAAATATGTATGTATGTTGTATGTATGTACATATGTAGGTACCTACCTGCCAAATTAAAGAAACAATTAAGAGGCAATATCTTAAATTAGCAGTTAAGTATAGCTACATATGTATGTAAATTACATATCTACATACATATGTAAGTAATTTGTATGTACATAGTATATTGCATGCACAGGGATATTTACATAGGTACATATATAAATTTAGATACATACATACATAAATACCTATATATGTATGTATGTATATGCTTACCATATGCAGGCATCAGTGCAGATATGTCTTTATATATGTAGGTACGATTATTTGCATAGGTACATACATATGTACATATGTAAGTATATAAAATGGATTCTTAGCTTTGTTATTTCACTGTAAAACTTGTTTGGATATATTATTGGGCTCTATATTGGATTGCAAAGTTCCCCTTTTCTGTAAAGAGCATATTAAAGGCTAACATTTATAAATTATTTAGTTCTCTCTCACTCTCTCATCACCACTATACTGCTCCTATTGGTTTGTTTTTATTTTTACAGCTTTGTGCTCACAGATCTCTTGTTTTTAGCTTTAAATCTGTACAGAAAGGGATTGTGTGTGTATCATGCCGTTAGTCTCATCTTTTATTTAATTTCATTTAATTTTTTACTGTTTTTTTATTATTTGCTTTAAAACACATTGTTGTTGCAAGCACCGTTATGAGTAGTTAAAAGTAATACACAACAATACACTCATGTTATATTCTTCTAACGGTGTGTGAGTGTGCACAAGCGCCTCTTTGAAAATATAAATAAAATTTTTCAATGTATAGAATGTTGTGAGTAGGTGTGGCTAAAAATTTAAATTTTTCTTGTTTTTTTATTCCTCTTAAATTTTTTCAATAAGCTTGTTTTTTATTTAAGCTTTATTATGTATGTATAAGGTGGGTATTGTTGTTGTGGTTGTGTATCTGCATACATACTTATGTACATACATATGTAAGTATGTATGTATGTACATATGAATGTATGTACATATGTACATCCATCCATATTTCTATGTATGTATGTATGTAAGTATTTACATAGATGTATGTATTTATCTACATACACACATACATACATATGTATGTATCTTTGTATAACTTCGGTCTATTTGTCATACTTATTTAGAATATGACTTTTTACGATTTCGTTATTATGCTCTTTCTTTTGATTTTCTTTTCCATTTAAGGATATTCCGACGTATTATGATTGGATCGTTTTAAAGCCGTTTTATTTGCTTATTTTTAGATTCTATTGTGTATATGTATGTACGTATGTATGTATGTATTGATGTATGTATGTTGTGCATACATACAAATGTACTGTAAATACATATGTACATATGTACATGCAAATGTGCATACATATGTATGTAAGTATGTATGTACGGAAGAACTACATACAAAAATGTGTACATATGTAAGTATGTTCTATGCATACATAAGTATGTATGTACTTATGTATGTATGTATGTACATAGACCGTCTCACTTTTTATTTTTTTTCGAAATTCCTTCATGAACATCCAACAAAAGTGCAATTTTAGCAAATTTGGAAAAATTAAAAACCAACTTCAATCTCTTCTTACTTTATATTAATGTACCTACTAGTATTTATGAAATTGAAGCAAATTTACAAATAAACAACTTTAGTCATATCGGTATTTCGCATAAAAGTGCAGTTTTTCTTAATAAAATGCTACTGTTATTTACACCAAAATCTTTATACTAAAATTTCCTACCATACTGCATTTACAGAAGATAAAAATTTTGCCTCGTTAAATTTTTATATAAGAAAAAGTAAGCAAAAAATGAAAAAAATATTATAAGTTTGTAGGTACCTATTTGAAACTAAATTTGTAATGATATGAATAAAAAAACATCGAACAAAATGGCAATGTTGCTTTGTCATTAGGTTTAAGTTAGAGGCAAATTACTTAAGAAAGATATTTTAATTTTTTGGAAAAAAGGCAATTTTCCTAAAAAAACAAAAAAACGATTTGAGAGACCACTTCTCGTTCATCAATATTTAAGTGTTATACACCAAACTGCTTGGTTTTTAAGGTAAGTAGATTAAGAAAATCTATGTTCATGAAGGAATTTCGAAAAAAGTATAAAAACTGAGACGGTCTAATTTACATACAGACATACATATGTATGCATATTCACAAATACTCACATAAATTGCATTTAGTTCGACATATACATACATAATATTATTAATCAATAATATTAATAATCAAAAATATTATTAATCAAGATAAATTTCTACAGTATTTTGTAATTAGATTTTTAGTTTTTAATTATTGACAAATAATATTTTCTATTTCTAAAATATTATGTAGCTGGCTGCACAGCAGCAATTACAGCTTATATAGCATTTGAAGTCGGTTAATAGAGTAGCCAATGTGGTTAATGTGTTCAATGTGTTTAATGCCTGTGATTGAATGATCTTCAGAAATAAATTCAATTAATGAAAGAAATCTCTGAAAGTTTAAGAATGGGAAGGTACAAATAATAACCCACACGTCTCATACTCAAACTCACATATTTATCAATTCATTTTTAGGAATTGTTTGAAATATTTTTTGTTTTAGAAAATAAAAAACAACTTTCCCGAAATTTATTAAAAATCTACTATTTTTCACAAAATTTTTTATTTTTTTTAAGCTATTGCGTAGTTTCTATCGCGGGCTTTGATGCGACCGAATCAAGAAGTTTTGAAACGTTTGTTTCTTAAGTCTTTTGTTTTTGAAACGATAAAACCTGACACAAACTTATGTTTCTTAAGTCTTTTGTTTTTTTAAGTATTTAAATCGCCCAATGTATGTTAACCCCTAAATTATGCTATTGATTTTGATTTAATTAACATACAGTATTGCCAGAAAAACAACGGAGTTATTAAACAAAACGTTATAATATAATTGCAGTTGATAAAAATGCTATGCAATAGCTTTACCGCGGCAGTCCCAGAGTGCCACATGTCTTTTTTTTAAGTTTTAATTTAAACATAAATGATAAATTTTGGCAAATTTTGAAACAAAAATAATATAAAAATTAACAGCTAAATACATAGCAATTGTGTTTAAATCTTGTTGAACGAACGATCTTTGTTAGACTAATTATCAAAACAAAAAACATTGACATCCTAGTTTCATTTTATTGATCATTATTAACTCCATGGTAAGCGGTGATACTATTTTCATTAGATAACATCTAACAACAACTTGTGAAGTAGATATTTTTTGATCGTGAAAGGACTCTGCGTAATATGCAAATTTATTTTTCGAATATATTTTCCAGCCATAAAGCTTAAAAAGCATGACCCAATGATAATAACACACAATAATGTTAATGAAAAATAGTATAACATGCATACTCACATATGTATGTACACTCGTATAAGGGCGGTAAGAATGTATGCAAACTGAAAGGAAATTCTCGTTTGACACTGACGGGTTTTATGCCAAGTTTTTCATGTTGCGTAAAAAGTGTCACTGGAAGTATTTTTCACCAACAAACTTCGACTTTTACAAATAATTTGTTTATTCTCTTATTTTCTGATAAAACACCCCTTAAATCTTTAATGATAAAAAACGCACAATACAACAATAATACGCAAATGCAAATACATACATACATATGTACATACTTGCATATACGTATGTATATGTATGTATTTATGTACATGCATTTTTATGTACATATATATATAAATAATGTAAATAAGTATGTATGTACATATGTATATACATATGTATATGTACATACTTACGTATGTATGGTATGTTTAAGAAAATTTGCGTGTAAAATTTCTATAGAACGATCTATTTACGTCTTTTATCTCTGTGGGTAATTCATCTATACTTTTCCTCAGGTAAATTTCCTCAAAAATTAATGCCGAAAATGCAAAGAAAACCTTAAAAAAATAAGAAGCGTAAAAATGTTGTTAAAAAAGAATCGATTCCCTCATTAGAAGTTTTTTTTTACAAATTTCTTGAAATGTTTTTAGGGATGTTTCTATTGTAATGATTTCCAAATGTTTGCATCTATTTTTACGTCCGTCCGTCTTTTTGAATACAAGTAAGTTTTTTGCGAAATAGTGGTTGTTTTTTAGTCTTCGACCTTCTTTTTAGAGAAAAATCCTTAATTTTTTAACGTATTTTCCCACAATTATTAAGGTTTTGCCGAATTTGAATGATAGAAAATTGAACTTGATTTTTTTTTATTTAAGCGCTCATTTTTAATACATTTACCGAATGCTATATCCGCTAGTCTTGCGATTTATAAACCCCATTAATGATGTGAAACGAGCACTTCAGATTAACCCCAGACATGGGACTAATTATATAAAATAAACATTATTTTGTTAAGTTCTCATTTCTTTTATGGCTAAAAAGATTTTTTTTTAATTTGGTCACCTCTAAATTCGAGTTTTAAAAATCCAAAACTAAAAAAATTAATAACCAACGTAAAAACAATACTTCGGGATTAATCACATACTTATAAGTACATATTCTTTTCGTCATTTCATGCAAATCGGTAAAGGATTTTAGAACTCGAGGTCTTCAACAAATATTTTGAGAAAAATCTTCCAATTAAAAAAAAAATAGTTCCAAATTAATTTTTCTTGGAACATAATTTGAAAAAAAAGCGTTTTAAAGAATTTGCTTGTGTTCTTTTTATTTTTAAGAAAAAATCATAAAAAATATTTTGTATGCAGTAGAAAGGTCAATCATAAAATGTTCATTTACAACAAAAACAACATTGTCCCTTTTACGCATTTCTAACATCTATTAAAAAAGGTATATACAGATATTGCACCCAGAGAACATCTTCTGTTTGAATTGAGTTAGAAACATTGCGAAAGTTATCGAATTTGTCCCCGAAGTCCTACACGCGATGTACTGAACCAAATATTACTTTATTCTTTTCTGATATATTGAAGAATTCTATAAGAGTTATTAGGAACGATCTAGGCATTGTTATAACCTTGTAAGCAAAAAGTATTAATAATTATCATGGCCGGTGGATCATAAAATTTCTTCTTAGCGAAGCTCCCCGGAGCCATAATTCACGTTGTGCCAGAGAACAAGGGCATCAGTTCTTGAAATCTATAAAGAGATGAAAAATTACTGTGACCGCCAAAGGAGGCTGAAAATATGCGCTCGGCGAAGCCGTGTTCATTATAAGTAAACAATATTGACTGAAAATAGACTGTTAAACATGAAAAATGTCCTCAAAGCATCCCAAGAAAATTTAACTAGGAGAGACAGAGTAGACTACGTCAGGTTCCAAAAAAAAATATATATTAAACAAAAAAATCCTTAGACAAATAACTGCATTGCAAAATGTTGAAATAAATCATTAATTTTTTGTTTAAAAAACACTTACTATATAAAAATAATTATTTATTCCAACTAAAAGGTAAAAAATAATATAAAATTTATTGATTTTAGAAAACTTATCTACTCAAAAATGAACTGCATCTAAAAATGATCGCTTTAAACAAGTTTTCTACTGTGTTGTACGTGAAGTTTTACAAGATGCTTTTTGTGCTTTTATATACGTTATTTTAATTTCTTTATAGGTAGAAAGTAGTTTATTTCAAAACTTTCTATAAAAGCACAAAAAGAATATTGAAAAACTTCACGTGATTAACTGTAATACCATCAGATTTTTTCTACAATCAGCCATTTCGTCAGAAAATGTTTGTTGGGTATGTACCAAATCAAAATATTTGTATGAAAAACCAATTCCACTAAATTACTAACCCACATAAGAATGCACCTTTAGCCAATACCTACTTGACCAGCGACTCGAACATTAGCAAATGTTCAAAAAAGTGAAGAGTTATCGGCGCGAAATATGTTTGATATTTGTTCGAGATTCTAAAAAAAATTTAATATTTGCTATAGTGTTTATTAACTACTTAAATTTATCGAAAAGTTAGCGATTTCAATTCTCAGCAATGGCTCTAGTATGTGTACATAAGTTTAATAAGCCAAACTACTGCGCGTGTAGTTAAAAAGGTTTTAGCGAAGCTTAACATAAATAAGTCTCCTGGGGAATTACCTCCCAAATGTAATTTGTTCTGCGCTTTCCAAAGTGATGGAAAGTATGTTGAATTTCCATCTTGTGAAATATTTGGATCTCAACAGTTTACTTAGCGACCGGTAGTATGTGTTTCGTAGGGGGCGCCCTAGAGGGGACTTACTAGCTTTCCTTTCGGAAAAGTGGTGTAATTGCATAAATCACTTTGGCAAAAGTAAAGTGGTGGCTCTAGATATTTTCAAGGCATTTTTTTTTTAATTAGGACCAGCACTCAGGGGATGACCCCTACGTATGCAGTGCATTGTGCCGGAACTCAGAGAGAGGGATAGAGTAGAGTGTGGCATGGAGCAGTTTTGTCGAAACTAATTGCTTTTGGTGTCGGTGATGCCTTCACTCAATTTGTATCGAGCTTTCTCAGAGATCCCACTATACGTGTTGTAGATGGGATCTCATCAAAAGAGGTACCATAAGGCTTCGTTCTTTATCCTACTCTTTTCTTATATTTCTTAATGACTTAATGCAGATAACAGCAGCATCGTTCAATCAGTAACAGGCCAAACCCGTCGGAGATCAGGGCAATGCGGCAAAATATGAATGATACAATAAATCTCGATCTCCTGACAATTTCAAATTGGGATCATGCTAATATGGTCAATTTATATTCACGAAAGACCTAATGCGCTATGCTTACGTACATACGTATGCCCGGATATGCTGCTCCATCTGTAATTATGGAGAGTATAAATATTGAGGAATCTGAAGCTCTGGATGTTACAGAGCTGCAAAACTAGATTTACAAATTGAGTTGACTGTTAAGAAAAATTTTACTTGTTTTAGTACGATTGTACTAAATAATTTTTATTTATTAAAAATCAACTAAAAACGTACGATAAATTCGTTTATAAGTAATTTTTACTGTCCACTAGTGTTCCATTAGTGTAACATTTTTCATCTCTGATCTGTAATGTCTGACATGAAATATGTATGTATGTTCATAAACGAAAATCGTGGTCAGGTGGGTAGTTGTATGTATAATTACTCGTAAATGTGCAGTATCCAGACATGTTGTGAAGGTAACTTTAACTCCTTTGAATAATTATAATCACGTAAGTGTGTTTGTAGTTTTGTCGGCTTATATACAGATGAACATATGTACATGTTAATTAGATAAGCAAACTGAGTTTACTTTCCACCGACTTACTACTGTCTAACACTTGAAAAAAATCATATTGATAGAGTAAATGGTTTATTAAAAAGTAGTTCTCCCTGGAATTTCTAAACATTAAAATCAATTTTTGGCTCTCACGTTCACAGGGAGTTGTTAAGTTTTTTTCTCTTGTCATTCTGGTATTTTTGGTTGACTTTAGCATTGTATATTTCACAAGAGGAATCAAGAATCTTCCTCTTGGGTTACTTTTATTTTTATTACTCTATTTTTATTTTCCTATCGTGATCTCCGGTAATATTTTTATTGTGTCGAAAATTATATTTTGTAAATTATTTTGGAACATCCTTGCGGCCACTTTGTTTTATTTGTAATAAAAATAAACCCAATTTAAAAAATAAAAGGAAATATTTGAGTCAATGCTGTTACGTTACGCTCACAAAAACATTTTAATATCTAGTTTTTTATTGTTGTAGTTTTCCTTTAAAACATTAAAGATACCATTACTGTATTTGATGATAAAAAAAAAAATAAAAAAATATTACCTAAACAATTATTGTATTTTTCTGTGGAAAGAAAGTGAAAATCGTAATATAAAAATATATTTTTATTGCAGTAACACTGCCTGCATACGTATCTTTTTAAGGCAATTAAAACTTCATATTTTTTAATTAAATTGTTAAAAAAAAACTAATTTATAAACTTAAAAGAATAATTCTGAAATATAATAACGAGAAAATCTGAAGACGATCCAAGATTAAATTTTATTGTATTTAAATAACGCGATCGAAATTCGTGAAAAACAATAAAAACAAGCAATTCCATCGAATCAGCTTGCAAACAGATTTAATTTAATCTCCTTTGAAGAAATCTTCAATCATTAAAAAAAGCCAAACTTGCACATAACCGTGTTAGGTATGAGTGTGAAAAACGAGACACATTTTATAAATAATAAGTTACTTTTATAAAAAATGCGGGTGGGTCTGAACTTTTTACATTTACTTTTCCTTTTGAGAACATCAAAACTACCATCATAAGTTCGAACAAATGCACCGCCAACTTTAAACGTTCCAAAAATAAAAATTTTGTAAAATACTGCTCCTAAAAAATTAACAGTTGTATGAGACTTTCATTTAGTTTCCTTCATTGTAGTTTTTAATTAACCGATTCAATTGTGTTTGTGTTGATTTATTTATGTAATTATGAAGTATGTACATATGTATCTACAATTTGTCAGTGCTGAAATATGAAAACGCTAACAAATAAAATTACATTTTTAATACTAAAAACAAATTGGAACAGCAAATCATTTAAACAATTTAAATATATAATTATAGAAAAAAAAACTTAAAGGGTGCTTTTCGTACATCCCTCTAAATTGAATTGATTGATTTTCTAAAACTGATTAACATACGAATATGTATGTATGTATATACACATATGTATATGTAGTAGTGATACAAAACCATACTGTAGAAGGGAGGAAGAAACTTTTGATCACTATCATATACGAGTACAGGCATTTTGAAACAACTGTGCAAAATTTCAAACATTTAAGAATTAAAATTTCTTTTTATGTACAAAATAATAAAAATTTAAACTTAACTTACCCTTAATTTTGATAAGATTTTCATCATTTTCTGTCTCATGCTCATTTTTCAAACGCTTTTCATTATCTGTAGAAAAAGTTTTCTTCT
This sequence comes from Lypha dubia, assembly GCA_947311025.1. Lineage (NCBI taxonomy): Eukaryota > Metazoa > Arthropoda > Insecta > Diptera > Tachinidae > Lypha > Lypha dubia. The sequence goes on along the minus strand of OX371261.1, from coordinate 6,224,880 downwards.
TGACAACGCCACCACCACCCACTTCGGGGACAGTTGAATTGTTGGATTTGCTGGAATCATTTGAACTGTTACTTGAACTGCGACTACTACTACAACATTTACTAATTTTGAAAGTATCAGTATGCTCAGCTCCTTCATTTATTTCCTTTGTGTATGTCAAATAATGCTGTTGCTTGAGATTTTTAGAGTCTCCACGTATTTGTATGTCATAAACAGGAGCAGTATCAGGATAAATATTTGTGTTACTTTGGTGTTTTAATTCAAAAAATTCATCACGTACTTTTGAAGAACCAACAAGAGCCATTGTTTGCTGTTTGATACTATTTTTGAAAATCTCTTCAACATTTTGAAAATTGGAGGACATAGCATGTCCTTTTGTTGTTGCTGAGGCTGCTGTGGTTGCTGTCGTTGCTGTGGCTGATGTCGGAGTAGAGGAGGGGAACTTAAACTTTGATACTCTTGGTTCATTTGCTTGCATTGTCAAAAAATCATTGTGCTCATCAGAATCATTAATAAAGTTTTCAATATTTGATCTGTAATTTTCCAATGAATTTCTTGCAGTCGTTTCAGCTTTTTGGTTTTCACTACTTATCTTAAGACCACCACCACCGCTATCGCAGTTGTTTTTCACATTGTATTTTCTTTTGCCAACATCGCGTACATGTGTGTCAACATCAACATTTGTAGTTTCATACTCGTAGCGGCCGCTATTGTTCTTTGTGAAAATTTCTTGTTTTGCAAAATTTGCTGATAATGTTGAATTTGATGTAATTTCAACATTCAGAGTATCACTCTTCGTTGGGAGTGCACAATTAGTGGGTGATTTCCGTTGGTTGACACATTTTTCCATTTGATTTTGAAATAATTCTGGCACAAACTCGAATTTGTTGACAGAAGGTAATACAGTGGAAGATGACATGTCAACTTTAAAGTTTCCATCTGAAAGAAGATATTTGTTTTTGATAGAAATCACTCGAATGAATCTTTAAAAATTAAACATTTTTAAACTTTTACGAAAGAGAAAGGTTGTATGTTTTAGTTTAGATGTTTGTTTGTAGAACGATATCAATCACATGTCCCAGATTAAAATAAAGGTTACTTTTTTAAGAGTTAAAAACGGGACAAATTGGTACTTTATGTGTATTTTTTACATTAACATATAGTGTACTTTCTGGGGGAGTATAAAAAGGAAAAGCTGGTACTTTTGGTTTTTATGGATACATTTGGTGTAGCGTGTGTAATTTTTAAAGCACATGTTGCACACCATGTTGGACAGTTAAACATTTAAAGCAAATCTGAAATAAGATTTGTTTATAATTTAAAAATTAAAAAATGAAAGCAACGTGATGTATTCGCACTGCGAATGGAAATCTGCATGATGCGAATATTCTACAAACTCTTCTTGTTTGCTTCCAAAATTTTTGCCTCACCCCTCTGAAATCAGAATTTGAAAGAATCCTTTTTTTGCTTTTATGATGCATTATATTGAAGTGGGTAATAAACACTGTAGGAATTATTTTATGAAAATTTCACACGGACTATTTTTTTAATGTTTCTTTTCGCTATTTTTCTATTTGATTTACGACATGACCTTAAAGGCATGCCGTATTATACGTAATACTGATATGGTTATCAATATGGAAACATACAAAGACATTTCTTTTTTTAAATAAACTTTGAACGAACGGCTAAACGCCACAGGCACCACATGTACGTTTTTTACGCAAACTCATGAAAAAAGTCCAGGAAGGAAATCAGTTCCATGCGCTTAAATATTTTAAAAATTGGTTGTAAATAAAAGTATTTTTGAATTTGTTCTGTTTGGTGAAAGCTCCAATCACAGCCGTGTTCCACGGGGTATGTTTGTATGTGTTGCAACCACCCTGGGGATAAAAAATTAAAATGAAGTTTGAATATTTAAATCATCCCTCTTTTCAATTTGAGGAATATATTTGAATATAAATAAGTACTTATGTTCGTATTCATGTAGAGATATCTGATTTTGTTTTTTATACAAGCAACCCTTTCACGTTTTTTTATTCTATGAAAAATAATGAGGGGAACATTCAAAAAGTTTTTTTTAAGGAAAAAGGGTTGTTTTTTTAGCAAGAGCTGTGATTTGTTTGCATACACTTCCATGGAATACTTTCGCATTTATTACTCGTATTTAAATTTTTTTACCAAATTTTTTACATGTGTGTATGTATGTTAATTTCAACCCTTCTACCGCAGGGGAAATTGTATGAATCTTATGGGGAAAATGGCGTGTTACCTCTTGAACACCGTTATAACTCTATTATTTATTAATTATGGTTAATGATGAAGATCAAACTCCAAATAAGACAATTTGTATACAAACAATGCTCCCCTCAAAAGGACTCATGTTACATCGAATATTTTCCCGTCCAACATTTTTGAAAAATTATGGGAGGTAGGTAGTCTCCTACCGATTTTGACCCATTTCTCTAATCTTTAATTTATATACACAGATCCATATGTATGCATATGAATTATGTATGTATGTATATGTACATTAGGGCGGGTTAATTTTTTTTTTGATGAAGCGTATAGCAAAAACGTAATCTATACGTAATTCTGAGAAATTTTGCTCAAGAGACCATAGCTCTAAGTCAGTTTTGGAGCCCCCAAAATTTCAAAATAGATATTTCTCCATATGTGACAGCAAATAGAGAAAGGGACCTGAGGGTAAAAAATCAATTTTCACTTTTTTTTTTTGATATGGACAACATCTGAGCATCGAATGAGACCGATTCCATGTCCCAAAAATGTTCCCTCCCAGAGATATGCGCGTTTTATGAAAGTGAAGTACACCAAAGATACACGTATTTAAATCTTTAAAATGGCTCTCCTGAACAAAACCGGTTTTTACCCTTAGGTCCCTTTATATTTTTCCCGTCATATATATACATAGAACAATTTAATTAAATTCGTCATAAAATCGGATAGAATTATATTAGATTTCTCAATCTGGGCTTGTTTGAAAGGTATTTTTATCACCTTTTAGAATCTGTATTGATACCAATATTTTTTTTATTTTTAGTAGAGATATTAGGAATTTTTTGTCGAAAAAAGCTTAAAATGAACTTTTAACTAATAAATTCTGAATTTTCTTCAAATTTTTTCGAGATTTTTTTTTTTTGCTATACGCTTCATAAAAAAAAATCGTTCCATACAATTTGACCCGCCCTAATGTACATATATATTTACCTATGTATGTATATATGTATGTATGTATATCGGAATGCGATCACACTTATCAAATATTTGTCCAAAAAAAAATGACCACTGCTCTTGGGTAGCGTTAGTGTCATTTAACAAAACAATATTAGCTACGATAAAAAAATCTATTTTTATTAATTTTTTAATAAATGCGATAACATATTTATAGGAAATAAAATTTTAGTTTCTTTGTTGGTCATGTTTTTTTCAGCTATATTTGATAAGTACGTAGCTTTAGAGTTTTAGAATATGTGTGTGTATATGTGTTTGCATGTATTTACGCATTATATATAAACATACATACATATCTATATGAATCAAAAGCAATTCACCTCAAATGCAGATGATAGAAGGAGGATAATGGAAAAAAAAGATAATAAATATTGTTTTGCTAACTTGGTAGATGTTGAAAAAGAGAATAATACACATAATTTTTTAATGCAGTGGAAATGCAAAAATTATAAATAAAAAAAGTTTAACATTAAATGCAATAGACTGAAACTGCATTAAAATGTTGTTATTGTATTTTGTAATTGCAACTAAATGGACTTAAAGCACGCAATTAATTGCAGCAGACAACTTTCGCATTCACACACACACACACAAACACTTCCATACATATGTATGTACGTACATGAAGACACACATCCCATAAAGCACAATTTTATAGGAAAAAAGACCCCAAAAATGAACATTAACACTTGATGTTTAAAACTGAATTCCATAAATGGAAATAAAAATTGAAATAAATTATTCAGAAACAGAAATTCGCATTCGTTCGTACATAAGTACTCGTCTAGATATATGTAAGTATGTATGTATTATATTATTTATGTTTATATTTATGCATATGAGTGAATTAAGTAAAGTGAAAACAGTTGAATATTTGTAAAACGACCAAAGTAGAAGAGTTTTCCCATTTCTTAACTGAAAGAAGAAAACAAAAAATAAATAGAAACAACATTGCAACGAGGTGGCAGATACATAAATACATACATATGTATGTACATTGGAGTACGTACATCCATAAATACAAGATATTCAGTATTTGTATGAAAGAAAAACAAAATACAGTAAACAATTATTCATACTTAATAACAATTTCTTTGTTATAATTCTTCAAAAAACAAAAAGTAAATTTCTTAATATAAAAAAATTTATGTGCGTGTTACTTTTTTTTTTGTATTCATTTGGGTTTTATGATTTTCTCTTTTGTCATTTTCGATCAATACAGAGCCAAGATTTTTACGCTTTTTAAAAATTTATAATTCATCTAATGAAATCTATAAACTGACATCGTGTATAGTTTTTTTTTTTTTTTTGTTTTCTGCAACATTCCTTTGTGCTATTTTGTGATCTTTTTGAGTAATTTTTTGTCTTTTTTTTATAATTTAAAATATAAGAAAGCAAAAAAAAAACCTGCAACCTTATTTTATGCAAGATGCTGTTCTCACGCTGAACGGGCGATAGTGCGCCAAATACTATTCAAAATATCCCTTTTGATATGGCAGAATGTAGAAAGAAGTATTGTATTTTCGGTCTTATACCTTGCGGTATCTAAACTACATACAAATATACACCTGGCTGTTGGAAACATTTATCTCTAGTCAACTAACTGCATGATTGTTTAGTTGGGTCATACATTATTGTTTCGTTTTATCAAAAGATTTTCTTGTTATTTGTTTTCAAACTATGATTTCTTTTTACAAAATAGTTACATATAGAATTTTCCTACATTTGGCTTTTGCAATTACGTTTCAGACAAAAGTCGGCCGGCCAGCCGATCTGTCGTTTAATTGTTATACATACATACATACATATGTATGTACATAAAACACATTAAATATAAAAAATACCAAATATTTTTATGTTTAAAATATCGAAGAGTGACATAAATTTATGTGTCATTTAAACTAAAAAAATTATAAAAATAATTATACCTATAAAGTAGGTGGTTTCTTCACATAGAATTATTTTTTATTTTTCCAATAACTGACTGAATTTCCTTTTAATTGTTCATTTCCAATCATTCATATGTAAGCATGTATGTACATATGTATGTATGCGCGTATGTCTGTGTACATAAGCATTAGAGACAAATGTTGTTAATGTTTGATTCACAACCATTCTTGGCTTAAAGTAAGATAAGAAAGAAGGCGTGGTAAATATTTTTGACGAAAATGTCGCAACTAAACTAAAATCAAACTAAACTAATGGGTCGATAATGGATACTAACCGAACTTCAGTTGCGTTGGCAGCCGGCAACTGAAAATTTGTGGTTACCAGAAAAGCACTAATTAGCAACTGAAACTGGAACCTCTCAGTTGCCACTTGCCAGTTGCCATCCGTAATACAATTGTCAGCAACTGACAACTCAACCGGAGTTCAGTTGCCATCCATAATCGACCTATAAAATTTACACCACAAATACTTTGTTTCACCAAATTCGTTTTAAAATGACATAAATTGCAAATCGATCGAAAAGTTTGTGAAATATGTGGAAAACACCTTGAAATTGGTTTGATTTCATCAAAAAATATTTGTGCACTTTTCACAATATTTTTACATGTTTTTATATACTTTTTTAATTAAAAGAAAAATAAAGTATCGAAAGAGTCGTAACTACATATTTAATAGAATGCGTGAACAGGTTCTGGGTTCTCAATGTTTGCCATTTTTAAAGTTGGACTTGAGACTGATGTGAACGAGTTCCATTATGGAACCATCCACTTCTGTCATGCATCCATTCCAACCAAGTCCGTAATTTAATTTTTACTGTAATTTGTTGACCTTTAAGCCAAACGAATTTATTACGTCAGCTACATCACTTTGAATATTTTTGTATTTGATGTAAGAATTGATTAACTGATTTCTAAAATCGTCCCGATAGCTTAAGCATGCTATCTGCTAAACAAAAGCATTTTCCATTCTATTTGTATGTCAGAATTTGTATATTTTTCTAAATAATTCGGAACATCGGGATAAAGCAAAAAAAAATTCTTTTCGTCAGTTTTTTAGAAACACAACTCTATTCTTTAAAAAAAAATCTATTAATTCATGGTAAATATTTTGAAATAGTAGATTTGAAGAGGATTTTGAAAAAGCTTAATAGAATTTTACTAGCAATTGTTGCGTCACGAAAACATTTTATTTTTACAGTTTTAAATATTTTTTTAAGGCGAATATTGTAGTTACCAGGGCTAAATCTATATAATACTTTTAAATCTTAACTTACTCACGAGAAACGTACGAATGCCAGCTAAAACAAAAATGCACTGGCACAGGTGCTTTTCTATTTTGTAATTTGAGCAAAACCATATCTCATTCCCAACAATTAATGCGTTTTCTGGATTTACTTTGGTAAAGAAGTAGTAATTTGTAGATCACTTTCCTACTGTCAAAGAATGTCGGCGAAGAACCTTCTATTTTTTCAAGTTTTCAAAATTATTAATACTAAAGTAATTCAAGTTTAAAACTATAAAAAAATATATTAAAAAAATAAAAGCCATTAATATCCATAAATATTCATTTTAAAAATGCAATTGCTGCAAAAATTACCTCTATCATTGTAACTTCTACAAATGCATAAGACCTTAAAATTATATGGAAACAATTATTTATTTAATTTTTTTAATATTTAAAAAAGGACTAAAAATGTCACATGATCACTTTTAATAAATCGTAAATCCTTTTGAAGCTGTTCTAAACAATCGATATTTTAAAAAAATAGGGGTATTATACGAAAATGTGCTGGAAAATAACAAATATTCTTTCAAATAAAATATTTTATAATATTCTCACAATTAAAATCCATTTCAGTTTGGGGAAAAACTTTCAACATTTTCAACGTAAAAATCATTAAATCAGCATCTGCTTAAAATCTCACTTTTATGTTTACATACACACACATACACATACATATGTACATATGTATGAAAGGGTGACAATAGTTCTTTTTCTCAACCCTATTTTACGGGATTCAATATTGAAATTTGCTTGAAAAAACTTGATTTTTTTTCGTTGATGCATTTAAATCATGATGGGAACATGTGTTCGTTTGCCTATAAATGACCTACGACATTTCTGATCGTATACTTAAATGCTCTTTGTTGCAAATTTCGTTTTCATTTTACATATATGTATGTACATATTCGGAAAGAGGTGTGTGTGCGTGTTTCTGTGATCGATACATCGGGGTAGTGTGACGTTCAAAAATAACAGTTGGAAGAAAATTAAAGTATTTCAATTTCAATCTTCTGTTATTTGATTGTCTGTTTGTTTTGTAAAGAAGTATAAAATTTCAAAACGCGTGCTTTTTTTTATAAAAAAAAAACACACACACACACCTTATTTGAGTTTTTTATAACATCGAATTTTTATTATCGTGTTATTAAAGGATACGAATGGGTGTTACATAATGATGCTGCTTTTCATTTGATTTTTTATGACGTGTGCGTGCTGTGCGCATGCGTAGCAACACTTATGAAATACATGTACATATATGTATGTATATTATACATAGATCATATGTATATCTATCTTTCTACTTACTTTTCCCTATATGAATCTATGTACATACATACATACATATGGAGAATGTATGCATGGATGTATGCACTGCTGTGACCCAATACGTGAGTTTAAAGCGTGCTACTCAAGGGGTTGGAAACAGTTTTGTCACTTTCCTGCGCAGTTATCTTATTTTAAATTAATTTAAAACATGTATCTCTTTCATGCGTATGCAAGTATGTGTGTCTGTACGTTCGTATGTATGTAGTTTGAAAATTAAATCCGTTAGGATGTCCAAAATTTAATAACGAAACTGAAAGGATATTAAAGGATGCCATGTGAAAGGGATGTTTCACGCGAATTTTGATCTTTTGTCTAGAAATTCCTGCGTAATGTACTGAAAACTTTTCACTTTTTATTGCAATTTAAACTCAATATTGCCAGAATGGTTTTAGAAATTGTCTGTCACACATTTATCATCATTAAAGTAAACATATTTTTGCAAGTTTATACGTAGGACAATCGCTATCATTAGGTACACATGTACAGACATACATACATACATACATACATACATATATACATAAATATTAATTACTTTACTTTTTTAGTTTTTTTTTATTATTGTTTGTACAGTTTAAACGTTTTTTAAACATGAAAAAGCGGAATTTCTTAACTAAATAATAGAAATCTAAATTAATTTCATCTTTTAAATGGCTTATTTCAAATGTATTAAGAAACAAACAAAAAATTTAAAAGTGAGTAAAATTTAAGCAAATCAAAATAAACCATGAGTCGTATGAAATGCATTCTGAAATTAAACTATCTGTAGCCGAATTGGCAAACTGATATTTGTTTTAAATGCATTCGATATAAATAATTTATTAAATTTCGAAAGTCATGTCGAAATGCATCAAATACCACTCAAACTCTCTTAAAGTTTTATATTAAAGAGTTAAATTTGAATCCCCTCATTGAATACAAATGGAACAAAAGGTGTTAATATAATTTTTCGAAAATCGTTCGTCATGAAATTCGACCACTTTAATATCTTTTGTATTCAAAAAAATAATATAAATACGAAGAATAACAACAGCTGTTTTTAAAATGAATATTTATAGAAATTATGTTGATCCCTTTTGTTTTTATGTATTTCTCGTACTTTTGCAAATATTTATTTGGTTTCATATTTACATAAGTAGACAATAGATAAACATATGTACATATGTATACACTTGCACATACATATGTATGTATGTACATCTGATTCGTATGTACTTGCGTTTATAATTAGCTTTTGTTTTTATTTTTAATATTTTTGCACTAAGAAGAACGATTTTATTTACTTTGAATGTTGTAGGAAAAATGATTACCTCTTAACACGCAAATGTTCCTGCGAATGCACTTGTAGACAACAATAAACAAATATTTTTTTTTTTTGCTTTTGATGTTTGATTATTCAATTCTTACACTTCATATGCAATGCATACATATGTACATACATACGAGTATTGCATTCAACTGGTGGTTTTGGGCGACGTTTTCAATTCTCTACTTTGAAATACTCATGCATGCGTATGATCAAATTAACTCAAATTTTATGTAGATAGAGTAAAGCATTTTCGCTTTATAAAATAATTAACGTTTTTCAAGAAAACACACACACACATATACACACGAACAGTGAGGAGTGACATCCAACAACAGTCGATTGTAAGATATCCCCTACACTTGTGAAAGGCTTTTCTTATGCGCTGAAAGTAAGCCCAGACTTGCCAGACTTTTGACGAAATAAGCGCAATCATTAAAAAATGTTTTAATAATATTATACGAACATTTATGCAATCCATAACGATAAAAATCAAAATAATATTATAAAGAAATTCACTAGAGTATTGTATTAGTTGTATTTGCTAAAGTTTTAAAAATTTGTTGTTTGTCTCATAACTTCTGTCATAGAGAGTATTCACAACAATTTTTAACTAAAGAAAACTATTATTTGATGGTTATCCTTTTTTAGCTGAAAATTGTTGTAAAACACTTGTTTTTAATTTCGGGTGTCAAATTTTGATTTTTGTTTATTTAATATATTTAAATGAAAAAATTTTCGTTTATGTAGAAAATTATAAAATTTTTGAAAATAAATACGAAATAAATATGAGTTTGCATTTGCGCAAAATGGGTGTGAAATGTACAAAAGATTGGAGCTATTGGAAAGGAACCTTTTTTAGGGTTCCCAAAGATGAAATCAAAGTAAAATCGTGAAAAGGAGTATTCAGAAAAAATTTCATAGCCAATGTTTTTTTTCGTATTTGAATAAATAATTTTTATTTCTATTTTTGTCACAGTTTGAAACATACCCACATATACATACATATATTTAAACTTTTGACGTTCGAAATTAAATTATCTACCAACAAAATACATAGAGTTGGTTGTTTTTGTACTTCTGCCTAACCCTTATATTCATTGTATCATGGTTGTATGTACATATCATGAGCATTGAGCTCATATGGCCATAAATATTTAACCACTTGACGTTTAAAAGTTTTTGATAAATTGTGAATTCGTAAGTCATGATATTGACATCAATCTAAAGCTAAGATTTTTGAAATGCTATGTTTGGTCAATTCTAGTATACGGTTCAGAAGCTTGGACCTTGAAAATTTTAAGGTGTTATAGGAGAATACTAAAAATTAGTTGGACCGATCGAGTCTCAAATCAAAAAGTACTGAATTTAATTAATAAAGAACGCGAACTTCTGTCAATAATTAAACGCCGAAAAACAGCTTATCTGGGGCATATAGTCAGAGGTGAAAAATATGAGCTGCTGCAACTAATTATTGAAGGAAGAATAGAAGGTAGAAGGGGCCTTGGTAGAAAAAAGTTATCATGGCTAAGAAATATAAGACATTGGACTGGTTTGAGTTCCATTGGAGAGCTAATTCACACTGCAAGATGTCGTGAAACATTTAGTAATATAGTTAATAGCATAGTAAAAAAAAAATAATATTGTAACAATAAAATTGTATGTAATCGCTTACATCCAGTAATGGATATGCAAATAAAGAAGAAGAAGGATTTATAAAGAAAAATTAAATATCAATATCTCGAAAACCCGCACCAATCTATCGACAAGGCAAATTATTCAAATTAGGCAAGATCAGACATAACAAAAAAGTTCTCAAATTTTATACTAAAAAATTATAATTAATGGAAGTTAATGCTTTTAATGAGATCTAAGATCTGTTTTCAGAGATTTTATACCCCCCCCCCCCCCCCCCCCCCTCCCGCTCGCACAAATGAAATGCACATAAAACAAATAAATAAAAATTTCAATAATAATAACAGTAATTTTAAAAGTTAGACGTTTCATAAATTTTTATTATATTTTTGGCTTGAAATCATTAAAAAGCGAGCCTAACAATTATTCAAATTAAAAATTTCGCAATGGGCAAATGTGATCAGGCTTTCTTTCTGTATTTAGTTTTTAGTAAGTTCGCAGTTATCACACTTTTGATACCGCTCTTGTGAATAACTAATAATTTAATATATGTACGTACTGACATAGAGAAGATCACTTGTATCTTATCGCACAAGCTTTTAATGTTCTTTAGAATTTAACTTGAATTTTTGCATATTTGCATAAAAATAAAAATATAAATAAATGATGGGAGTAGAAATAATACATGTTGTATATTTTTTCTTCAAAGCAAAGTGACGTTCGAACAAAAAGTTTACTGGCTTATTTACGCATTTGAAAATAAACTTCAGTAGAGGTTCTTTATATAAATTTTTTTTTCATACATAATCGTATTTGCACTTGCTTTATTCATTATCTATCAACTTGGCGTGCTTTGTTTTTCTTCTTCTTTTTATATATGTATATATGTATGTATATGAACACGAGTATATAGAATTATTTTAATTATGCTTTTCATAGGGCCAAGTGTTATTGCACTTGTGCAATATTCTGAATAGAAAGACATAAACGTATGCAAATTCCTCAAGTATAAAATGTCGACTGATATTGCATGTGATGTGATGATAACGTCGTCCACAGTGACTCGTTAAAAATGCAACTTCTATCTATCTCAAGTTCGTGTTTACTTTATTATTCTAATAAGAGGGTTTTAGAGTTGATGTCATAATATAAATAATGTGTAATTAAAGTTAATGTGGCTTTAATTACAAGGCAGATACGAAAATATATGGAACTCATTTGTAAATGTACTCGTATGTAAGTTGAATTTTTATGTATGTATGTATCATATGCATGTGTGTATGGATGTACATATATATACTCGTATATTATTTAAATTATGAAAATTTTTAGAATAAAGCCGGGATTTAGAGCTGTGAATTTTCAATTTGCAGCTATTCGAACATTCCAACAATTACGAATTCAGTACGAATATGTAAATATATCTACCAAAAAGACAACTGAATAAAATGTTATTGTAGCTGGAATAAGTTCGACACAAACCAACTCAGATATACACACAAAATTAAAGCAGATTTACATAGAAAATAAGACACGAAATGGATATTAAGAAAATTGTTTTAACTCTCTGAGATACATTCCTGACGGCCTTCAAACATGTACTCGTATTGTTTCTTTCGATTTGTAAAATTTGCAACGCCACCTCACAAAGTTTTTTGCAAATCGCATGAACAAATTCCTGTTTGAAAAATATAACTCGGCATTGATTGCAGGAAAGTTATAAACTATTTATGCGGCAAATATGACTTCCTTTCTTCGCTTTTCAATAGAAGAAATGTTCAAAAACCCTTTTTTGAAAACGTGCAAACGATTAAAGAATTTACAATCAAATTAAGTTCATTACATTTCATTATCGATCGTATTATATTTCACTTTGTTTATATTTTATACAAGAAATAAAACAACAGATCATACATAAATATGATTATTGATTTCCTCTTTTTTGACCAGTCAATCATTTCATATCAACCGTTTTATCGTTATCTACTGCCGATGAATCAAATTAATTTTACCACATGTTCATTACAAATATTATTCGGAAATTGGAAAATCAATACAAAAGATGACGTTCCAAAAAACAAATCCATTTGTTTAATTTGTATTTTTTTAAACATTGATATCCTTTTATTATATTTTGAAAGTCTATTTAATTTTACAAAAACAATAAAATTACAATCGAATCAGGAACTTCTATTTGTTTTTCTTATTATTACGTCATTCTTTAATATTATTTAAAGACTTTCAAATCAAAACTAGATTCATAAGAAATAATCTATTGCAATAAAAAAAATTGATATAAATACGGATTTGCAAAACAAAACATCCCGCCAACTCGCATTAAAACACTTTTCAAATAAATATTCCCACGTAAGAGAAGCAAGTGTCTTCGCATGAATAGAATTTTGATTTTTTTTTTACATTACAGCAGATTATTTTTCTTTTTGTTTATATTTTCCATTATGTTTTAAGAAAAATTTGTTTTGCAGACATCCTTCTGCTATTTAACATTCCCGGGGAAGATCTTTTGTGCATATGAAATGATGCGATTGATGCAAAGAAATTTAGAACCAAACATGATCATATTGAAAAAGAAATGGAAATGCAATAAACACCCAAACGTCATTGCTCTCTAATGTAAATTGTGTATATGAAAGTGAAATAAATTTATACAATATCCCAGCAAAAAAAAAAAAGAAAGAAAATTAAAGATTTATCAAAAGTATAAGATTTTCATTGCACACCAAGAAGTAGAAACATTGAGGGCGCGATTATGGTTTACAACACCTAGATTTAGTGTTGTAAGTTCAGTTGTCAATGTTCATTTACTGCGATTATGGTTCACAACATGTTGAGTGTTGTTACAACTGTGAAAATATTACATCTGCTCATTAGCTGTTGTCTAATTGTCGTTGCAAGTTGAAAAATTAAAATGGAGAAAAATTTGTATAAAATTTCAGTTTCCGCAAAACGTTTACAGTTGCTTTAGTATTTATTAGAAAAATATCAAATAAAAAAGCAAATAGAAAAACTGGTGGAGGTGATGAAGGCAAATCAGTTTACTCTTAAAATGCAGCAAACTATTGGTTGTGAAACTCCAATATTAAAATCATTACCGCTACTTCTTTGATAGCTACCATCAGCAAAAAATCAATGCGCAATACAATTTTAAAATAGGAGGAATGGCAGAATACCGATTTAAAGGTTTTAAAAAAATGCTCAGTTCCTGCAGAAAGAATAATAACCCATCCTTGTTTATGCGGAAAAATTTTATAAAACTGAAAAATTTGTATTTATGTACATTCATGTTCTGCATTAAAGAATATAACTAACTCAGTACTTGTGAGTTCCAATGGGTTCGAACTATTCCGAATTCTTTTCCGTGGACGTGCCATGTGCGTTTTAGCTGTGCCTTCATCACAATCAAAAAATAAATCAACATTAACATCCATAATTATTTTTATGTACTTTATTTCACTTATTTGCAACACAATAAAAATGTATGTACATATATGCATCTTTTAACAGTTTCTGTGTACATATTTATTTTTTCAACTTGACCGCTTTTTGCAAACATCGGATATGTGTGCTACTATTTAAATGCAACTCTGTGACATACACAACAGCTAGCTGTTGTAAACCATAATCGAAAAACAGATTAATAATCGCGCCCTGAATTTAATAAATCTAAATTTCATGTTTCTCAGCAACACACTACTCACACACTGCTTTTGTGTTTAGTTCATCAATGATTAGAATAATCTTTTTTTTTTTTTTTTGCTGGGATATTATGAACGAACATCATTAGTCGTATTACAATGACAATCACTTTGCTACTTAAAGACAGCAAATCTACCTGGTTTGCATTTTACAAACCTGATTTTTCATTTCTTCTTGGTAATATTATGAAAATGCAGGTGATTTTCATTGCAATTTCCCATACGAAATTTTACTGTTTGCCATTTACTTAAATACTCATGCAAATTTTCTTTTTTTCGTTTTTCCACCACAGGATAGAAGGAATTTTTGCACAGTATTTCCTAATGCATTCATACAAACAAACATATTTACATGCATTATGTATGTCGTATTTTTTAATTAAGATAATGAATACACTATTTCTTTAAAAAATAGCGTGGGAAAATGGAAAACTAACATTTAACAAGTTTAGACTAATACAAATACAGATGTATTTTGATAGCTTAAATCTATTTGTTTTAAAAGAAATGATCACAGACGACACATATTTTCAATACTTTTAATTGTTCAAACATAAATTATCCACCCAATTATTATACTTTTTTTTTATATTTTTACTACGAATAAAATTTTACTTCCAATTAATGAAATAAATTATCCAACCATTATGAGCAATTTCTTTTCGCAAATAAAGAAATAAAGATTATTTTGGAATTTCGCCACATATGATGAAAAGTCCTGGGGTCTAATCGCCACATACATACGATATCGAATAAACTATAAAAATAAAATTCGATACCTATCGAGTTGCCTAATTATGGCATTCGATAACAATCGAATCGAATTTCCACATATGTAAGTTGTAAAAGATTTTATTACATTTGTAATAGATTCAAAACACATGTTTGCACAAAATGTAAACAAAACAAACAATAAACAACACAGGCAGTAGATAAAAAAATTATATCGTTTGCTTTAAATTTAAATTAATATGCCAAAGACTATGGATCAGCAATTGTTATTGCTAGTTTCCTTATCTTGATCGGATTCGGAAGACGAATATGCGGTTAGACGCATAAAAAGACAGTTGTGGGATAAAAGCGATGTTTTGTCATTGCCAGGAAAAGCGTAAGTAGCATTATGTACACATGCAATGTTTATTATATGTACATATTACTAACTTTATAAGGTTTAAGCAACGATTTAGGTTGTCAAAAAATGCATTTTCGGCGGCAGCTTCCAACATGAAGTTGGTAATGATTACTTGATTGGGATGTATCAAAGCACTATAAGCAAAGTTGTAAAGATTGTAGCAAAAGAAATAGAAGCAAAGCTTTGTCCGAAAACAATAATAATAAAACAAACTAACCTTGCGCCACGCCTTTGCATTTTTAATTGGTGGGATGTTCGGATATAAATTCTGCCAACACTTCTTTTTGTTTTAAATTTATACTTTTTAGGCTCGTCCTATATTTTTTTTTTTAATAATTGTTCTCGAATCGACTTTGACTGTTGTACTAGATTAAAGGAACACACAACATTTTTCCTTAATCTATTACAGCAATCGAAGTCGAATCGAGAACCGTAGTAAGGCCTATTAGTAGGTTTTAATTGAAAGACTTTATTACATGTTGCGCTGCTTCTTCTGACCACACAAATAGAAAATTTATTTTGTTTTGTTTATTACGATAGCTATTTTGGTATCGAATGATGTTTATAAAGATTACACTCGATTGATAACTCGATATCGAAAGTCATAATCTCAAATATTGTTTTTTCCTGTACGATATCAAACGCGGTAATGCCAAAAAAAAATTATTCGATCAAAATGTCTCGATATCGAATGCGGCGATTAGGCCCCTGTAAAATTTACCCGTAGAATTTTTGCTGCTCAAAAAATTTTTTCTAGGCATCGATAAAAAACATTCAGAAAAGATTGTTGTGGGATGTAAAGGTACCAATACACTACATGTTTTTGCTTGTGTTTTTTCAAGCCTACAATTCACATGTTTTTTTTGTGTCTGTCAAACTTGATTAATTTACATAAGGTTTCTAATTTTTGGTCACCAACTTGTATGTATAATTACACATGACATCGGCCATGATTGTTTACAACAGCTGATATGTTCATATTATTATGTATATTAAAGCCGCTGAGAATTTCTTTGGTAGCATTGCTGAAGTGCCGGCGTCACTGAAGTGCCGGCGTCACAAATATTTATTTAAGTTTTTTTTTTCTTTTTAATCTGCAAAATATGGAGCTTGTATCAACACTTGTTATATACTTTATATCATTGTTATTAAAATTTTAAAATTAGTAAAAAAATAATTAATTTATCACCAATGCAAATACTTTGAACGGACGGCTAATGATATCGGAGACATTCAACCGTCGATAAATGTTTCCACATGTCATAGACATTTGAAAACACATGTGTGAACATAAGAAAATAGAACATGCTCTAATTGACAATTTGTTTTATGTTTTTAAAAATAAAAATAAAAATACACTAGTAAAGTTTTTGAGGTCACCAACTACATGTTTTTACCGAATTATGTAAAATTTGACAGGTGCAATGTAAAAAACATGTATGTAGTGTATAGGCACCTTAACCTATTATCCCATATACAATATTTTTTTTTATATTACGGCAGTCCTTTTGCAGCATTATCAAATAATAATGGCACGTTACCAATACTAAGCAGCGACTCTAAATACATCTAGACATTTTTACCGTTTGTGAAGTTTCACTTTACATTTACCCCATATTTCTATTTCAAAATTTCAAACTAAAACAAAACATGAACATTTTCTTAGGAAAATTTTATTCACAACACATATCATGACTGTAAATATTTGTGAAAAATCCCAAGCTTTCGATATTTTGTAACAAACAGTTAATTTCTTAAGAACAAAAAAAATCCAAAAATCAGGGCCGATCAGACTAAAGAACTCTTTTTTTCTATCACAGCAACTTTCGCGTAAAAAAGATTTCACTATTTTATATAAAATGTTTCCGAATTATACAAGAAGGGAGATTAAAATAATTTAAAATATGTTATACCAGCTAAGATGTTGCTTTCTTCCTCAAATGATTTCATAGAGAGTAAATTTAAATGGAGATGTTGCTGTCAATGATTGAGATCGGATACAAATTAAGATGAACAAAATTTTTACTTTCCTACCCTCATGCACTCGCCAGTGATTATTTACAATCACGTCATTTGCACATCTCCAGTTACAACATACATACATGCGGAAACATTCCTCTTGTTTTGGTTTCATCTGTTTGTAAAAATGAAAAAATGACAATGAATGAGCGATTGCATAAAATCAAATCTTGAAACATTGAATTTATAGGTATGAGTAAGAAAAATCACAGAATGTATGAATAAATGTTAAATTAAATTTGCATTTTTTATTTAAAAAACAACAATATGTATTCGTATTTTTTGTGTCATTTGAATCTCTTTTAAAATTTATATCTCTCTTATGGTTGCATTTTCAGTTCATGACCTACATTCAGAAACTTATGACTCTGTATTGATTCAGTAATGAAGCAACCTGTTCAAGAATTTTTCTTATTTAAAGTCATAATTTTGTATCTTCTAATACGGGTGTGTATGCGTTTGTATATTTACCAATTGGAAAAAGTACTAGAGAACACATTGACTTGAAATTTCCTAATAAGACTCAGTTGAACAACTGATAATTAATATTTATTTTTTTTAATTTGTTTTGTGTAACATGTATCTATCTAAATGCAGTTCTTATGACAGTTATTTTATGTTTTCTTTCAATATTTCATTTCTTCTATTTTATTTATTTTATTTATTTTATTCTACCATATTTAGCATACAATACCATTTTTGTATGAACGCATACTTTTTTCTTTCTTAGATAATTACCACATATAATTGCAAACAAATAACCATAAACTGTCTCTTTGGTAAATCTACAAGCAGTTTTAGCAAAGAGTGCAATCGTTGTTGAATCATTATTAAAAAGTTCCCAATATCTTTAAACAAGAATGCCACGAAGACATCGATTATGATCCGTCCGTTTTTACTTATTAATTATTCAAACTTTCTACAAATAGCGAAACAATTCATTTAAGCCAGGTACAACTTTAAGCTGTTATAAAATTTGTTGTGTAGTAAATAAGTATGTAGTCTAGATACTCTGACTAGTCATGTACTAAACAGTTGAATATGTAACAATCAAGTTGCTTACTTCCACAAACCAACCAACCAGCCAGCCAGTCAACCAACCAATAATGGCAATTTCCCATATACATACATACAAAAAAAGTCTTAACATGTTTTATGAAATTTATCGTGTGTTACATGTTTAAATACATACGAGTACATGCATCCATACATACATACATACATACATACATTCAGACATTCATGCAAATACTCCAAAAGCACCTCGTAATCACCAGGGTTTAAAAAAACTAATATATTTACTAAAAATTGCCTTAATATATCATAATTTTTTGTGAAAACTAGAAAAATATATACCTGATGCCGTTCAAAAGTAATTTTTTTCTTGAATCGAAGCATAAATTTAATCATTTTTAGGGCTGATATTTGTTGATGCAAAGTGAAAAATATTTAAATATTATTAATTTTAGGATCGCCATGTTTTCAAATTTTTGTGTGGATAGCTATTTTTCACTGGCAATAAATTTTTGCTGAGCAATATATTAGAGAGAATTTATTTTCATTTTGTGTGCTATTAAAAACCTTTTCTAAAGAGATATTTCTAACGTTTAAGCTACTTAATATATTATTTAGTTTACAAGTATAATTTTTGTTTAGAAAACTGTAAAAGTATTTGTTATCAGGCAATTTTTTTTCTAGTTTAGTTTTTTCTAGTCAAAAATAGAAACGGATCATACTTTCTTAGTAGTCCGTTGGTATAATAAATAAAAATAAAAAACGAATAAACTAATAAACTAATAACCCTGGTAATCACCATCCAATGGATTTTAACTAATTCCTCAACGAAAGACAAAAAGAAATAGAAAAACGAACCAACAAAAAACAGACTGCTAAAATAAAAAAAAAGAAACTTCTATTAAATTTGTATTTATATGTTGCACACCGCTAAAAATGTTGTACATGAGAAGTGTAAAATAATTCATGTTTAATGTAAATGTTCACTATCGACCAGGGGAAAATCAAACATAATTTCTTTCTTGATTCACTTTATCTGTGAAGAAAATCTTTGCAGTTGCACAATTAGTTTTGTACTGTCAAGATAAATAAATTAAGAAATAAATATTTTAATTTAAAGATCTGAGGGTGGCTTGTTCTCCTCTTTCAGAGTATATTCTCGCAAATAATATAAAATGTAATATGTAGGAAGATGGAAGCAGGTGAATGGATAATTACATTAAAAACATACAAAAATAATTCTTATGCAGTTTATTTATTGATTTCAGACACAGAAAGAAAGTTTTGAGTGGAAAAATGTTTGTGGACTATAGAAAAAAAAGAACCGTTTTTTGTAGAAACTATTTTTAATACCGTTTGAAAATAAATTTAAGCTTTTAAAAAGCCAAGATCAAAAGCTTTCAACGCCTCCACAGACTAGGTAACTCCTATTCTTTTAAATTCTGTAAATTTTTAATGTCTCGATTTTAGCGACTTTTAATCGGCAGTCGCAAAAGCGTACTTAAAATATCATGGCTAAAAATATAACAACGCATAATTAAACAACAGTTTATCTAGAAAGTTTGTATGTTTAAATAATATTTTGGTCTTGATTTACTTTTACGATAATCAAGGTATGAATTTTAAGTCCGAACTGTTAATGTAACTTTGATGTAACTCAGTAAAATTATCCTTCTCTGCTCAATTATTACGCTTTTCTGGAAATTTCTTTCTTATAAAATATAAAATAATTAAAAACCATTTTATACGACTTTAAGCCTGAATAATTAAATTTTTTTGGGTTCATACATATTTTTTAAAGGCGTTGAAATCTCCGATGTTGCATTCGTATAATTTTTTTATGTTTTCTTAATTTGGCCTTAATCTTCAATTGTCCCTCGCGGTTTTTCTTTTTAGAAAATAATTATTATGTGCGTATGTACGTATTTCTGGTATTCTTAAGGAAAAAAAAACAATTGAATAAGAAACACATGCACATGTGTACAGGCAATTACATATGTATGTGCATGTGTTTCCAGAAATAATGAGGTTGAAAATTATTGATCATGTCTTATAATAACATTTGATATATTTCTACTCTATTTTCATTTAATGTCCTTTCTTACATTTAAAACAAAATTCCAACAAAAAACTTTTCATAAGAAAACAAATAACTTGTGCAGATACCCTGCAGGAAATGACGATAGTGAAATTGTAGTGATTGGCTGTTGACTACTCTATAAATGCAATGCTTTGTGCTGTAGACATTTAGCATGTGGTTGGAGACATTCCAACCAGAAATTTAAAAGAACATTTATACAGTTTAAGTCTACCTATCAAAGCAAACTAAAAAGTGTAGACGTACCGTTGATAATGCCACCAAGAATTAAACAAAGTAGTCGACAAATTGTTGACTTGTCACTAATAAGTCATCAAACTAGTGGACTAAAAGTGTGACTTGCCTACAAGAAGTCACCAAACTATTCGACAAAAGTTTAGACTTGGAGACACATAGTCTCATGATTCCTACAGGGTGTGTACATATTTTTTTTTTTTACATATATGTTTGTATGTATGGCTGAAGGGTATTTTTATTTTTTATTTATGTGTATTTCATTGTTGCTGTTGTTGTTTCCTTATAACATGTTGGCCTTTGCTTTAAGCCTTTTACTCTCCATAATTTAAATGTTGACCATAAAAGTGGAGGCAGTCACACAAGATTTTCGTAAGGCATCAAGTGCAATCTGGTTTGCTTATTTGTTTTATTTAATGCGGCTTTTGACAAAAGAATTGCTTTTAAATATTTTATAAATGAGAAAATTTGTTATTCTTTTTTTATGTATTTGATGTGGACATTGGGTTCATTCGAACAAAAGCATGTCCCTTTCATTTATTGCGTTTTGCAAACGGAAGCTATTTAAATTTAATTTTTTTTATAAATGAAAAAGCCTGGCTTGTCTATATTAATATTTAAAAAGTTTATATTAAGAGGACATATTACACATACATACATATGTACATATAATATGAAGTACGTAATTATATCGGTTGTAGTTATCTATAAATAAAATTATATACTTATCAAGAATGATAGAAATACTTGAATACTTATGTATTTTAAAAATTGTTAGAAATGAAAAGAAAACAGTAATTAATGGTTACTTCATATTAATTTCAATTTCTTCTACTTAAAAATGAAGAGAAAGGCCAACAAAATATATATAAATAAAAAGATCTAGGTATAAATAACAAAAGCAAAATATAAACAGTCAGAACCAGACGAAGAACTTTCAAAACATTTTTCTGAAGTGGCAACAGGTTAACTTGTTATAGTGGTTGTTGATATCCAGTGATTTGATCTACCGTGGAAACATGCTAAAAAAATTTCTTTTTTACTCAACTGAGAGATTGTTTTTTTAACAAAACCCACATTAATTAAAATTTTACGTATTTTTTGTTTTAATATAAACACACTTTTCAATTCAAATTTGCGTTAATAGTTTTGAAATCTCAAACTGCAATTATATCTGAAATTAATACCGTCCAGAAATGGACACAAGCGCAACGCAAATTCTGTAGTTAATGGTTTTCGTGACCAGAAGGTTTTGCCAAAAAACATGACACGAACGATTCAAAAAGGCGATTTTGAAGAAAATCCTACCAAAAAGCGGGATTTCGAAAAAGAGTGTATCTTGTACAATTTTCTAATGTTCTTTCTACATGCATTCTATTTCGATGTTGATAAATTTTGTATACATATATGATTTTTATTGCCAACATTAATATGTAGCGTAAACAAAGTCACGGGATGGTTAAGAATATTTTCTGCGATTGGGGTATTGGAATATTCTGTTAATTTAAATTCCAAGCCACTAGAAAACCTTTAGGACCATGGAGTAAAATTTTTTTTTAAGTTTTATTCTGCTCTGTAATTTGAATTTTAAATAGATGCTGAGTTTTCTATTGTTCTTTGGAATTTTAACAATGCCTAATTCTTTATTATTTAAAAGATTTTTTGCATCGCAAGCAACTTACGAGTACAAATATTTAAATTCATAATTGTTGCGCAGTACGAGTACTTTATTTATGTGAATAAACAGTGATTAATAATGATAAATGTCGGTATATTATTTCGACAGTCGAACTTCTTCTACAAAAACTCACTAAGTATGGTTACCGATTTACGAAAATAAAATATTCTAAAGAATTTTCTAATTAAAAACGATGTTTTAAATTTTCTAATCAAAAACGATGTTTTAAATTCCAAACAGTGTGAAATATTTTTTAATATCCCGTAATTTTTAATTTACAATTAGATGAAATTGGTCCTAAAATTTTCAGGAGATTGTCCAAGCAACTGTTGCAACAAATTCAACTACGTTGAGTGCAACAAAAAATAATTTCAAAGCAAACAATTGCATGCAAAACACAAACAAAAGTTTCATGAAAATTAATCCGAACGCAATTTATTTTAATTTAAATAATAAAGAAAGTCATGAACAAATATATAAAATACAATCAGGTGTAGTGCAATAATTTTATCATATTTTGTAGCTGTAACCATATGCTTCGGTTTTTTTATGAATTGAACGCGCGCTAATTGGTTGCACAACAGAGCGAAAAATACGCAAATCTACAAGGCGTAATGTTTTATTTGCAACAAAGCAGCACTCATAAAATTAATACAGGATGATTCGTTATGAGGTACTTTTATCGATTTACAAAATTTCTTTATTGACAACCAAAAATTTTAATTTCAAAGTTCCATAGAATATATATTTAAAAGACATAATAATTTACGTTTGTATGTATGTAAGTAATATATTTATGAGTGACCAACCAGACGAGACACATTAGTACTACTTTTAAAACAAATTTATGTGAATTTTCTAATTGTCAAACAAGTTCCCAAAAAAGGACAACTCTCTTTAAACTTGAGAATTTTTGCCATGAAAAGCCCAAATTTTATCCCAGATGCCTGGACGATCATGTTTTGAAATCTGTTCCATTTTTTTTTTATGAAAACCAAACAACACTTCTTGAGAAGTTTACAGAAATATTATTATTTTTATTTTCATATTTATCATACATTTTTTAAATTTCCCGCTGGTTAAATAATTCTGCCCCTCGGTAGGTTTTATTTACATTCAAACAAGTTTTTATCTTGCAACACAACTGGGCCTCATGCAGGAAATATTTGTATTCTAATTATTGTTGCAACATTTCAGTCAAAGACTACGATGCGTAATTTTTTTTATAACCCTCTTAGAAAATGCAATAAAAGCAGCTAATTATAAAACAGTTAAACTAATTAACGCATTTGCCTTCCAAGTTTTCTTATTTCTTCCAAGTTATTAATCATTTTCCTCAGAATTCTGCATGTCTGACTTTTCACAATATCAAGTGCCGATGCATCTCAGCGGCATTTAAAAGTAAATTTTAATTTACAAGATGAACAGTATGCGTTTCCTATCGTAAAATTATAATAAAGTGTTGAAAAATATTTATCTAATTCAACATTTCTTTAGATTTATTTACTTTAATGGATGGATGAGTGAAGCAAAAATAATAGAATTTGAATATTCTGTTTTTCATTCGATACAGTTGTTTCAGATGAAATCTCACTAACACACTGATTATGTTGTATGTGACACTGTTCAGAAAAAGAAATCTACATGATTCATCTGAAAACAGTGTTTCAAGTCAACAAACAGATACAGAATGAAAATTATATTTCTATATTCATTAATTAAATAAAAATTGGTTAAATAAAATGCGCTCTTGTAGCATGTTAACCTTTTAGCTTAAAATATAAAAAACAGCAAATTTCTTAATTTCAAACACGAATAGCAACACAAGAACATATTAGTACGCTGTAAGGAGAGTACAATATGGAAGCAACAGATCTCTATCTATCCAGAAGGTATTCATCCGTGGGCATTGTATGACAAAGAGACTGTCTCGTGCCGTTAATGCTTTATTTGAAAGTTGGAGTTAATGATCACAAGTCTGTAAAAAAGCTATCTTTGTTCAAATTTACTGAAAAAATTATATTATTCAAGAAATTTCTTCTGTGATATGCACCCAACTAATTAGCATAGAGGTTTAAGGGGTTTTATAACATGCAGGATTATCTAAGGTCAACTAGGAAAAAGTTCCTAAATCGGTAATAAACGATAATACATACATACATACAATGATAAAGCAGAAAAATGTTAACAATTTCTTTAAAAATACAAATTAAAAGAAATCTATTTTAAGAATATGTTCGTACGTACTCGTATGCACATTGTACAACTATTTATCATTCTTCGAATGTGCAAAACTCCAAAACTAATTATAATTGACAGGCAAATAGTCGTATCACAGCAAACAGAGAAATGAACAAACCGACAAACCACACAAGTAATTAAATCTTCAACGTAATGAGTGACTACGAATACGAGTTTAAGTCGAAATTTTAAATTTTCAAGAAAATTTTTTTATGTGGCATGTTTTCACATCGCAATAAAGAAAATTTTACAAGTAATTTTTAGTATAAATTAGTTATAAAATGTACCAGTATAATAACAAAAAAAAATATAGTCAGGTAACTGTACAGTTTGGGTTAAAAGAATAGAAATAAAACATTTTGATATCATTGTGTTCGTGACTATAATAATTTGTATTTAAAAGAGATTAATAAATTTTAATATTCTATTTTGGAGTGTCTGTCACAACAAAAATTTAATACAATTTACTCGTATTGTTTATATGTTCCTTCCAAGAGTCCAAATATTTCTGTAACTTCTAAGTGGTACTCCCACTTAAATTTCGTTCTACATGTTTTTTTCTAAGCCAACTGTGTAATGTGAGAATCAGGCTAATTGAGAAATCTGATCATATATCCAACCCACATGTAGTTGAAGATTCTGATCTGTAATGTCTACTTAACAAAAATTATATATAAGTCCTCGATTAGGCGGGTTTAAAACTAAATTACAAGCCAAACTTGGGAGTTCCATAGCATCTTTTTCATGTCTATTAAAATTTAAAGAGTCCTTCTTATTATAATGCATGTATGCCACGAATCTGAGTGTCTTCGTAGTTGACCTGATCTAAAGCGATCTTAGGTACTTATGTTTGAAGAAAATTACTCCATTTACTTAAAAATTAAAAGCAATATTTTAATAAAACATTAAAATTGTAAAAATATTATATTGAAGGTATTAAATATTGTTGCTCTTGCTGTCGACATGTCTGTTTTAGTAAAAACAATAGTTCGTCACACATTTATAAAAAGCTATATATGTATAAGTATGTATGTGGATATGCATGTAATTGCATTGGGGTTGCCCCCTATTGTAGAATTAAATTCTTTCGATTTATGGTACTTTTACACCAAGCACGGCAAAGCACGTAAAAAGAACAACGATAAACAGATATTTTATTTCACAAATTCTTGTTACAATGGTGGTTTATTCTTCTGAATTGTTAGCTTGAGAAAAGTTTATAATCAGCAGAGATAAGCGGTTTTTTGTATCAATTCTGGTCACCTTGACTCACTTACCAACATTGTTATGGGAAAAGTAAAAATATATGTATATTGACTTCGATATATTTGTTAATATCGACCAATGCCGCCATAGATAGAATAAAATATATCGATATTTCGATAGACCGATTTATTTTCCAACCATATTTATTTGCACATTATCACAAAAAAACACAAAATATATATTTTGTTTATAAGGAGTTTATGTGAAAACCGAAAATTTCCAATAAAATTACGCTTTCATATCATGGACCCAAAAATTTTGTTTTTCATACTCTATTTGATGAAGATTGGGGCATTATTATTTTATTGATCTGATGATCCATACAGAACATTTTGAAAAGTATCATACTATTTTATGTCTAACCGTTAACGTTATAAATGGTCAATTCGGTCACTCAAAAACTTAACGGTACATAGAAACATAAAACATATTTGATTCACAATAAAATCGATTCTCTCTTTTCTTTAGATGTCCACCCTACCTATACCGATATATACATACACATGTCTGTATAAATGTACTCGTGCATTTACAATGTAAATTTTACATGCATAAGAGTGCCATCAACAAACCCACCTGACTGAGAATGTGTGTATGTATGTATGTAAGTAAAAACAAATAAGTAATTAGTTAAGCTAAAAGCAAATACAAATAGAAACGTCTAAAGACACAACAAAAGACAATCTTGTGCACTATTGTGGCAGCCACAGCAAAAACAATCGGCAGTACTGTAATTTAGTATTTGCTAATTACACACTTATGTGCGTTCGTTCAAAGAAATTACCACCTCCTCGTAGAGGAGTTGCAATTGAAAATTTATAAAATACATAAATAAAAATAAAAGCAGCAACTGCATACAATTGTGGGCAATACGCACGTTTTAGGACTCACTGATTACTTGAGACGGTAAATTGCAAAACTGTGCAATGGTCACCGCCACTCACACCACTCACTTGCTTGACGTGACTTATACAGGCGTATGATGTGAAATAAAATATACATATATACATACATATTTAAACGATATCACTTTTGAACCCCAATAGATCTATCCATTTCGGCATTATTCATACTCCAGTATATTATTGCGAGAATAGATGTTCCACTCCTTGGCGATTCGAATTCAAAAAAAAAAAAAAAAATACAAAGCGGTTATGCTAATAAAATATCGGTGCATAGACTATAACTATAATTCAGCTAACGCTATTAATATTATATGAACTCAAAAAACAATCCATGCTCATCATATTACCACAATTGTAATAATGCGATTGTGGAAATTCTTAAATTGATTTGGTCAACCAGTACGTATTCTTTTGCTACGACTAAATCGCAAATATGGCGAGCACTGAATCGGATTTTTAGTACCAATTGTTGGTTTCTTCACCTAAAAATTTGTATTTTTAAATTTACATTGAAATTACGACCTTTTATCGGATGTTGCAAGTTACTATTGGTTAGTTTTAATATCATACATAACACTGCTTTACAAATTTTTAGTTTGGAAAAATACCAAGAACGCCACATGCCTAGATAAGTCAATTGGGACCTCCCAAGCACGAAAAACGCTGTAATTTTTTTTTTTTTTAGTACAGTTTTTTAGATAACGGTACTTTTGTGTTTTTCGGTGTATGGCCCCACTCAAACCCTTGTGGAGCCCAACCCAAAAGTCCAATCAACATAAATTGTATACCGTTGGAAAGGTAATTGAATGCCTTTTCCGTCGATATGCTGAAAATTTCTGTATGATAAGAAATGGCTGAGTTATGGCACCTCAAAGTTCAAAATTTTCCTATTTTTTACGTTTTTTTCAAAATTTTTCATTTTCATTTCATTTTTTTTCTACTTTATTGTAAACATCTGGAATGTTTTATTTTTTTACCAAATAGGTTATTTTATTACCAACATTTTAAGCGTAATTTGGAAAAAAAACGGATGAAAAATAAAGTTTTTATTAAGGATTTTGTGGAAAGACAATATTTTCATTTTCATTGCTCACACACTATATTCGGCGTCCATCAGTTTTAACGTATTAAAAAAAAACGGAATTTGAAGCTCTGTATATGTTGCTAGCCTTGATTGACGAAATATGAAATAAACAAAAATTTCCGAGAGCCACAGCGAGCAAAATTGAAGCTGGTATATTTGATGGACCTCAAATTCGGGCTCTGTACGGTGACCAAGCATTTAATGAGTGTTTAGGTCCAGCTCATTTAGAGGCATGGGAAGCATTCCAGGACATTGTTCACAACTTTTTGGGAAACTACAGAAGTCCTGATTACGCTGAGAAGATCGATAAATTACTGCAAAAATTCAATGCCATTGGTAAGCTTTGAGTGAAAGCATGTATATCAAAAAGGCCGTTAACATTTAAAAATTTATTCTTTTTAACTTTTAGGTTCAAATATGACACCTAAATTACACTTTTTATTCAGTCATTTGGATAGTTTCCCCACGAACTTGGGCTCCGAAAGTGATGAACAAGGTGAAAGATTTCACCAGGAAATGGAAGAGACGTTATAAAGGCTGGTGGGATGAACAAATGATGGCGGACTATTGTTGGTTCCTCATTCGCGAAGATCCATCCGAAAAAAAACGCAAAAGTTCAAGTCGCTCGTCATTTTAATTTAAATTTTTTGAATTTACGCCAAATATAGTGTGTGAGCAATGAAAATGAAAATATTGTCTTTCCACAAAATCCTTAATAAAAACTTTATTTTTCATCCGTTTTTTTCCAAATTACGCTTAAAATGTTGGTAATAAAATAACCTATTTGGTAAAAAAATAAAACATTCCAGATGTTTACAATAAAGTAGAAAAAAAATGAAATGAAAAATTTTGAAAAAAACGTAAAAAATAGGAAAATTTTGAACTTTGAGGTGCCATAACTCAGCCATTTCTTATCATACAGAAATTTTCAGCATATCGACGGAAAAGGCATTCAATTACCTTTCCAACGGTATACAATTTATATTGATTGGACTTTTGGGTTGGGCTCCACAAGGGTTTGAGTGGGGCCATACACCGAAAAACACAAAAGTACCGTTATCTAAAAAACTGTACTATAAAAAAAAAAATTACAGCGTTTTTCGTGCTTGGGAGGTCCCAATTGACTTATCTAGGCATGTGGCGTTCTTGGTATTTTTTGGCTGTAAACTAGTGTAATTTATACATCGGTTGTTATCTAAGGCGATGTGTTACAATCATACCAATAATGGACAAAAATAAATTTTAAATTCAAATGGGTAACTAAAACAATTTAATTTTTTTAAGTATTAAAAAACATTAATTCAACTGTGTTCCAAGATATAAATGAACGCAATTAGTCCCAAATTTATCTGCTGTTGCAATTATTAGATTAATGACAGTAATCAAAAGTACAGTAGTACTACATGAAAACTAAAATTTAGTAATGAAAAAGGTAAATTTTAGATTCTATGTGAGCTTCTTTAGCAACTGCTTTAACAGAGCTTTAGTGAGTAAACTCGTGCTATACGAGTACATGTACGCCATTTTTCTCATTTGCGAAATTTGTAAAAAGTTATACACTTAATCAGCGTTGCCATTTTGGTGCTTTTCGGGTAGTTTTTGGTGCTTTTTAACTTAATCAATACCCGAAATTTTGTTAAATACCCGTTTTTGAAAAGCGGGTATTTATACTGCTTTTAAGAATTTCTCACAGTGCTTTTAGGTGCGTTTTAAATAATCAACATTTTTGACACTGAACCATTTTCCTAATACTTTTTTAACCAACTGTGTATAATTTGCATCCATATTTTGATTAGTTCACGCAAACTATTAAGAGTTCAGAAATTTTTATGATTTATTTGTTCAGCAGTGATCTTACTTTCAATATTAGTACATATCCTTTGATTTGTTTTTTATGCAATTTTAAGCAAGAAAGTGCCTTGGTTATTATCAAGCTGCACAGTTATTAAAAGTAAGTTCTTCATTGATGTTAAAGTTAATATGTGCTAAAGTTCATCATCTAACAATGCCTTTCCCTTAGATCGAAAAACAAATACTTATATAGAAAAGCTTGGGAAAATGATCCAGCTTTTAAAACGTGGCTTAGAACAGCAAAAGATGAACTAAAAGCATATTTTATTTGTTGTAATTGTGAAATAAAAGTTCGATAAAGCGAATTACTCCGACAAAGTCACACAAAAAGCCATGAAAAAGCAATAGATTGGTCTTTTGATCCACCAGACCCACAACAAAATTAGGTTAGTGCTTTTGTACCCGCACTTTTTTTTTTTTATTTTTACACTTTTTTACCCTATTTCCATGGGCTCACAGTGCTTTTGATGTTGCAAGAGTTGGCATCACTGCACTTAATATACAAACACACACACACATATATAGTACATACATACATATACATAGTAAATACGAGAATGCAGTACACCCGTGTGTTGCACATTTTTATATTGATTCATACCCGTGTAGTTTATATTATTTTACTTTTATGCTGTAGATTTCAGCCATAAAATCGATTTAGATTTTGGTCAATATGTTAATTTATATATCACAGCAGGACATCACGTAGTCATACGCAGACATGCTAATTCAGTCAGCATATTTCTTTTAAATTGTAATTGTATGAATTGAACCTTATGTGCTGCTGTTGAAGGTGGCAACATCGATAGAGATATGCAGATTATTTTTAAGTTTTGATCCCCTCTTTATGCATAAATTGCTATTGATAATTTATTTTTTTTTTTTTGAGTTTCAATGCATATACCGTGTGTGATACAAGTACTATGTATGACGCACATACTAGTATACCTGCACGTATTCCCTTTTATATCGATTTATTTTATTATTGATTTATGAAGAATTTGCATACGATTTCAAAATTATGTATTATGTAATATTTCTTGTCGGTCGATAGCATCTGCTACGAAATATTTTAAATTGAAATGTCTTATGTGCTAAGAAAATAATTGCCAATGGAGAAATAAAAAAGTTTTTATTCAGATATGAGTGGTGCCGTTCAGTCAGTGGTAACATACTCCGATATCTGGTATTCCTTTTTTTAAATAACACATACATACTTTTTTCAATTTTCACCCGAAAAAAAATTCCAGTGGCTTTAATTTTCTGCAGGTTAATCGATTACCGTTATGAAAAACCAACAGATTTTTTACGGGCACGTCTGCCTAATAGGAATTTCAACAATATACACCAGTATATTTCACCAGAACTCGATTTAGTTATCGTGTATTTAACAAAAAACAAAAAATTAAGTTTTGAACTAAGTTGAAATTGTTCGTAAAGTTATATTCGAAACTCGCCACAAATCCATGGGTATCAGAACTTTTGTGTTAAATTTGTTGAACTTTTCGTGGGAATTGAATACGAAAATTACATCAGTATCAAATTGATGTCAAATCTTTTATTTATGACATGAAAACCCATTATTATCGTTAACCAAACATTTTTGTTCACTGAACATGTGAAAAAAAGAAAATTCCATTGAAAACTAATGATTCAGTCAGATAAAGTTTATTTTAACGATCAATTTTAACATTCCGATTTTTTGGTACGCACAAGTGCTGGTAAAAATAGAGAATATTTAAATACTAAAACCATGATTTTGAAATTTTATAAATGTAGTCTTAATGTAGGGTTCAACAATAAAGTCTGTTTCAAAATTTCTTGACCGGCCAAGAAGTAATTATTTCTGCCGAATACAAAATGATTTTATTTATTTTTTTTTTTTTTGTATACGATTAAATATAATATTCATTGTCTAATTTGTTATTTTGTTTACTATTTTAACACTCTACAATAATTATTTTATTTGTAATTACCCATTTATTTTCCATGACTACATTTAACACTTCATAACCTCAATTATTAAAACATACTATTTTTTACTTTTAAAAACTGGATCTTTTTTTATGCTTATGTCCACCAGACATTCCATGATATAATATTTCTATTATTCAACACTAATTACCAAGCAACTGCTAGTGCGCAACATCGTCATGATCATCACGATCACCATCATTTTGTAGCTTATTTTTGCCACATTCTTTGGTACCAACATGAACGGTATCTCCTCCTTACTCGTCATTATTTTTAAGCACTAGACTTTAAACTAACCCAGCAAACATTTGAAAACAATTGAAAATATGTTGAGTTTTAAGCAGTTAAGTCTCCATTTGAGGAATCTATAAATATTTTTATATGAGAGATTAATTTACTTAATTATTTAATTGTAGTTTCTTTTTGTCATAATTCAAATTGAAAAATAGTTAAATAAATTATTTATTATGCTAAAACAATACATATACATACATATATGTATGTACATATCTACATACAAAAATATTTATTTTTTTCTTGTGTGTAAATACATAAATATTTGCATACACAAACTCATATAAGTGAACTAAAAAAAAGAGAACTTTAAATGAGTTCATCTTCTGGCAACAACAACAATAAACCTACAAGCAGTAGGAATGTTTAATTTAACTTTGGTGGCTGATGACTTCAATAAAAAAAAATGAATTAAACACAAACCTGAATTCTACACAAAACACAATTACTCGTGCGCGATCATGCTCTCCGTATATGTTAAATAGTGATCAAGAAGAAACAACAATTGCACCTATTAGCAATTTTTTTTTTTTTAATTCGGACCAGCACTCAGGGGATGACCCCTACGTATGCAGTGCACTGTGCCGGAACTCAGGGAGAGGGATAGGCTAGAGAAGATAGATGTTGAAAATTTAGAAGACTTAACTCTTTCACAACTCTGCTTTGCGCGTTATGTTTATTTTTAAGGCAGTGTTGAGGCGCCACCGGTATTAAGTAGACGCATTAACTTTGTTAAGCTGTATTATAGCAGGCATTTTATTAATTGTTTTACTTCGCCGATGTTTCTGCTAACCGACGAAGGAGGGCGATGCTGTGTACATTAGCTTGGAACAGCATCAATCGCTGTCGGAACAATTTTTTAGTTGTCAGTGCTATGCCTTCATCACTTAAATAGTCCGACAACAATTAATGCAATGTCTCACTAATGTACATTAGAGAAATTAATGATGTTGATTGACTTGCTCTGGCCAGGGTTTGAACCCAGGCCCCACGTCATTGTTTGCTTAGTAGTCAACGCGCTCAAACTTGTCAGCTTGGTTGTACAAACAAACAAGCAATAAGTAGCAAGGTGACCAACGTTCACAAAATTGTAGATGCGGTGAGTACAATAAGTGATAATAAAATTCAAACAGGTATGGATAGATACATAACCGTGTTAAAAATGGGAAGAAGTCCAAAATCAGCTCAAATAGCTTCAACTGCGAAAGTTCCCAGAGATGGAAAA
This sequence comes from Lypha dubia, assembly GCA_947311025.1. Lineage (NCBI taxonomy): Eukaryota > Metazoa > Arthropoda > Insecta > Diptera > Tachinidae > Lypha > Lypha dubia. The sequence goes on along the minus strand of OX371261.1, from coordinate 6,191,396 downwards.
AAGCAATATAAAAAATTCCGAAAATCGTTTCGCGATCTTATCTGAACAAGGCGATGAAGACACAACTACAACAAGGTCGAGTAAGCCCCACCCATATATTTAAGAGAACAGAATTCCAGTTTGCTGGTTAAAAGCCTTATCTCATTAATTGGAGAAAATCAGTTTTATGTAACTCCAATTAAGCGCGGAAAAATCAACGAAACAAAAAAATTACCGAAAAATAGTTTCAGATTTAGAATCTAAAAATAAAAACTTTTTTACATATCAACTAAAGTGTGCTAAAGGACTGACTGTAGTTATAAAAGGCATAGATTCAAGCGTGGATCCAGAAGAGGTAAAGTGTGGCCTTGAAAACAGTGGCTTCAAAGTAAAATATGTTTCAAACATTAAAAATAGGGGAAAAAATCCCCCAAGCTATTTTTAGCCAGGTGACTTGAAAATAAAAAAGAAATGAATCGCACCCAATTTATGAATTAAAGTACTTTTTGCGCCGAAGAGTTACCGTTGAGCTGCCAAGAATTTGGCCATAACAAAACTTATTGCAAGTTGCCTACCGTTCGGTTGTATGTGGCGAGTTACACAGTACCACTAACTGTGACATATTAAAAGGTGATACCAAGGCAAAAATATGTGGCAATTGCGGCGGAAACCATACTGCTAACTATAGGGGCTGCCCACTTTATTCTCTTTTTAAAAATTCGTCGAACAGAAAACAAATGCTACTCCCGCTCAGCCCAACACTCCTTTAAACTACCCACAGTTACCTCAACCGTCGTCTAACCATAATCAATACTCAAATGTTTTAAAGTCTAACACGACTCTTAATCAACAAAAACCTAATAGTCAATTTTCATACGCTAATATTTTAAAAAGTAACCAGACTACGGCGCAAAAAACTGTACCAGTAAATGAAGAATCAGAATTTTAGTCGAATTGAAGCCTCGATAGAGAGCCTAATACAAACAGTAAATACATGTCCTGTATGATGCAGGAAATGTTAAAAATGCAGTCATCCTTGTTGCGGCTGTATTAAACAAACCATGAACTTGAAAATATGTTTTTGGAACGCAAACGGCATCTGCCAACATAAAAATGAAATAGAATATTTCCTGGATAAACAAATCGATGTTATGCTTATCTCTGAAACTCATTTGACGTCTCGAAGCAATTTTAGAATTAGTGGATACAATTTCTACGACACCAAATATCCTCGAGGTAGACCTTGTGGTGGACCGGGAATTCTAATAAAAACGCGAATAAAACACTACCTGTTAAATGATTTTTGTGAAGATTATCTTCAAGCAACGAACATCTGCATTGAAAATTATTATCAGAAGCTTGTGATATCATCCGTTTATTCTCCTCCCAGGTTTTCAATTTCAGAGTCAATATACGAATTTTGATAAATCACTGGGCCCCCGTTTTCTAGCAGCTGGCGACTGCAATGCTAAACACACATTCTGGTTTCAAGTTTAGTCACTCCTGAGGGTCGTGTTTTGTTCGACACAATATCTAAAATGGGTTTGAATATAATTTCAAGTGCTCAGCCAACATATTGGCCAACAGATCCACAACAATTTCCTGATGTTATCGACTTTGGAATTGTGAATGGTGTGTCCAGAGTAATGGTTGCAGTTGAATCATCTTTGGATTTATCTTCAGACCACTCGCCTACAATTGACTCTATATAGTCGCATACAACTTCATCACCTACATGTAACTTCCCAATGACATCTGCACGAATTATATGGTTGAAATACAAAAAATACCTGAGTTCTCATTGCTCGGACAATATGCCGTTGAGAACACGTTCTGACATAGATGACTCTATTAGGTTGTTTCAAGCACACGTTAATCAAGCTGCTCTTAATGCTACCTTAAATAAAATAAATCAACCAGTGAGATTAAACAATATTTTTTCTGTTGATATAGAAAGGCTTTTATCTGAAAAAAGGAGAGCTCGACGAGAATGGCAACGTTACAGATCGCCTCAGCTAAAAGTTTTACAAACACAAAAAACAGCTTCCCTTCAAAAATTTATTCAAGAACTATATGCAACACCACAAACAGATTATTCGTTGTGCAGTGCAGAAGGAAGGTGGAAGGTTTTAATGATTCCTATGATACCAAAGCCCGGGAAGGATCATGCAAAGGTTGAATCCTATCGGCCTATCAGTTTATTGCCCAATATGTCGAAATTTTTTGCAAGCTGACTCCTATAATGACTAGCAGTGGATGTATTCCAGATCATGAATTCGGTTTTCGCATTATTGAAAAAACTCACAGACTTGTGAATGCAGTTAGAGAAACTTTTGAAAAAAAGAAATATTGTTCAGCGCTTTTTATTGATGTCGCACAGGCTTTTGATAAAGTATGGCACGAAGATCTTATCCACAAGTTAACACAAAATCTACCCGCAAACAATGTGAGGCTCTTAAAAAGTTATCTTAAGGAACGAAAATTTGTAGTTAGGGAAGGCAATTTTTTAAGCCCTCCGCAGTCGATTGAAGCCGGAGTCCCTCAAGGGAGTATCTTCGGTCGTTTACTTTATTTAATATATGCCTCTGACTTACCGTTAAGAAGTAACATTCACACGTCCACATTTGCTGATGATACAGCTTTTCTAAGCGTTCATGAAAATCCTGTAGAAGCTTCCCGGAATTTGCAAGGCTACATATCAAAACTGGAAACATGGCTAAAACAATGGCGGATAAAATTTAACGAGCAGAAATGTGTACACGTCACTTTTACGTCACGCAGGGAAACATGCCCGCCTATACAAATTAATACCGAGACCACACCGCAACTCACTGAAGTCAAATATCTGGGCGTTCATCTTGATCGTCGTTTAACATGGAAATCAAAGTTGACACAAATGAAATTAAAAGCAGTCCAAATGAATTGGCTTATTGGAAGAAATTCTATTCTATACCTGACTGTAAACTTTTATTATACAACGCGATCATGAAACCAATATGGTCCTATGGAAACCAGTTATGGGGCACTGCCTCAGCATCGAATGTAGAAAAAATTTAAAGGCGACAAAACAAAATTCTACGTAGAAGTACTGCAGCTTCCTGGTATATCCGAAATCAGCGAATGCACAAATATCTTGATGTTCCGTTGGTGAAGACAGTATTTTCAAAACACGCGAAAAAATATATTGAAAAACTAGAGTTGCACCCAAATCCACTTGCGCGCAATATTCTAAATTATAGAGGCCACACCCGGTTGAGAAGGAGGGATACTTTTTCTCTCAGCCGTACATGAAATTAAAAATTTTGTTTAGGATTGGCTAAACATATATTTAACATTTTTAGATTAAGATTTGAATAACTTATTGATGTTTCAATTTATAATTGAATATTCAATAAATAATAAAACTAAAAAAAAAAAAAAAAAAAAGTTAAAATATGATATTGAAAATACCTCAGTTTTTTAAATCCGTTGAGAAATTTATAATTTTTTTTTTGTATTCCACTGAGTTGGTGATTGATAAAAACTGCATAGAGGTACCAAAACCAGCAAATTTCAAAATCCGATTGCTTTTGTACTCAAAAAAAAAAAAAAAAGACCAAAAACAGGATGCAGAATCAGTGCAGTCATGTCTTGCCTTTTGCCAAATATCTTCGGGCCATAATCAGTTTTAAGCGCATGCATATGTTCCAGTGCATAAAAATTAAAATTTAGGAAAAATAAACTAAATTCTTATGTTGGCCATATTTTATTTCATAGAAAAAATAAAATTGTTGTGATGTCCTGAGAAATTCGCAATACTTTCCGAAGATATATTCTTTATTAGTTTTTCATATAAAATCTTTACAACTTTTGGGTGCTTTTTTAGTGTGCCATTCTATTGACTCCCAGCATAGACTCAGGCTTGTTTCATGTTGCACCACAATAGCTAAAGGGGTTAGTTTCTATTCTGGTTAGAATTTGCATTATAATTTTAACTTTTAGTAAGATTTAATAAATAAATGAAGAACTATTTCTTAGATCACAAACGAGCAAAAAAAAAAAAAACAAAAAAAAAAGAAAGAAGCGAAAAACTCGTTAATTCTAGACACTGATATAATTATTAGATACAATTTCATAAACACAAAAATGTTATTTATTAAATTGTTTTCAACGGAAAGAAAAACGAAAAACATTTTATTATACAAGTACTCAAACATCCACACAATTTAATCTTAAATTATAAATAACGAATTTAACTATATTCCATACCTTAATCTAACTTAAACTTTCTACTACGACAACGATCATTAAAGCCGAAGAAGAAGAAGAAGAAGAAGAAAAGGGCAAGGAACGGGAACCACGAAATACAATTTAAATTTAAGTTGTTGAACGTGTGTGTTGCAAATGCAAAAAAGAGATGTGGCAAGAAAACAGCAACAACCTGGAAAGCAAGGTGCATATTATTATCTTAAAGGATTTATGACATTCGGACGCAAAAGTAGAGTTTGCTCCACAAGATGTGGCATACAACATAGCAACAGTTTCAAACATGAATGGATGAGAAAATTAGACTGAAAGAACGAACAAGTTGAAAAAGAAATGCCCTCTTGGACCAACCTTTAAATAAAAACAAAACACATTGTTGGTCATGGGAATTTTTAAAATGCTGTGGCGATGCTGAAGTTAAACATGACGATGATGATGATTACAATTCCTATTGATGCTGTTGTTGTAGTTGTTTGTTGTTTTTTATTCTTTTGGAATGACGCGTTCTCATTGAATGTGCATTTGTTTGTTACCGAAAATTATGCATCACTGTAACCATAATATGAACACACACACACACACTCATGCATGTACTCGTAGTACATTTATTTGTGTCAGCCATTTAATTTGCATGGGGAACGTGCAACATAAGATTTTTTCTTTTTATGAATACCTACATACATAGGTAAGTACCTACATACATAGCATTGTTTTTGTTGTTTTAATCTGATTTTTGTATAAAAAATATTTTCAGATATTCTAAAAATCTACGAGTACAAAAGAGTTCTATAACAAGAAGAGTAACAAACGATTGAAATAAGAGCTTTCATAACTTTTTCTGTTTTATCAAAAACAACATTACCAACAACATCAACTTTCGTGCACAATGCAAAATTGTTTCTATTTTTGGAAATATTATTTGAATATTTTTTAATAATTATACAAGTAAAGGTATGTAGTTTGGTACATATGTATGTATGTACCATACATGGGAGTAATTAAATAAATTTACTAATTAATTGTCGATTTCATTGGCATTGACTTATAAACAATGCCAATTAAATTTTTAGCATTATCAATTTTTTGAACAATGCTAATGCTTTTCAATGAAATAATTTCATTATTAGTTAGTTAAAAAGTAAAAGCATTACAAATAATCAATGCTAAAGTTTTTCAAAAGCATTATCAGTATTAAACGTCAATATTATTTCACATATTTATTTACATATATATGTATGTATGTGTATATATTAAAAATATGTACATACTTATGTACATACATAGCTTGGTTTGTATTTTAATTTATAATTTTATTTTTTCAAAAGCTGATGTGACCATATTTTTTTTTTATACAGATAGTATTAATTATTTTTTTATCAATTGTAATTAGTATTTCAAAGCTTTCATTGTTTTTTCATTATAAATAGTAGAAAAATTATATTAAAAAAAAAAGCAATGGCATTTATTGGTACTGATTTTTTTTTCATTGTAAATGTTTAAAATAATGCCAATGAAAATTCAATGCCAATGAAAAAGTCCCATGAGTGGTATGTATATACGTGTAAGTTTAAGTTTATAATAAAAAGAATTTGCTAATGAATATAAAGGTTTACTTAATTAGTTTTAATGAACATTCGCTTTCTTCAGCAAAGATAGCACATTTGACATATTCAGATGATGCAATCAGCAAATCTGCATTTTGAAATTTTTTAAATCGCCAAAACATAAAGATAGTCCATAAAATTAGTAAACGCTTATCTATATAAGAATAGTTGCTTTATTTTTGTTTAGCTGTTTCTTTTATGGCGTCTGATTGGACTCTGGAAATATTTATGTATATGCAGTCGTTGGTTGCAACAGTTATATTAATTGAATTTTTTTCTGTGTCTTTTACTATTCGTATCTACATTCCATTTTGACTTTATTTCTATTTGGTTAAATATTATTTGATGAAGATTTACCTCACATGGAAGTTATTTCATAATAATTGGGGCTGCTAATGCCATGTGGAGTCAATCATTATTGTTTTTTTTTTGTATGGTAGAGAGCTTAGATGGCAAAAATGTAAAAGAAGACTTAATTCTTTTATGACTCTGCTATTATTTTTGATCATTTTTGGAGCAGCGTTGCATCAAATTTCTTAAGCTGTGGAAGCTTTGGTTCGAAACTTTTAACGTCATAATTCTAAATTAGCAGTTTTACCATATTATTGGGCAATGGATATGAGGGGACACCTCATGGACAAACAAGTACTCTTGTTGCGGTCATCACATGTCTCTGTTTTCTAGAAGAATAAATGTACTGTATAACGATTTGTGCAGAAGTTATATAATTAGGAGGAACAATTCTCACTGTTTGTGCTGCTCTCTCTCTCTATGGAAAGAACAGCTTCTTCAGGTAGTGCACTGCTGGAAGATTTACCATTCCGATCAGACTGCGATATTAAGCGGATCAACTCGTTTATTCGGTCGTCGGTTTGGTTTAACACCGAACTGAGTAGTGATAAGTAGATGAAACTTCACACATAATCACACAAAGCGACCCAAGTGGGCCACCTCCATATTATTGAGCTGGCGACCTGTGCAACAACATAACGTGCCCACAGTGCGTATGCATCATTGAAAAATTGGTTTGGCTTTTTCAAAATTTTTGATTATGGTCTTGTTGGTGGTGCAAACAAAAAGAAAAAAATATTTCTTTTCTTTTCGCTTTGAAAGCCTATCATTATGATTATGACGAATATTGCTTTTAAAACGAAATGTTCTGATCAACATTTGTTGTTATTTTACGTCTTATCATTGTTTTTGTTGTTGTTTTTGTGGCATTATGTGTTTGAAATTTGTTGTTGCTGTTCTATAGTTGGCCAGATGACTACTTTGCATCTTAAGACAACCTACATATACACACATACATACATACATACATACGTACATACAAACATGCATAGATGCATGAAGTTAAATTGTCTGTCTTTGCCACATCTCGCTCAATTCGTGTTTCCAATGATTGGATTTTATTCATGTAGCTTATTGTTATTGTTGAAGCTCTTTCTACAACTTAAACATTCATTCAAAGGCTTACTTAACCTTTTGTTGTTGTTCTTGTTTTCGTTATTTTGCATTAACTAAATATAACAGAAGCTTATATTCATGCAACATCACAGGTTGCTTCTGCTGCCGCTGATGATTATGATGACGACGTAGATGCCTCTTAAGCATGTGACGTTCTTTCTTTGTTCTTCGATTTGGTTTTTGTAGATTTGTTTCTGAAGGAAGAGTACGTGCACTTGTAGCGAAGGCGTGTTACATCGCAAAAACAAAAACAAAAAAAAAGAACACACAAAACTAAATTTTATAAAAACAGTACATCAACCAGGCAACTTCAAATAAACTTTTACTAAAAATGGTTTCAAGATGCATATCTTAAATTAGTTTTCAAAATATTATATTCTTAAGGTTTTCAGTTTAATTTTTCAGTTTATATACATATACACATACATACCCACATAGATACTTATGTATGTATGTATGAACATACATATTTGGTTATAGGTTGCGTTATGGGTTTTCTGTTTGCTGCTGTTAAATTGGTAGTCTCTTTTATTTCTCTTGTCAAGTTGCAGTAGGCATTTTGTGGCCTTAAATAAATTTAGTTTTTTGGCATAGAATTTTCTCCCTTTGCAATCGACGTTTTTTATTTTAAATTTAAATTTCGTATTTTAAAACATTCTGTTTAGGCTTCATTCCAGATGTTTAGGCGTGCACCGCAGCAGCAGAAGCAGTTTGATTGGAAAGAATGTACGTTGTTATAAAGATGCTAATTATAAGCGGGTGGGAACTCGAGATATAAATTGTTTTGAGAATGAGTAACAATGAAAAACATACACATACATATACATAAGTATATATTATGTATATTATGTAAAAAATCACTTGTACCTCACTTGTATCTCAGTACAGATTTTGTTAATGATCATGTTTAGTTCCAGCTCGAGTAATGCGATCAGTTTTGAACCGATGGATCGGTAAGCAACATCTGAGAGGTATTTGTAATACAAGCTTGTCTATATCGCATACATTTCAGTTGAACTCTCAACTGAAAAATGGATAATTAGGAAACATGACATACGAGGTCTGAACAAAAAATAACCGTTATTTTCAAATTTCGTGAGTTACGTATGACCGATTTTCGCATTTTTTTCTGTTATGTTGGTACACATGTCTGTTATAAATGTTGGCAATATCAGCCATTTTGGATTGTCAGTTTGTTTTTGACAGATAAAAAGGTTAGTCGTGGTTTGGTGTGCTCATCGATTTTTTACTATTCTGCAATTCTGCATCAATCACTGAATTAAATTTACATACATTTGTCCGTTTTATATCAATGTATAATTGAAGAAAGGTTTAAAGGTTCAAGGTTTGTCTTCTGAACTGGACGCTACTTAATGTTCAAAAAAAAAAAAAAAGTAGCGTCATTCGTGACATCACATTACTGAAATTAAAGTGCGAATTGTTTTAAAATATAAAATTGTATTTTATTTGTATTTAAATTCAATTTAACGATCTTGGGATCCTGAATAGAAGTCTTTTTTTTTTAAACCAAATTTTTAGTTACAAAAAGGCAAAAATATTTGATAAACTTAATTAATTAAGCGTATTCTAAACGTTCTGCTATTTAGATTGATTGTTTTCTGTGAGATAAATTCTAAAAAAACTTTACGTTACACTTCAATTTTTTTCGTATTTAAATATTTGAATTCCCTTAATACGCAAATTAAATGCAAAAAGGAAAATATTTCTACAATTATTACTTTAATCTTAGACTTGAAAGTTAGGGGATGTTATCAATTGCCAAAAGCTATAATTTATAATTGAAAATAATTTCTCTGAACATGAATTTCTTGAGCAATTCACTACAAATTAAATATAATAAAACTGAGACGTGATATTTCATGTTTTATGGTCACCAACAAAATTTGCCTACAATCGTCAGAGAGAAGAAAGAACACACAAATTGACATAAGGATCTTAAGTCAAAATATTAGCAAGGAAACAGCAAACAGCAGATGTCGATATAAAACCTTAAAAATACAAATTATTATCATAAATAATATTTGGCGGCTGCCATCATATTCTGCTATTGAACACAATAAGAAAATATGGAATCGGACATCACAAAAAGAAATTAATTCAAACGAAAAGGATACCTTATTTAGGCAATGAATGCGTGTATATGCGTATGTATGAGTTTGTATGTTAATTATGAAACGATTGGGTTAAGCGTGAAAACCTATCATTAGCATTTCCGCTTTTTATTATAAAAACACAAAAATATTGTCAGAATGGAGACCAATTTTTGCATTAAAATCTTAAACAAAAAAAATATAAGTAAAATAATTCTCGCAAACCTTAATATACACGCCTTTACTCCGAAAAGAGAAAGAATACAAAAGGAACCTTAAATCTTGATCATACTTAAATATAATTTAAAGTAAAACAACAATGTCGTTTATTTCTCTGGAACACAAGTCCAAGCACCGACAAAACTCTACAACTTCGTTTTGAATGAAATAAAACCGTCTTGTCATACCCGTTAATTCATTGAAGGGCAACCAAATGTATCCTGGCTTGTTTTCCTCAATGAAACTTCTTGTAGTCAAAACATGAAATAATACAGAAAGTGAGTTTTATTTTATTTTATTTTTTATTTTGGCTTTAAAACACCATAAATTGGCAACAATTTTAAGAGAACAATAAAAATGTGTATTTTTAAGTTGTTAATTCATCAACGAAGGCGCCGCAATTATTGACGAAAACACTCATCGAAATTATGTTGGTGAAATCTGATTACATTTTCTCAATTTTAAATTCTTTAATTATATTTTGCAAATTATAACATTTTATTCAAATAATAATCAAAAATTTATTTAAAAAATAACGAGGTTGATCTGCTGATTAGTTGGTATTAGCAACCAATGAAATGTAGCATATAGATTAGATAAATATTTAAATTTTTTAAAACATTTTCATTAACAATATTTAAGCTAATTTTGAAAAACTTTTTGTTTATTCCACTGTACTGCAGTTATTGCCATGGTTTATTGAACGCTAATCACTGACAAAATTTGCTTTGTGTAACATCTATTACGATCAGTGTTTCCTAAATACAAATGTATACAAACACACATAAACATATTATGGTTTAAACTATATTTAGAATGAAAATTAAGTCAAAAGTAGAGGTGTGCACGTGAAGAAAAAAAAACATGATTTACAGCCACGATGTGTGCGATAGTTATATTCGTTAGCAATGGACTTTGTTGGTTAAGAAAGATTTACTAAACGTAAATTTTAATCTAAAAATCATTCACGGGATCATCTCTTGTCAAAACAGAATTTTTCACACTCATCCAAACACTTAATAAAATAAAAACTTGAGCTCTACTCGTAAACAAAAATTTTGTTATCAAACAATAATGCATTTGCACATTCTAACAGGAATCAAACGTTAACAATTAAATAGTGGTTTGTGAACAAATTAGGGGCATTCACATATTACGTAACTCTGTTTTCTGAGATATTTTTTAACACCACACCCTCCCACTATCATAACACTTTTTACACAATTTTCGAATCCGTAACAAAGCTTTAACCCCCCCATTTAGGAACGTTACGTAATATGTGCACAGCCCCTTTAAAATGTATAACAACAAGAAGAGTCAAAAACAACACATGGTTTCAAAGTCAGTTAAAATCATGTGGGTATGCGCCAATTTCATGTTTCTTTGTTTTAATTTAAATTTTGTTATTCTATCCTTTTTTGCTTGCCATGGAAGCCTGTGGGAGATATCAAAAGATTTTTACCGCTTTTCAGCGAAAAATGCTTCTGTAGATCCTACTGAACTTTTGAGATGCTCTGCTTCTTGAATCAATCAATATAAACAAAATTTGTGTGTTCGTATGTATAACGACCGCTCAACGCCAAATTATCGTAGGCGATAAATGTTTCAGGAGAATTTTTTTTATGCTTTTCAAAATAATAAAGCATGTCAGGGTGTTTGTGTGTATGATGCAAATGCATTTTCTAACAAAAGTATGAAAATGCCAATTTATAGAGTACTGCTGGCGGTCCACGTGTCCAGGATTTGTAAATTTCATCTTAACTTTATGAAAGTTTTCTTTATTTTTTTTTTTTTGATAATTCGACTTTAAGACGATTGTGGTGTACTGAAGTTTAACTGAATGTCCGGAGTTTATTGCTCTTGTTAAGTTTGGTGTGGGAAGGAAAAAAAAACACATTTTTTAAAGAATTTTGGTAACGATAATTAGTCGCATATTCTTTATTATTTTTTCAATTAAAAAATTCTTCGGTAATTTTTTTTTTGTTTTATCAAATAATCGTTGAAATAATTCGCGAAAAAAATTTAAAGATTATGATGTTCTGTAATTTCTGTATATGTGAAACAATACAGGTATTCAGAGTTTAGTGCAAATGGTGTTGCAAAATATTGTAGCTTTGTTACGAAATCTAAAGACAATTTTCTGTGTCTTTTTATATTTTTCATTTGCACTTCCCCAAGACCATTTGCCCCAAACACTAAATAGCGCCAATATAAATTGTTTTATATGTAAGTGTTGTGGGAGTTTCCCGAAGTCTGTCAACATTCGCTTTAAATTTCAATTTCCAAAAAATTCATTCCTCATTCATTTGACTTCAGACACTACAACAGTATGCACATGGAATCAAGTGATTTTGTCGCATATGTGAATTTGGTGTGATTAGAGTTTTATATTTTATAGACTCTGTCATTTATGGGGCAATTATCCCAGTTAAGAACAAATATCGGAAATAAAAGAAAGTTGTTGTCTCTCTCAAATACTTTTTAATTAAAAAAAGGCCTCACTTTATACGGTGCGCACTAGTTATGACGAATCATCTGTACGAAAATTAATATTGCATCAATATGCTTGTAAAATATTTGTTTCGAGCATACGATTCATGATAACTTGATTGTGTTAGTCGTATTCTACTGTAGCGTATGTCCGCCTTATTCACTAAATTTAAAACATTTTGCTGTCTTTCATTAATGCGATTTACACTGTTGTCGCAAAACGTGGAAGTAGACCAAAAGATGCAACCCAGCCAATAATTATTGGGAATAGTCTGTTTGTAATTCGAAATTTTTTTTATTTAATTCATGTTGTTAGAAAAATTTGGGAAGAATACTTGTTAGATATCGAAAATATTTTTAAAATCACTAGTAATAAGTAGTTTAAAATTAATTTTGTTCTATTCAGCCGATTAAGAAATAACAAAGAGTAGCAGTGGTACACTATTCAAAACCCAATGCGCCCATTCTTCTGTAATTCCGTAATTTTACAAAAGTTGACAATGTTGCAACGAAACTAATGAATTGTGTTGCATGTATTTGTTTTTAGTTATAGGAGTGAATATCTCTGCAATACTTTACCGAATGATTCTTTCAGATACATGTGTTTTGTTTAGTGTCACATATAAACTAAACGAAAGTTTTTATAAAAATGTCTTATCAGAATTTCACATTGCGGTCACCAATGCTTCAAAATGTAGGGCGAATAAAAATTTTAATGCTGATAATCATAAATTATTGAAAATTATTTTTCGCTAGTGACTGAATGATGATCATTCAGGCTAAATTTTGGTTTGTTCCTTTTTTAATCTGTTGTTTTGTTGAAGGAGGATATGCTGATGATGAATAATGTTTTGATGCTTCCTTCTTTTGCCCCATATGCCCCACACTCCACCGCACTACACTATCGCCCACAAGTATCATTCAGTTAAACTCCAATTGAATCCACTCATCATCGTGATCGTTGTGAATGCACACAAAGAGTCATGCGCCTTGCGTTTGATTCAATGCTTAACTCATGGAAAAAAATAAAGGCAATACAAGGAGCTCCGCCCCGTAGGCATGTAATCCATATAAGCGAAATTTTGAATTTAAAAGTATGAATTTGTTGTTGTAATTGTGTGATATTTTGCATTCCCGCAAAATCAAATACATAATATAAAAGAGATATTGTTGCTGTTTTTTTTTTTTTTTTTTTTTTGTTTCTTTCTTTCTTCTTCTTAATTTTAATTTTAACTCTTTCAGCTAAAGTCAGGATCAGCCAACAACTGATGCCTTTATTTTTGTTTTCTCAGGCTGTTTGCCCCGAAGCGTTAAAACTTTGTGTTTTATTATGCAACAGAATTCTGTTGAAAATTAATTTTAATATTTTTAAACAAATTTACGTTTTGAAAAATTAAATAAACAAAATTCGTTCTCATGATTTTGTCATAAAAACAACGATAATGATGATTCTTTTGATGTGTACTTTTCTAAGCCTTTAGCATTAATTTGAAACTACTTTATTTAGTTAAAAACCTGCAATTAAGCAGTAGTAAAGGTTTTAGTAATGCTTTTTTCATCATAAGACTCTCACGAATAAGCTGTTTTTTAGTTTATTTTATTTTATATGAAGACTCTTCGCCACTTATAATAATTTTAGCATACAAATGTACATAGCCAAGTGTGTATGTAGATCCATGCATATGTTTCTGCGAATGTAGGCATTTAATAAAGGAAGCTGCTTAAAATATTTGAGGAAAAAATTGCACTTATTCTCACTCACTCAGATATTTATGTCGATTGGGAAATAATATATCAGCTATCGAGTTGGACTTTCACGATTTGGATTGCTGGGAAAACAAAATTATTTCCGTTAATATGCAATCGTCAAACCAAAAGATTTTGTTTTACAATTGTAAATAAAATATCAGAATCGTTCAACACAGTTTAAAAAATGGTTCAATGATAAAATGTGAGAATTTCAGAACTTCATCTTATTAAGAAAAAAAAAATACCACCAGTGAAATTACGGAGAAATCAAATTTTGGTTTGCCAACGTATGACAGTTGGTTGAATATTTCGATGATATTTTCAATTTCAAAACTTGATAATACTTTTTAATTAAAATTTAAATAAATTCTACAAATATTTGTGAATGTGAAAGTTTGTATGTTCAGATGTCTGTTCCAGTGCAACTTGAAAACCGCTTCATCGATTGGAATGAAATTTGATAGGAGGATAGCATATGACCCAGATTAAGATAAAAGGTACTGCTTAAGGGGTACTTTCTTTGGGTAAAACTGCAGAAAAATTAAAATTTTTGAAATTTTTGATCCTGGTACTTTTTCTTTATCCGATAAATTTTGTAAACTCATTGTAAGCAATTTGATCAACTATAGCGATTTCAAACAAATTACTTTACTTTACTCTATATAAATATATGTAAGTGGATCGTCGTTTGTTCGGCTGCTTTAAATTTCAAATCGACTGAAGACGGTCTGTTTTAAATAGAAGAAAAGTAAAAAAGTTTTCAACTGGTGCGACAGTATTCACAAAATGAAGTTTGCCGAAATATCAAGTTTTTAATAAAACCAACATGCTTTTTTTTTAAATAAAGATTTTAGTTGAAAGTCAAAACCAATTTTAATAAGATGATATTGATTGCAATTAAAACCTCTTGACATACATACCCACACACCTACATGTTTACATAAATACGTTTTCGCAGAGTAAATCATTAAAAACTCGTTGAGAATGTGCTTCTTTTTTCGAACCAGCAATCAACATAGACCAATTTCATAACGTAACTAACTAATGCAGTCCATCATGTGTGATTTTTTAAGGAATAAATTGTTTTAAAACACACTTGTATGGTAGTAATGCCCGGCACTTTTATTACACAAAAATCGTTTCAAAAATGAAAAAAAAAAACGCGGCTTGAATTTAAGCTTCTTTTATCCCATTTATTTTAACTTAAACACAAAGCAAATAATGATGATACGAGTTGGTTTTGGAGGGAATATGTTATTTATGCAAATTAGTTTTTAATAACCCTTTTTTTCTTCCGGAGCTTAAATTCATTCTTGTATTTATTACTTTGTATTTCTCCACGCCAAGTAAATTCATTGTTGAGCATCTAAAGATCTTCTCCATTATCAAAATACCAGCACATTTATACTCTAGCGTTGTATAAGTCAACTGCGCTTTGATTGTATATTAAAGACAGAACGTAAAAGAGTGATATACTATTTTTTTTAATTTATATTTTCTTATAATATTTATTCGAAATTTTATGTTTTAAAGTATTTTTCCTTTATTTCAGACCTGCATATCCTTGGAGGTGTCCCACAAATTATGTTTTATTTATTTATTATTTAAGTCAATAGAAAAGCACTCGTGACTCGAACTCGCGACCTCTGCTATACAACATGCTGTAAGCTTTATCAGTCCAGCTTCCATTCATTATTTCAATTTAAAAAGTTTTTAAGTCGTTAAGAAATCAATGTTGTTTGCAAGTATGAAACACAAGGAATAAGAAATTTAGTGGGCATATAATTAAATTATGTTCGTATAGAGAATACTCGTATATGCAGTATCGCAACCCAAACAGATTTATTATAAAGCTGACTAAGCGGATAATGAGTTCCCTAATGAAAATTAGTCAATACGCTCAGCTGCCGCGAATTTGATCCTTGATCAATTTTCATTGGGCAGACTTTACGAAATATATTCTTCTATGTCTGTAAATGTTATGAGAGCTTTAAAATGTCATAGTAAAAAGTTTGTGAGTATTAGTAAAGGGTAAAGGGTAAAAGTTTTTAGTAATTTACAAATTTGTCAGTGGTAGTAATTCTATCTCTATCTTATCAAAATTAAAAATTTTAATAAATTATTAAAATTAAAATTATCAAAATTAAACATTTTAATAAGATAAAAAATTATTAAAATTTTTCTATGTGAAAGGCACTGACTGGCTGAAATTACTAAACATTTTTCGCACTGTAGTGTAATTGGTTTAAACAAATAATCTATTTAATCAACTGAAATAATATGACCATAATTATTGTGATCGTAGCACGTCACCTTTAACAATCCGAAAATTCCTGCAACACATTTAAATTTAGTATTGTTTCATTGGTTTTGTTTAAGTACAACAACAATACAGATAGAAATTAAAGACTTCTGAGCTGCTGAATTTTTTATGATTTCAGATTTCATTATTAAAAATGATTAATGAAGATGATCTTCGTTTAGGTTCTTTTTATACTGTTGCTATGGTTGCAGTTTTTTTTTTTTGCTTCATGCAGCCAACTGTTGCTAGTTGTTGTTGTTGTTGCAAGTGTGGCAAATTTCTTATTACAATTTCCTTTTACTTTTCTTCATTGTAAAGCTGTAAATCCATATGATCTTTCAAAATCTTCATTATTAAATTCCAACTTCTATCTATTTGCTAAATTCTTAATACGTTCAAACAAAAAGTTTCAATTTGATCGACTTTTATGCGAGTTGAATAATTTAAAAGTGTGACAGTTTTTTTTTACCAGAAG
Organism: Lypha dubia; assembly: GCA_947311025.1. Taxonomy (NCBI): domain Eukaryota; kingdom Metazoa; phylum Arthropoda; class Insecta; order Diptera; family Tachinidae; genus Lypha; species Lypha dubia. The sequence goes on along the minus strand of OX371261.1, from coordinate 6,174,755 downwards.
AACAATATTATTTTCCATTAAAACTTTTATTAAAAATGTTTACATTAAGTGATTTTTTAGTTTGTAAAAATAAATTGATTCCAAAAACTTAACTGTTTTTTTTTTCTTTTTAATTTGTTACTTTTGTTGTACAAAATTTCGTAAATTATATAGATACCATCAATCACTTTTATCAAGTTATGAATTTTTAGCCGAATTTAATTATTGATGCTCAATTTTGTTTGTTTTTAAATTAAATTATTAATATTTTTATTTGAAAAGAAAATCTGGAAGCTCATAATAATGGAACAGATTTGTTCTTTTTCGAGACTAAGCCTGAATAATTAAGTTCCTTTTTTAATATATTTAAAGTCTATGTATGAGTTCTAAAGAATTTGAGCTTCAAATAAAAAGAAATTTCCTGGGATGGCCAGAAAGTTCATCCGCTCGATTTAAAATTTTCTTATCAGAAATTTTTAAAAAATATTGTATGTATTTCTGAAAATTTAAAAATTTTTTTATTGTTTGTAAATTACTCCCTAATTTCGGGGATAAAAAATAATTCTACAGTTTCAGCCCTTCGAAAAATGCACGTAATAATTTAACGTTCCTAAAGTCATTTAGAATTTCTTTCCCATAACAGGCGGTCTATTTAATTTCGTAGAAATCTCACTCATTAAAATAGAACGAAGTAAATGAATAATCGACTTAAAAATTAAACAAAAAATATATTATAATAAAATTAAATATTTAACTGAAAAAATAAAACAAAAAAAAAATAGAAAATATTCGTGTTGTGCACCTCATCTAATTTTAATATCATTAAACATTTAAGTTTCTCATCAAAATTTGACTATCACTTTCAATCTGTCTGTCTTATTCAGACAGAGCATTATTTAGATAATATGTATATAATTATATATGTATATAACACCATTTCCCACTTTTACAAACAAACAGTTTCAACCATGAAAAAGTTTCAATTACATTCGAGCAGAAATCAAAATGTCCTGAACTATTTGATACTACAAATTGTTCAATTAAATAATAGTCGACTTTGAAGATTTGAATAGTAAAATTTAAAATAAAAATGGTGTAAATTTTTCTCTATAAGCGAATAAGTACGTTTGCAAACACATACAACATTTTTTTTTCGGTTCGGTAGTTCGGTAGTTCACTTTACATTTTCTTAACTTAACTTTTTTTATTCTTTCTAAAGTTAGTTTTTGATAAAATTAATAATTTTTTATCACGCGATAGGTATGTATGTATGTATGTTTTAGATCCTAAATTTCAATTCTTATTGTTAGTTTAATGCCATGAAGCCTCAAAATTTATGCAATTCAAATTTAGTTCGTCTGTGTAGTTGTTAATATTTTCTTTTGTTATGTCTCTTGATTTCAGAACTTGAATTAATGGCAACCAAACATTTATTATTTGTAGTCCAGTCTTGGCTGTGTTGAAATTTTATTTCTCATTAATTTTAATTTAATTTAAACCAAAAATAATATTGAAAATCGGGAAGAAAAAAAAAAGGAATGTCATGCTTTCTAGATGTGTTTTTCACTTGGTTTTCTTTTTAAATAATTTAATATCACTGATTGCAGAGCAAATAGATTTTGGAATTGGAAATGCATTCATTTTGATCTATTCCCTCATCCACGCAAGGCTAAACTTTTCTATGTGGAAAATTTTAAATTTTCTGCTTTTGGAAATCTCCATACAAAATGTGTACGTGTACATCTGTAACAACTTCACTTTACATACAAATAGACATACATACATACATATATATATATATATACATACACATGAATACTTCAGATTTTGTTCTATTAAGAAAAAAATGGAGTTTTTCGATATAAGAGGATAATTTTCCTCGGGTGTTGCTAGGATCGAAATTTGGTTTTAAAGATAAAGTTCATACGAAAATTAATTGTACAGGTAAGTACCAAGGCGGACGTTATGGTGATTTACCATGATTTTTAAGACAAAAAGTACGAAAACTATGTACACGCATAGTATCTGTATACCACGAATTCATTTTCATTCAGTTTCTGAGTTGATTTATATAAATGGGCGTGGCGTGCCTCAGAACATGCAATAAAGTAAAATTTTGAATAGTTTTCAATTACACAATTGGTTAATAGATTCAAGCAGGTTATTTTTTTTATATGGGAAAAATCCCTACAGGGTTTTTTTTTTGTTTTAGTTAAATAATTTTCTGGGAAATATCTTTCAGTTGTAAGCAAATTTTGCATTAAAAGAATCTTTTGTCGCAAAAAAATATTTTTTTACGGTTTCTATGCAAAATAATTTTAATTTCTTTACTGCAAATGAAATGTAGTTTTTTCCCGTACTTGTGTGCATATTTTGGATATTAATTGAAAATAATCGTTTTACTTCGTTGCTTTGTTTATAACAAGATTTACTTACCAAAGTTGTTTGTTGCTGTTGCATTTACAGGTGTCAAAGAAGCCGTCGATAAGTTGCCAACACTAGTCTTAATATCACCTTCCAGTAGATCAAAAGTTGTATGTGTTGTTTGTGCTACATTTGTCGCTGCGATCATTGATGCCAAACTTGATGTTAAGGTGGTCCGATTTTTAGGCAATTTGTTATTGCTTTGCTTATGTCTATGTTGTTGTTGTTGATGTTGTTGTTGTTGTTGGTTGGCGTGTGCAGTTTCATTAACTTGCCGCTGTAATGAAGTCATATTACCGTCATTATGATATTGTTGATGATGGGGATGTTGATTCAGACTAACCGTCACTAAAGGCGACAATGTTGTTGTGGAGTTTACTAATGACGGCGTATTCACTGTTAGCATGTATTGTGAGGGTATGCTGCATGCTTCGTTTTTTAGTAAACTTGAGCTACCTGTTGGTGACCGTGTTTCGTAACTTGAAATTGTTTTTTCAATGCTGGTGGGCTCTGTCAAGTCTTTTAAGAAAATTTCCTCTTGGGTGTAGTGTTGTTGCGGCAATATGTTGCTATAAAATTCTTGATATATTTGTTGCAATTGTTGTTGTTGCTGAGATGTAACCCCTGCAAATAATTGTTGCAAATTGTTATGATGAAATATGGGTGAAGCAGCCAGTGGCATTGTAGTGATTGGTGGGGAATTGTTTAAGTTTAAGCCAAAAATATTATTCAAATGTTGCAGTGGAGACGTAGTCATGATATTTTGGTGCATTAAATTTTGCTGCATTTGTATTAAGTGTTGTTGCTGATGTATTAAATGTCTTTCTTGTTCCTGTTGAGTAAAACTCGCTGCCTCATTTGTGGACATTTTTAATATTTTTAAACTGTTTTTGCTTTTCTGAAGTTTGTTGTGGCAGATAATATACGAGTTTTTTGCTTCTAGCAGCATTCCGCACTTGTATGAATATAATTTGTAATCATTGATACGCTTTGGATAATCCTTTGAATATAATGGGGGCATAATAAATAAAATCTTTAGCGACTGATTTTAATCATTGTGGTGTATTTTTAGTTTCTGGTAAATAATTTGCTGCTGAAAAAATTCAAAATTAAAATACAATATAAGTATGTAATACATATAGAAAACCAATCTATGCAGCTTATACAGGAAATTCTTAGTATATTTTAACAAAAATATATTTACTTATTATATATTAAAGAATTTAATTTGTTCTTAGATGAGATGATAATGTTAAGACTATTTAAAATAGTCCGCTATCCAGAAAATATATTTTGAAGTCGCCAATGCGATTTACATAAAACACCGACATCACATTTTTGTCGATTTAATTTTTGGTTCTATCATCAATCATATAAAATAACAACCCTGAATATTAAAATATTAACTGCCTAACCCACGATATCGAACGATGTCGATCGCTTGATTTTAAGACGTAAAAAATGTAGCTTGCGGTCTACTAATAACCGATTTTATTTACTTGGTTAGCTTTTCTTCCAGTAAACAATTAATAAGTTAAATAAAATCGGTTATTAGTGGACCGTAAGCTAGATTTTTTACGTCTTAAAATCAAGCGATCGACATCGTTCGATATCGTGGGTTAGGCAGTAAATGTAAATTATTTATGTATTTATTTATTTACTTATATAGTAAGTGGAACGCAAATCTATTTAGTTTCCTTTGGAAAGACAGCGGATGATAACAATCCACCCTGTGGGATGGGCTGTAAATAATTGTTTGCTTATACGACTGCATAGACTTGTGCACTTTTTCCTTTTTTTTATACGAAAACATTATTGTATCGTATTGCAACAGGTAGAATATAAGTAATTCAAAAATATTGATATTTTTGAATACATAATCATATTTTCATGTAAATATTGATAATTTGTTTAAATAAAAAGACATTTAGAGCGCAAGATAAACACGATTCGTAACTTATTTCTTAATTTTTCTGTTTATTCAACAAGTATGTGAATATTTGTAAAGGTATATATCTCTGTATGTTTGCGTGTTCGAAAGAAAAACACATACATACCAATAAAAATATGTATTAAAATGGTAATAAACAATAAAAATATTGAAATGTAAAAAGGCAAAGAAATGAGGGCAAATATCAGTTAAATTAAACAAAAATAAATAAATAAATAAAAATTGATATACAATGTTTATTTACAATAATTTTCATTTATATTGAACGTGATCGGATTGATACCGTCCGATTGTTATTTTAAATACAACAATATTTTTTACAATTACAAACACATAAATGACATTTATATTGAATTAAAAAAAAAATATTGTTTGATATTTCTTATAGAAAAGTAGAGATAAGATTGAAGCAGGTTGTTGAAATGAGGTTGACTTTTTCTTATTTCTTGACTTTTTTTTTCAAATAAAAAGTAAACTACAATTTATGTAAAATAAATATTTTACAACATTTTGATAATAATTGTAATTTTATGAACTTTATATTATATATAATTTATATAATATATAATTTTATATAAAAGTGAACTTTATTATCTATCGAAGGTTTAATAAGCTTTCATGTCATTCAACACTAAATTCAAGTTCTGTACTTCAAAAATTGTAGAATATAGATACATACATATTAATAATCACGATTAAATAATAATTTTTAAATAGATTATGATAGAAGAACGATACCAATGGCATACACGAGTTTCCCAATAAATTTCGAAATCATTCCAAAATTATTTCATCTTTAAAATATAGAATTAGCCAGTAAAAAAATTCGTCTAAATTGATATAGCACTCTTTAAGGTCAATAGCAGTGTTGTTGAAAATATTTCGAGAAAATCCTGCTTTTTTTGGACCAGCACTTAGGGGATGGCCTGTACTTATGCAATGCATTGTGCCAGAACTAGAGGGAAATATATAAATAATATTTTACAACTCGGCTATTGCGCGTTTTTGTTAATTGTTAGAGCAGTGTTGCCTCTGGTGGTCAGTAGATGCACTAAATTTCTCAAGCTAAGCAAGCTATCAAAGTTTTTAATTGTTTCACATTGCCGACGATTCTGTTAACCGACAGAGGAGGGCGTTGTGATGAACATTAGCTGGGAACTGTATAAATTGCTGCCGCAACAGTTTTTAATGATATAGTACAACAACAATAAACACAGTGTGGTATTAGCCAGCCTTTACGTAAATGCAGATTTGAAATAACTCACAGCTAAATAAAACTATACGGCATATTAAATGGAGATTTGATTCGTGTTTGTGCAACACAAAACTTATATTATACTCTGGGCTGATTGGGCTACCAGAGATCACTCCAATAAAACGGTGGATTGGCGTAAAAGTAAACTGTATGTGTAAATTGTTTGCTAAAGAAATGCAATGCTGAGGAAAAAACATTCAAAATGATCTAAAAACGAATAAAATTTTGTATGTCATTTGGAATATTATTGCAAAAATTTGGAAGAGTGATGTTCAGAAGCTGTAATAATACCTTCAAAGTAACTGAAATAAATTGTTTCGAGGAGAAAACGTATAAAATATAAAATTTTATTCGAGTAAGTAGTCAAGAATTTATCTTTTCAAAATATAATTTATTTGCTATGGTTTAGCAGATATTCTGAGTACGAAACATAATTATACAAGTGCCAAAGATAAGACCATGCTTATGGCATACAAAGGTTTTGTCTATAATTTTACCTCCATGATTTTATTATTTTCATATACTCGTGTGTACATACATATGTACTTATTCATCATGTTAAATTATCTTAAATACATAATTAGATAGAATCTCATAAGTTTTAATTTTAAATATGTAAATAACTACTGATTTGCGAAAGCCCAAATAAATAAATAAAATAAAATATGTGCTATACGAGTATATTTATATGTGTGTGAGTCCCGGTTTACAGTGAACGATTCTTATTGCAGCAATTTTTACTTCATGTCAGTGCTGCCTGATCAGACCAATATCTTTTAGCGCAGGAACGCAAGAATTGTTAAAAAGTGCCTTACCTTAGTATCCTATGTCTTTCTCCTGGTTCTAAGCTACATACCTGCCCACCAATTTTCAGCCAAATCTGTTCAGCCGTTCTTGAGTTATAAATAGTGTAACTAACACTACTTTCTTTTATATACATATATAAAAATCACCTCAAAAGCCCAGAAATGCCGGAAAAGGTGGCAACACTGGACGGGAATTCCCAAACACTTGGACAAAAATCCCCTCCAAATCCCGGGAAAAGTGGCAACACTGTATAGTCATCATACATAGACTATACAAAAAAGTAGTTTTCACTTCAAAAAACAAAAGACTTAAGAAACAAACTTAGTTCCAGGTTTTTTCGTTTCAATAACAAATGACAGATTTTTTCCAGGTTTTTTCGTTTCATAAACAAGACTTAAAAAACAAACTTTTCAAAATTTCTTGATTCGGTCGCCTCAAAGCCCGCGATAGAAGCTATGCAATAGCTTAAAAAGATATTATTTTTATTTGAAAAATATCAACAACATTTTATGACAATCGCAACAAATATGACGCAATTGAATACTTTGGGAATTGCCAAAATAATATAACAAAAAGTTTAGAAATAACAATACATATCATGTCATGTCGCTGCTTTATTGCAATGTAAAAGTTTAACTTGGCAAAATGGACTTAAAGTTTCTCAAGCGTAAGAATTTATACGACCTGTTTAGGCATTTTAGTGGCTGTAACTCGGATTACATAAATATGTGATATTTATGAAAAAAGTTTTACAAATAAAGAAGGCTTAAGAAATATTTTTTCTTCAGAAAGTAAAAAATTTAGTAAATTTACATTTCATAAGATCAATTTGTTTATGTAAGTTTTTTTTTTTTATAAATTTTGTTGTGGTACGTTCTATGACATTTTGGGGAAGCTGTAAATATTACAATGAAATAATTAATCCCCATTTGGACCTCAAAGAAAACCCGACAAACAGTGAATCCGACTAGCAGTCAACTATTGTTATTTCTGTGGACACCCTCTAATTTTTTTTTGCATTTAGTATTTCTTGCTTTGATTATCAACAATAGTGAAAATATGAAGTTTTACCTACGGCATCCTTTGCGTATGGAACTTGCAAAATACTTTTGAAATGTGTGAAAGGCAATACCAATTTCCATTCAAATCACATTTATTGCCCTCTTTGTCATTCACCCCCAAAATATATATGTGTATGGATATTGATATGTACATATGTATTTATGGATGTGTGTAGTATAATGCCAAAGAATTGAAGATCGGTATATGATGCTTGACCAAAACGTCAATAATGAGACAAAACAGCAAAACTTGATACTAAATCAAACAATTAGTATCTATAAGATTTTTGAAGATACATTATAATTTATTAACTTCTTTAAGCTTAAGGAACTTAACATCAAAGATTTCATTAAAATTACACTATTGAGAGTAACATTGTCGAAGTTATTTTCGAGAATGAAATTATGGGCAAAGCGATGTCAACGTTTTGGTTATTCGGCCTTCTACCCAAACACGCGGAAATTTTTTCCGGAACTTTCCAATTAATCTACGAACATACATACATACATACATATGTACATAATTATGTACATATGTATGTATGTATGTATGCACGTATAGCAATTTTTTTAATTATTTGTTATTTAAATAACAATTTATTGCATATAGTACATATGTATGTATGTTCCTATGTACTTATCTATGCACATATGAGCGTTTATTTATATGTACATATGTATATGTATGTATGAGAATCGTATATAACAGTACGGGTATAATAATTCATTAATAAATTTAAATAGGTCTGCAGGTAGGAACATATTTACATACATACATACATACTTTTGTGTTAAACAAACGGCGTTTTAATTAATTTTCAATTTATTTTCGCACAAAATATCAACGTCTTTTTTTTATGTACATACTTGCAACCGTAAATCGCGACGGCTGTTTGCAAAGCTAATATCAAAATTTTTTTTTTTATTTTTAATCGTAAATCGCGACGGCTGTTTGCAAAAGCTAATTCCAAAAATATTTTATTTGTTTTTTGTTTCAAAAGAGAAACGAAATCGTAAAATATTAAGTGCAAAAACGGCAAAACACAAATCGCGATCAAAAACACATCACGCACGCGCACTTGAGTTACTGCAACTACTGGTTTCATACACCATTTGAAAAAGATGAGCACTACCTAAAATACAAAAAATATCTAAATCCAACAATAACAGTAACTACACCAAAGACACTGACTGCACTGCGTTTTAGTTTGTTTTGAATGAAAATGTACAAAGTGCAGAATCTAAAATCATAAAACCGCAAAATACATTCAAACTGGAAATCAAACTCTTTACTTTTTTTCAATCGCTCTATATCTCTTCATTTACTGATATTGCTACAAATAAAAAGAGATTTTATATTGACTTTACTCAGTGGTGCCACATCGGGTGGTGTTGACAATTGTGGGCAACATGCAGGAATGGAAAAGCTACTGCTATGGTAATTATTTTATACCTTTAAAATGCCGTGGCAGGTACTCGTAATTATTAATTGCATGTATACTCATAATAAAGGCATTCATATATTGTAAATACAAATATGTACATACTCGAATAAATAAGTTTTCAATGCCATATAAAAAGGATTTTGGCGTAATACATATATGTATGTGCAGTCGAATACATAGATATATGTATATATGTAAGGACTATTCATGAATAAATCTATGATCACGTCCAGTCCTAGCTGCCTTTTAATTTACATATAAATATTGAAATTCAGTTTTGTAGTTTGGGAATAAAGAAAAAAGACATGTGGCACTCGGGGACTGCCGCGGTAAAGCTATTGCATAGCATTTTTTATTAACTTATGCACTTGTATTATTAAGTTTTGTTTAATAACTCCGTTGTTTTTCTGGCAGTACTGTATGTTAATGAAATCAAAATCAATAGCATACTTTAGAGGTTAACATACATTGGGCGATTTAAATGCTTAAAAAACACAAGAAGAGACTTAAGAAATAAACTTAGTGTCAGGTTTTTTCGTTTCAAAACTAAAAGACTTAAGAAACAAACGTTTCAAAATTTCTTGATTCGGTCGCCTCAAAGCCCGCGATAGAAGCTTTGCAATAGCTTAAAAATTATTGTTTAAAGTCACAAAAATAATTTCCCATTCCTGGCAATATGCACATATATATACTTACACAAACATACATATGAGTAAGTCTATGGTTGAGTAATTGCTCTAAGTATCGTTATATTGTAAGAAACCCCATTTAACTAAAATTTTTGGAGAGATAGGAGGTACGTTTATTTCCTTTTACTAACATGGATTTTTCGTTTTATTTGACGATATGTGTATACCGTCATACATAAGTACATACATGCGAAATTGCTGAAACACATCCTAAATTGTCTAATTTAACAAAAAAAAAATCATTTGAGATATTTTGACTGAATAAAACATGTGTGTTTGAAGTATTAAAATCGAAGTAATCTCAGTTATTACATTTTGAAGTTTTTTTATGTATTATTAATTTTATGTATATTTTTTTTATTGATAAAAACAAAATTTTACATTTATTTGAGCATGTACTCAAGTATTTATGTTTTAAATTTTATTTATTTGTTGCGGGTTAGCAATATATAAATATATACATATTTCGTTGGTAGCCATTTCAACTCATCAGTAGATGTTTTACCCTTTATTTAAAAAAAAAAAATTTAAAGCTTTGTAATTCACAAATTTATTTGTGAGTTTTCGTATAAATGGATGAGCTTTAAAATTTTTTAAACATAAAGGGAAAACCATCTACTGATGAGTATTTTGATAAAAGTTGATAAAAATATTAACTATTGAATTTTTAATTTATTTTGATTATATACTTATGCATTTTTGTGTTAATGACAAACATACATATATGTATTTTTTGACAATAAATTATTTTTAAGCATTTTTTTATTCGTTGTTCTCATCGATTAATCGAATAAATTTTTAGCTTTAATCATTTGATCGAACGAATAAAAACTATTATTTGAATTATTCGAACAAAGTTGAAAGGCGAATAATTGACAACTCTAATAAATATATAATATATTGAATAATAAATTTACTGACATTTCTCTGAACATTTTTCAATAATTTTTTTACATACTATGTATGTACATATGTATGTATGTACTTATGATCGAGTAAATAAACATATACATACATACACACATAAGTGAATATATGTATTCGAATTTAAGAATTGGAATACTTTATTGCACATGTACATACATACATAGATATGTACAAGCAAATGTGTAAAACCCACGTGCATCATTCACTAGCCAATAATGGAATCAGTTTATTGTCTATTCTATAAAAAAATTACTTTTATTTTTGAGTAAAAAGACTTGAGAGTAAATTCTATTAAATAAATATATGATCCACAAAAGGGGAGCATTGGCAAAAACACTACAACTCTCTTAACAAAGAGAGCACCGTTTGTTGGTATCCAATTATAAAAGTTTAATATTTAGTAGACTAAACACATCAAACATAAAGTTTTATCACGGTTGTACGAATTGATTAAATTTCTTATTGCTTCTTCTTTCCTTATGATCTTTTTAAATTTTTGTTTTTATTTCTTCTCTTTTTTATGCTCCAGATCAGTGTTTTTTACAACAATATTTAAAAATTTTTATTTCAATTTTTTTTTTTTAAATTTCATTTCTGAAAATACCGCAAAAAAATTTCAAAACAAGGTTTAAACTTTAATTTAATGATGCTTAAATTTGGATTATGTAGTATAATTTTAATCATTTATAGGTAGTAATTTAAGAATAACACTTGATATTTAATAGCGAAAGTTTTGCGTGCTAAGCTCTTCTTAATACATACATAAGTACATATAAACATTATTATTAGGCATTTCAGAAGGTAATCATTTAAAAGCTTGACATATTCGAGAAGTCTCATAAATTAATTATTTAAAAGTTGTCATTAATTATGGCTTGAGCAATTATAAAGTTCTGTATTTCGTTAGTGGAAATGCCAACTTACCACTACAGTACAGTTGCTTTTCGACGTCATGTTTGAACTGTTTTTTAACTCCCCTTCCTTTTCATAAAAAAACTGTCAAACGTTATTGTGTTCTGCGGCGTAGCTTAATTAATTATTTTTCTCCTCACAATCGGAATATATACTGATGTACAAGTCTTTTTGACTAAAACAATAGTTCTCAGCTTGATTTTTGTACATTTGCAGGATTGCTTTGCGCAATTAAAACTATTTTAGAAAAATTAGGTTGCTTTATCTATCAGGTAATTTTGGCAAATTTTGGGATTTTTCACTTATTATTATTATGTAAAGGCCATATGCTACATGTCACTGCGTATCGAATAGTCTGCACAGATCGATCTCAGAGTTTCAAATGATGAATTTATTTATTTATTTATTTATTCATCTACAGAATCATATTCTTACAGATTACTTATCGTGGTTAATTATAATATTTAAATAACAACAATTTGAACATATTATAACTTATATTAAAATTTAAAAGCGGAGTAAAGCTATCACATAAATGTAAGCATCTGGCAATTAATATTATCAGATAATATATTATAAGCAAGAATTAATGAAGAACAAGTTCTACGATCGCTTAAAGATTGCAATTGGTATCGCCTGAGACCCCAATGTTTAGTAAACATATCTAACAGTTATCTAAGGTAGTTTTTGTCCATTACCAATAATTTTTGGGACTTTTTTTTTTGGTTTAACGGTTATGCCGTTCGTTTCCAGTAATGGCCTTCATGGTGAGGCACCCAGCAAAGCTTTAGTTTATGTTTTGCGTCGAGTTCATTTAGAGATGTAAGACAATTCATGGATTGATGGAGCTTATCTCAATAGAGATTAAGGCTTTGAGCGCTGGTTGTAAAAAAATTACGCACTGGATATGCAAAGCCATACCCCACTGCATTATGCTATTCACATTAACATTTAGTTAATGCTTGTATGAATACTAATGCTGTAATGCGTCTGCACTAAAAGTTTTAAGTAAACAAAACTCTTTTCAGAATTGCGTCGTGTGCAACGACATCAAGTATATACGAGTACCCTACCCTTAAGCATTCTCTGGCATAAATACGAAATTTCAGGACACATTCTAGTGGTTACATTCGTAACCATATATTATTATTATGTATAAGCTATATATATACATACATATGTACAAACCTATATTCAACTCAATTCTGCCCCACACCATAAAAGTGTTTCGTAGTTTGTGAACATCAAAGAGATGGAGATTTACGATTTAAAGCTCAGATTTTGCTATTTATTATTAGACTTAATTTAATTACTTAAGTTATTTCAAAACAAAGATTTTATATGTTTTCTTCTCCCACTAAAAACTGTAAAAAGATTTATCGGTATTTATCATCAACCATTTGTTGTCTCATTTATCTAATTTTTTTTATTAGATCCCTTTGATCCCAGAAAATTGTTCGAACTACCCAGAATTAGAAAAAAAAAACAACGACTTTATTATTATCAAATTCCTGTTAACAAGATGGAGCTTTTAACACAATTTGTTAAAAAAAAAAGAAGAGATAAACGCTGGATAGAAAGCAGCATTGTTGCCACGGCAAAATAATAAATGTTTAAACAAATTCTTCTTGAAATGTAAGCAAATGAAAAAAGTAGCCAAAATGCATAATAACAAGAAAATAAAAAATGTTTGCCTTATAATAATCATTGGACTAAAAGTTTTGCGATCATAATTTTACTCATCAATGAAAAGGAGAAAATTACATTACGAGGATATTTAAATAACAGAAACAGTAAAGTAGTTTCCAGCCAACATTTTCGTTTCCGTTTTGGTAAAACGCATAGAGAAAACAATTTTGTTTGAAATTATCTTCTCATATACAACAATAAGCGATACAAATATACCCGTCAATGGAGCAATTATTCTTATGTTATTCTTAAATTCTACCAATACATTTTGTAGCTTGCATTATCTGTTCACGTGAACAGTTTCAAAAACTATATTTTGTAGAAAAAACATTTCAAAAATAAAAAATGTAAGTTATTTATATTTAAGTTCAGTTTATTGAATTAATGAAAGTTGAAATTTCTAAGAGTTTTTTTTGATTGGATGTTCTAATGTTCCTTAAAACTCTTAGTTTTTTTTAGAATTTTCATTAATTCAAATTACTAATTATACATTAATATAATTTATTGTTTGCGAAAAAAATAACGAAAATGAAACACAAATTGTACAAACAATCACTGTAACCAATTTTTATTAAAATTAACCTAAAGAGGCAACGCTGGACAGCACTGTATGTATGTAGATATGTGCAGATATCTACTCGTATTTATATACAATGTATGTTTGTATATTTAATTACATACTTTAACTATGCGCAGTACTACAATGCGTTTGTTTTTATTCTTTCATTACATTCATTTTAAATTTCCACAATTTCAAGTCGGCAAAAATAAAATGTTACAGTAGATTTATCTGGCCAACACCATCAGTGTTCAGTAGATTTTTATCAATAAACATAGAATTCAAAATTCAACTTCTCTTCTCTTTTTTACACGTTTCTAGTATTAATAAATTTATTTCGTAACATTTAAACGTAAACGATAATGAAGATTTGTGTTTATGCCGAGCTGATATCCCAGCAAAAACTTTTGGAGCTCTGGTAATGGGTTGCAGTTTTCTAATGGGTTACAAAGTAATGGGAGATGCTTATTTATTTGATTACTTCCTACGTATAATATAGAGCTGCCGCAATTTTTTTTTTTTTTCAAATTGCGTATTTATCATATTTCGATAGGTAACCAACCCTCTAGTTTATCGATGCGATTTGAAAAAAAAAACACAAAAAAAACTAATAATTTATTTCTTTTAATTCCAATATTTTTTTTTATTAAATTTGGATTTGCAATTTTTAAAACCTGTATAAGAACACTTTTTTTGTAGAATACAGTAGTAACTCGATTCTTGCAACATAGAAATATTTTTCACTACGCACTCAGTACTTGCGACATCCGAAAATTTTGAACTCCATACTTGCAACATTTTTGTATTACTCTTGCGTGCTGCTTTGTTTGCGTTTTCTTAGACTGAATACATTTCGGGAATGCCCCGTCGTTTCATGGTGCTGATGAAATGTTGTAATTTGAATCAGTTTTAAGCTGACTATTGACAAAACAATGCTTCATTAGACGATATTATGATGCTCCAGAGACTAAGAAGCAGTGTAGTACTGAACAATCGACTTTGTACAAAACAAACAAAAATTTTAAATTTCTTTAATTCCACATAAAATATGTATCTACTGTTATACGAATGCGTTGAACTTAAGTGTTTTGAATTGAAATATTAAACTTAGATTCTAAACAGATGTATGTGCCTTTTATTTTGTATGGGAAATTAATACTCGGCACTTGCGACCACCTCGAAACTTGCACCCAGCCCGGTTTTCATTACGTGCAAGAATCGAGTTTCTACTGTAATTTATTTTGTTTTGCAATATAAAAACAAAGTTAAATGACACTATTCCTAAGCAAAACTAGTGGTTACGTTTTTTTTTTGACAAATATTTGATAAATGAATATTTATGAATATTCGAATATATAAAATAAATCATTAATTGTACTTTTTGGAGGAACATTTGTTAAGGGTGTCAGTTATATTTTTAGTTTTGAGAACAAAAACAAGCTGTCATCGACCCAAATTGTAAGTTGGTAAGGATCAGATCGTATACTTTTTTTCATTCTAGTAAGCAAAGTTTTTGCTGGTTTACTAAAACAACAATATGTCAAAGGACATAATTGTTGACGAATTTAATTATTAACGGATAATGACCCCCGGCTAACTTCTTTAAAATATTTTTAATTGAAATTAATGTGCATACTTGTATTTGTGCTTGTATTTCCACACACACACACATGTATGAAGATTTATATACCTGTAAAATCTTATTGGTTTAATGATCGAGTTCTGTAGTTGAAATTCACAACGTAAAAAATATAATTGGAAGAATAATTAATTTAGCTACATGGCTTAAAAACGTAAAAAAAACAGTGCCTTATTATCGACACAGAATAAGAACACAAAAAAATTCAATAAAATATTGTCAGCGATCCTTAATTCCCTCTGAACTTCCAGTACAAAATTGCTACCATACAACATGAGCCGTTTATTTTGAAAGTGGCATAAGTCACTTTTTCAAAAAATCGAGTTAATGGCAACACTAAATACAATTCAACGGTATCTTTTCATTTGTAAAAAAATTGCAATAAAAAAAAGTAACTTATGCCACTTTCAAAATAAACGGCACATATGTACGAGTGTGTATATTTTTTACTGATATCATTTAAAAGCTTTTGAGAAATAATGCAAGTGTCACAGAAGGAATTCGATTAATCGCAAAATGTAATTGAAATACTCGTTGATCAACCAAGAATTGGCAATTTCGAGTAAGATATATTCGAGTAATTTATGTACATCGATTAATCGATGATTACCAAAGTTCTGACATATTTTTGGTATGAGAAAAAATTCTCACAAAAGAAATTTGTCAAATGTAGGGATGGGTGAGAAGTTTTCTAATCGAAGCACTGGAATGATAATTATAAATTATATGTTTTTATTTTATATTGAATTTTATAGGTAAAAGTCCGAACGCGTTCCGAAACGCCATATTCAGCGAGAATTATTCCCTTCTCTCTTGAAATTTTAACAATGTCTAATTCTCGCCGAATATGATGGTACGAATTTTAGCCTATAAAATTCACCATAGATTAGTAAGCATTTCGAAATATGTAATTACATTTATACAAACGCATATTCCTATTTTATTTCTATTAAAAAAATTTCGAAAAAAACAGAGTAAATTCGAATCATTTTCAATGGGAAAAAATAAAGTTAAACTCGATTGCTCGAGTAACCTAAATCGATTATTTGATTAATCGAACAACTCATTTCCAAAAGGATCATATGATTTGTGCAGTGGCTTTTATTAATTATCAGGTCCGATGGGCGTGAATTAAGTTATTTCAAATACGAAACTTTGTTTTATTTATTTTATTAGCAAAAATCACTTTTGTTGTCCAATTTTTTTGAAATGTTTAGTGGTCACACTGCTGTGGACTATAAAGAAGTTATGCATAAAGATGAGCTTAGTGCGTACACACACACATATATACATACATGTACAAATACATCAGTGTTTATGTACATTTATTCTTGTTTGTTTTGCAAAATGTTTTACTTTATTGATCTTTACGAGAACAATTGAAATTTTTGTTTTATTGAATGTCATTTAATGTGGTACGAATAAGTTATCGGCGTAACTTGGAAGTTTTTTCTCTTACGAATAAATAGACTTCCGACCACTTTAAACACATTTTGAATATGGACAAGACAACAACTCCAAATGCGAGTAGCAACGTACTCTACTATACGCATGCTTGCATACCAAATGTCCATCGTGGGTTATTAGCCTGTCTTCTGTTATGGCATCTTAAACGTGGCTTTAATTTGAATGCGGCCAATTTTAAGTAAAATTTATTTAAATTGTTTGCATATTTGGCATTTTTACAGTTTCCATTCAAATTGTCTCGTTCCCTTTTTCATTGCTTTTATACCATTTATCTTTTATTATTTTTAATGTTTCCTTCCTTGCAATTATAAAGTGATTTGTCAATTCAAACAAACAAACAAATAAATAAAGAAACCTGTGAAATTTGAATAATCCATTAAGATAAAGCAGAACTTAATTCTTCTTTGACATTTTTTGTTTGTTCTTAATTTGTTTGTGATCTTTATGTGCAACAAAGTTCAAAATATTCTAATAATTTTCAGTGTTTTTTGAAATGTATTATGATTTTCCTTCATTTTTCGTCACATGGAATTGGATCCGGAATTTTTATTCTCACATCTTTAACTTATCTTTAAGAATTGAATATTTTGATGTGAAAATTAGGGAATGACGTAAATTGCAGCAATTTAGATGAATAAGTTAACAGAGTCACTTGGCTACTCTGGAAATAATATTATAAGCATTCAATGCAGGGTTCCCGGATTTCTTTTGAGTCGCATCCCCAATTTGAAAATTATCATCCCCGAAATTCCCCAAAAAGCAATTTATACTATCCCCAAAAATCCCCACTAAAAATAATACTACTTCAATTTCAATTCACTTAAGTATTAACTTATGAATACTTTATTTGCACTGCAGTTCATTTCTAAGTATATATTTGTATATGTTTTCTAAAAAATTAGTTAAGTTGAGTGATAAAATCAAAAAGTTCCGAGTCCACATATTACGTAACGCTCCAGAGGGGTGGGGGGTTTAAGATTTGTTACGGATTGGAAATTTTGCACTGAAAAATTTGTAAAAAGCGTTACAAAGGGTTGTGGGGGGGGGGGTATAAAATCTCTGAAAACAGCGTTACGTAATATGTGCACAGCCCCTTACTGAGTCTAGTTCGCTGTGCGTATTAATGTACTAAGGCCGTTTATCATGTGCACTTAAGCGGGCAGATCCATGACAGAAGAAATTACAACGACTATTGCAAAAGTATAATAGTAAAGAGAGAACGGTTCTGCACTTTCTTGACAATTTCTTCCGGCAGCCAACACATGGGCAAGAATAATAGGTTCGCAATTAGACAGTCTGGTAAATGTACGGATACTCAATCAATTCTAATTTTTAGAAGAATTTGGGTATTTTACCATGGTGACAGAGCAACTTTAATAATTAATTACATTTAAGATTGCGAAAGGAAAAGTAACTTCTATCATTCGTTATACAGGGTTACAAGAGATATACTTGCTTCTTTTTATGCTGCCCTGTTGTGAGTGCTGTTGGCATTAACATCATAATGATTATTATTGCTGTAAAATATGATAATCGTCAAATATGCAACTTCACTTTGAAATCATTGTTTTGAAAACCTTTTTGTTGTTACAAATATTAATAAGTTTTATGTCTTCTTATCACGATTTATATTTTTTAACTTGAACATCATTGCACTTTAACGAACGCACACTCATTCCACAATTATGTTGCACATACAATCTCGTACACACGAGTATCTATCTGTCTTAGCAAAAAATATAACATACATATGTAGAGATTTCGATATTTTTATCATGAAATTTATATTATTTGTATAATAAACCAATTTGTCATTACAAAAGTATAGTAATTTATATATTCATATGCGGAAGTTAATTATAAATATGCCCAGAATATATTAGTGAATTTTATTTAGTGCAATGGATCTTGGAATCATTTACTAGAATCGAAACCCGACATATAAACCCAACAAACACAAGAACATACGAGTACTTTTATCCAATCTACGGTATTTTCATAGGCTAAATTTCTTAACGTTATAATGCAAGATATAAGGGAAAAAATTAACATCCAACATCAATTTAGATTTCTCTCACACACGGTGGAATAGAACAACGTTCTTTTCGGAAGGAGCTACTCTACCATCGTTAGTATTCATGTGTATCAAGATTTCAAATTTTACAACTTTTTAATAAAAATTAAATACGAGAATTACTTCACTGATAAATTGATTATAATTTAAAGTGAGTGAAAATAAATACGATGATTTGCCAAATATGTACTGTTTCTTCGAGAGTTTCTTTCCAAGATTACAAAAATAAAATTAGATATCTTTAAAGCGTTTTATGTCCTACTCGTGATCTATCTTAGGTTTTAAAGCAAAAATTTAAAAGAAAGAAAAAACATTTTTTGCAAATATACCCAAATTTGTCGTTACGTCAGTACTCACGTCAAAATATATTTATTTTTTTTTTTATAATTTTTATAACTTCTTAATAGTTTTTATAGAATAAATCTAATATTTTATGTAAACAATTTACATAATACGTAATTGTATCTACATACATACATACACATGTATATTAAAATTACAACAATGAGTACTCGTATGTACATGCCCTCTATTTCTTGTTTTAGTCTTAAATTTTAAAACCATAAAAAGCCTTTCTTCCACTTGTTTCTTATGCTCTACTTCGTTTCATCATCTGTTAAATGAAATGACAATGATGGCAAGATCAATCAACTATAAACAGGCGGCAAATGATGTACATAAATACTTTAATACGAAAGCATTCGACTTATCAGTGATGTGTGTGTATTGATAATAACAAATAAGTTAAAGAAAACAAAACGCAACTGAATCAAACTGACACAAAAAAATAAATAAATCGATCTACTTTAGTCCTAAAAAGGTAAAATATTTTAAAGACGTTTAGAAACAAATAAACGGTTAAATAACATGATCATGATGGTCAATTTCTGATGAAGATGATGACGGTGAATCAATAATGAATATATGTATTTAAGCACAAAAGTTTTTATTATACTAAAGTGGGGCCAATAGGAGCTACGCCACTTAAGACAAAAATTGAGTTTTTTTATATAACATTTTTCATTACTCGTATTCATATTGTTAGACTGGAGTTAAAAAATACTTTGTATTTGCGAGTTCGAAAGACCATTTCCACCAGGCACAGATTTGCGCTTCTTTCATGAGTGCGTTTACACAACACTGAATATTTGTGGTAAAGGTTTGAATTTTTTTCTACGTTGAGCTTTTTTTTTTGTTTGTAGGATTAGCACTTACGCTTTACATTAGAGAAATTTATGATGGTGATTAACATTGACATACTCGCAGATGCACAATATCTTGAAAATAATCCAAAATCTAATTATATTTTTATTATCTCGTTTTAAATTTATATAAAATACATATCCGACACCATGAAGAATACAAAGTTTAGGTAGTTATAGGCAACGACAACGTCATGTCCTTATATTAGCTCTGGCCCAATATAACGAAATACGGATAAGGAAAATTTTAAAAAATTTCTTTGATTCTTTAATTGAAAAACTATTTCATTTATAAAATAATATTGCTTTATGTGCAGTTTCTGTAATACAGTAGAAAATTTGTTTGAAAACCACTCAGTTTTTTGAGTGATTCCCATACAAAATGGTGGCTCGAAATAAGCCCCTATGAAATAAGCCCCAAATCGAAAAATGAAATAAGCCCCAAAAAATTTTCAAATTTTTTGTTTGGGCTTTGGGCTATGCAGAGAGTACTCTGAATGCGATGCCGGTGTTCGATACAATTTATAGGATAAAAATCTTGCATTTTATGATTTCTTCTTAACCTTACTTCATCAAGTTAACAAATTTGGGGTTTATTTCATATTTTTTGGGTCTTATTTCGTAAATTTTGTTTGGGGCTTATTTCATTTATTTTGGGGTTTAATTCATAAAATTTTTTGGGGCTTATTTCATTTTTCGATTTGGGGCTTATTTCATTGGGGCTTATTTCGTGGTGCCATACAAAATATCTACACAAGTCATTTATTTGTCTGTATTTTGGTAACGCCACCTTAATAAAGATTTATGAAACGGATTTTATATAGAAATTCGCTTTAAAAGCCGTTAATAAATAATAAATAATTAATAAAAATAAATTCGAAAGTTTATAAATTCGGAAAACCTGCTGAAATTGTTGAAGCCAAGGACATATGAAGGACATATGTGTACAATTAGAATTAATTTCTTAGGAATAAAATAAAATAATTTCAGTTTTCGGAATATTTCGACAGTAATCGTTTAATTTTAATTAAAACTTTAATCAATGCGATTATGATTTTATGTGTTTATTCAGGTGACTTGTTAATAATAATACCATAAACGGAAGACTATTAATATTTTATAAATCCCTATGAACACGTTTAAAGTGTTTTTGACCAAAAATGTTTTTCAAATAACACTGTGCCATGAAGAACAGGAAGAAGAAGATGTCATGTCATCCTACACAGTTTTGATCCCAGCGAAAAACTTAATAAACGAGTTGAAATGAAATAGTGTTTTCATAATTCTTTAAGTATTTTGTTTTTTCTTTGAATGTGTTTCTAATGGTAGATTCTAATAAACATTATTTTGTAGATTATATAAAAAATCAACTCAATGACGCGAATTGGAATCAGGCCAATACCAGTACGCCTCATGCTTTAACTCCTTTTTTGCATGTGTTGATGGGATGGATAACCACCAGTTGATTTTTTTTTCTGTTATATGAAAGCTGCAGGTTTTACGCACCTTTTTATAAATCATAATGTACTTATTAATACGCGCATACATACATGCATTTGTTTTTTTTTTTTTCTAATGCTACGAACACAAGTATGATTTATATATCGACTAATCAATCCGTTGTATGAAATCGTGGGAAAATGATAGATTTCATGGCGTTTATCAATACTAAAAAAGGGGAAAGTCGTTGTCGCTGTCATCATCATCATCAACAACATCCAAATCATCGTCATTGTAATGTGCTTAAATGTTTGAACTTTTTTCTCTATTCGCATAAGATATTTTTTCTTCTACAATCAGTTAAAACATCATAATGTGTCTAAAAAGTTACAAGATACATGACAACAAACAAACACAATTATTGACTCTAAACTTGTTGTAATTCGCAGAGTACTTTGTTTGATTGTGTTTTTCTTTGCGTTCAGTACTTTTAATTGTATATTGTAGAAGCATTTAGTATTCTCGTTAATACCAAACGTACATACATACACAGTACACAGCCGATCTAACGAATGAATTACATTAAAATTAATACTTAATTTTTTAAAAAAAAGTTGCTTTAGTTTAAAAATAAATTAAATCTTTGCAACGACCATATTGAATTTTATTGAAGCGTTATAATTAATTAAATATGTACACACACACACACACCCATATGTACATACATTTATTAACGGTATTCATTTATGCACTTGTAAGCATGAAATATACCAGGATGAATTATAAATGTATGTATGTACATATTTGTATTAAGATACAACTTCAACCTACATATTTTTTAGATAGATTTTAATGTAGATACTTGTATCTATGTATTTAAATTAACCTCGAGTAAAATGTTTTTAATTAAAATGTTGTATTAAAATGCGAGAAAAATGCATTGAATCTTCTATTTCTATTGATCTTTTTAATTAAATTTCACTCGATTTGCTTGACTTTAGTACAAATTGAATAAAAACAAGCATCTAATTTTTATATATTTTTTTTTGTAGCTCTACTACGAAATGGAAACGTTTCGTATTGAGACAAACCATTACGTTAGCCCAGTCATGATTAAATAAACGGTACAGACTGGCTCTCAAAAAATCCATTGATACGATTTCTCAGTCCTCCACCAAGGCTGTATTCATACTCGCGAAGTCAATTCAACTTGTGTTTTGTGGTTATTCCGTGTAAGCCGTTCGTAGTTGGTACTTAGATTTTTTAATTATTGACGTCTAAGGTCATGATAACTCAATAGTGGT
This sequence comes from Lypha dubia, assembly GCA_947311025.1. Lineage (NCBI taxonomy): Eukaryota > Metazoa > Arthropoda > Insecta > Diptera > Tachinidae > Lypha > Lypha dubia. Next base: position 6,151,931 of record OX371261.1, on the reverse strand, counting down.
TCGATTAACTCCTCCTCTTTATTTCTTCCTTTTCTGTTTCTAACAAAACATCTATATCATCTCTAGCAAACCATGATTTCCCACCGCCATTGCTGCAGCATTTAAAACTCCGTTAAGGCTTGACAACTTTCCACCTTCCCATCCTTCAGCACTAAGCGCGATATATACGTGTATACTTATGATGCATTAATAATAATATTTTTGACAGCCCCATATCTTCCGTAGTTTCTAGTTATCGATAGCTTTTACGTAATCTAAAAGATGCTTTAAATATAAACGGTTATGAATCATAGGCTCACGAATAAAACACAGTTTTAGTTAAATGTACAGCTAATAAAAGACTCATTTAACTGAGCGCTGATTTAACCGTTTGCAAGTTTCTCTCTGAAACAGTTTTAGCAGCGGCCGCTTCCACCAATACATGTCATCTTTAATGTACGGAAGTACATTCAAGGGAAAAATTTATATATGTACGTATATACGATATGGTAAGGCAAGTCCATTCTTGTTTAATTATACAAATAGTGAAATGCTTTGCACTATTTTCGAATTATAAAACTTTTGCGGCGACATTTCCTCATTACGCTTAAAAAGTGTATGAAATAATTAATAATTTGAAGCTTAAATTCAGAGTGATTTAATTTGTTCAAACTTTATGAAAGAGCTTGACACTTAGGGGATGACCCCTACGTATGCAGTTCACAGTGCCGGAACTCAGAAAGAGGGATAGGGTAGCGAAGATAGATGTTGAAAATTTAGAAGACTTAACTCTTTCACAACTCTGCTTTGCGCGTTATGTTAATTTTTATAACAGTGATGAGGCGCGTCCGGTGTAGAGTAGACGCTTTAACTTTGTTAAGCTGTATTAGCAGGCATTTTATTCATTGTTTTACTTCACCGATGTTTCTGCTAACCGACGAAGGAGGGCGATGTTGTGTAAATTAGCTTGGAACAGCATCAAACGCTGTCGGAACATTTTTAAGTGACCAGGGCTATGCCTTCATCACTTCAATAGTCCGACAACAATTAATACAATGTCTCACTAATGTAGATTAGATAAATTAATGATGTTGATTTACTTGATCTGGCCAGGGTTTGAACCTAAGCCCCAAGTCATTGTTTGCTTAGTAGTCAACGCGCTAACCAATTCAGCCAACACCACCCTCAAACCAAAACAAAAACTTATTAATGGATTCAAAAGAAATCTTATATTGTTTTTTAACAACTCACTTCTTAAAACTAAGAGTTAAAAGAGACTTATCCTGGTATTCCTCAGCGAGCACATATTGGTATATTACTTTTTATAATTTTTATTTATTTTTAAAAGTATTGTGTTCCCTTAAGAATAAATTCTAAAGATATCAAGAAATGCTGTATTTGTATGTCTCTCTGGTTTTGTAGAATTTCTGAACATTTTTCAATTATTCAGAATCATTAATATTTCGGTAAATCCAATCGAATTGGACGTGTTTAACAAAATTTACAAAAACTTTTTTAATGCCCTTGTGAGTCACCATCCTACGAGGCTGGATGAATGGATTTTTTAATTGTCAAGAAAATGTTCAAATTTATTGTCCACGTGAAGTTTTAAGAACAAATCGTATGATTGTGGAACATGTTCACAGCCCCGAATATGCGGCAAATGAGACAATTCCAGTCTTCTTGCATTTATTTCTTTTAAATTTTATGATATTTTTAACTTTTTGTTATTTAAACGGTACAACTAAATAAATATGTATGTATGTATGTATGTATGTATATATGTATGTACATATAATTTGTTAAAATTTAATTCTCTAGACGGAAAAATAAATTAAATTGAACATGAATAAATCTACTAGTTTTTGCTTTTCTGATTGCATTAATGCTACCAATATTAATTCATTAAGTTCTGATCCAAGAAAAAACACCATATATGTAAATATAGTACACCATTATACATACATATGTACTTACATATACTCGTATATGGAATTGTATTTATTTCATGTATTTTTGTGACATGAAAATGTATAAAAAATGGCTTCAAAAATTCAGAGACATTTCCTTGGCAGCAATAATGCCAATTCATTTGTTTAGTTTTTTGAATATGCTTTTTGCCAAGTCACTTTTATTATTTACAAAATGTGGAATAAATAAAGATAAGCGGATTTAAAATCACGTGCATTAATCACAATGATGATGTTTGTAAACTATATACAATTTTGTCGTATGGCGTGAAACTTTATTTTCCTTTTAAGTGTCGGCAGCATTATAGGAATATGATATTTATGTAGACAACAATGATTTTACATATTTTTTCGTATATTAATACATATTTACAAATACATATGTATATATGTACATACATATGTTTGTATGTATTTATGTATGAATGTATTGCATTAAATCTATTTCTATCGGTTCCTTTATGTAGGAAGGTTTTTGAATCTGGAAAATAATTACATATTAATATTTGTATGTGTAATTCGTATTTTAATATGATACCATCATACACTATCCGTATTTGATGTTGCAAAATATTTCAAACCCATTCCGTAGAAATTTATTTCAGCAAAATGTTTCTTAAATAAAAATTATGTACTTAAAAATTTGTGTTTGTTTATTTTTGTGATGTTCTTCAGTTGGGAATCGCATCGAAACTGAATCTTTTTATTTCTAATGCAACTCATTGAACAACCCTTTAAAAATTTAGATTGGTGTGTGTATATTTTAAATTTCCTTTTCAAGGGATGAGTTTTTCATTTGCTCTTCTTCCAATGAAAGGGTTAACATTTGCCTAAATACAAACAATAATTTTTATTATGAATTTTGTAAATAGATGGCGTTACATTTTAGAATTACTTGAGGCATAAGCAATGTACAAAATTCTGGGGCCAAATTACCGCATATCATATCGAATTAACTATCGTATCGAATAACATTACGATACGTGTCGAATAAGCAAATTATGGCATACGATGCGTCAAATTACGAAACAATTCATTCGATATCGTATGCGATAATACCAAAATGAAAAATTTCGATAAATTGTATGCTGTGATTTGGCCTCTGAACTTTGCAGGAATTCGCGACTGAAGACGAATTCGAGCTGCGATTTTTCGTATGATAATGACCCAATGCAGCGCATAGTTGCCTTTGTTAAAACTCTTTCGTTTTTATTTTATTTATTTTTGTTTTTGATGATTTATTTCTGGAAAATATATAAAACATTTTAAAATTTCATGGAAAAAATTGCAAAATTTCGTTTTCCATTTGCAATTCACAAAATACTTTATAAAGGCCGTGCTTCACTATCCTACACAATCGTACGATTCATTCACAGGAAAATCTTGCAAAAATCTGACCGACTTTAAAAAATCGTTTCAAAATGGTGTTGTAGGTGCCACACTATCTTACAAATCTGATGCCAAAACATCTGGTTGACAATAAATACTCCTCTGATCGCATGAAAACTATCATTTTTAAATTTTCATAAAATTTTACAAATCGCACGACTTGCCAAAAAATCTGCCACACAGTTGCATTTTTAGTCCACACTACCATATATTTTTAGCACACATGTCATATTTTGGAAATCGCGCGACTGTGTAGGATAGTGCGGCACGGCCTTAAAGCTGGATTCACCCATTGTTTCGGAACAAAATTTTTGTCCGGACAAAATTTTTTGTTCTGAAACATTTTTGAAACACGATTCACTCATTTCGAACAATTTGTCTGGAAAATCAAAGCTACTATATGTAATACATATGTTTTATTAATTTTTCAAGGTGGCAGTACAGTGACAGATGAATTAAATTTGGTGTTTTATTTGTCAAACGCAGTTATTTTTAAGTGTTTAATAAGAAAATTACATGTTAAAAATATTAATAAAAGTCAGTTAGTTTTTTTTACTAGCAATTGAGCTTTTCTTTATTTTTATTTCACTGGATATAAGTTACTATGCGCTTTTATTATACATACTTATAACATTATATGGCAACTCGTTTCAACTATGGCTGAGAAAATAAAATAGGAGGCAGCTTATTTCAACTTTGTCCGGACAAAATTTTAAATTAAACCAATTCAACCAAAAAATGTTCCGAACAAATTTTGTTCTCTTTTTCTCTCACTCTCAAAAAGAGAAACGCCAAACTTCATATAAAAAAAATTTTGTCCGGACAAAAATTTTGTTCCGAAACAATGGGTGAATCCAGCTTTAGAATCGCGATGTCATCCATTTTTTATATGTATGCCATAATCCCATAATCATAAATGATATAATATACCATTCAAAAGTGTGAGCTCTACAAACAATATGACTACAGGTTTTAGCGACCATAGAATAAGACAAGTGAAATGAGTACAACCATTAAAAAAAAATTCCAAATACTGCACTGATGTACTCCACTTGTTTGGATGTAAGGAACTGACTCAAAATATAAATCTTCACTGACAAATAGGAAGAAATCAAATAAAACCCTAATCTTTACCAATTTCAATAGCAAGATCAACCAAAATATGACAAGATTGGCAATAGTAGACCAATCACTACGAAATCCGGTAAGCAATTTTATTTGTTTTAATAATTGTACGAGTATAAATAAATTAATTACAAACAATTGAAGTTATAGGAGAGGTTTGAAAAAATCTAATTGGGAATTGAGAATTGACAGCTTTGGACTATCACATAAACATCCATGCCGTTCGCTCACAGGCCGAAAAAATCTGGCTCCGTTACGATCTTCGGCTGAGAAAGTACTTTAAGTATGCTAAATTTCAGCTGCCTATGACATCAGATGGCTTCGGAAAGTTGCGAAAAGAGAATAAGACACACATACAAACATCCGGACATACTAAGAAATTATATACATATGTATATAGATTTATACTGCCGATATTTTAATTCATATAGTTTTCAGAATTGAGAAGAAAACACCATCATACCAGCAAACTTTAATTTTAAAAAGTGTTTTCGTTATTTTACGTTTAATAAATATTTTAATAGGAATTTTTTTATTTGTTATTTTAGATTGTAAAAAAATAATAGTTAATTATAAAAAGTATAAAAATGCGGCCATGATTAATTCTCAACGATTTGCATAAAAATTTGTACTGTCATTGCAGTTGGCTTTTAAATAGTGAATGACTGACTAACCAACCGATTAAACGAATGACCAAATAAATTTTCATACAATAAAATAAATAATTGTTTAAACAAAATCACATTCCTGACTATAATTTCAATACCATTTAAATTTGTTTAATACATTTTTTTTTTGTTGCAATAAATTTGCTAACGAAAAATCAATAAATGCAAAAATAAAAAGTATTTATAATTGCAACATTTTGCAGGTGACAACTCGAATGATATTTCGAATGACTGGTCGATCGACATTTCAAAAAAATGCCTTGTTTTTGTTTCTTCTATTTTAATACACATATATACATAAATGCATGCATATGTATATATGTATGTATGTATGTATTTAAAAACTAATATTAATGATTTTATATGGTAAGGCCCATAATTGCTTATAATAATTTACGACACTACAGATTTGTGTGAAATTAATTTAAGGCGATTGAAGCTTTTCAAGTTTATTCAGTTTATCAACATTTATTCAGTTTTGTTTATTAATTTCTTTTTTTTTTCGAATTCTCAGCAAATTCATTAAACCTATTTATTTTCTTATGCTGCCGTTTTTTCAGATATTAATTTGAATGATATTAGACGCTTCATCTGAATTTGGTAACATCGGGTTTTTCTCATTATAAAATGTTAAAATGTTGCTGTTTTTCTTTTAAGCTGTCACTCAAAATGCAAATGACAATTGTGTCAGCCTTAAATCACCATAAATCAACAATATTGCATGTTTTCGTCAACACTATTTATTTATTTATTTATTGCTAAATTTTATTTATGGAATTTTTTTAATTTTTTATTATTTTTAAATACTTTTTTATAAATAAATCAAAATTACATTCAAATTATATTGTTGGTTTAGTCTATCTAAAAGTATAAAAATATGTTTACAATCGTTCAAAGTACACGATCGTATTAAAATAAAATTTGTGAAAACTTTTGTTGTGAGAACTCCATAAAATATATTTAATAAAATGTTGCTAAAATATATGCAAGTACATTTGGTTTTATTGCACAATATCATTCATATAATATCGCCCGCAAGTCAAGAGATATCAGATCAAACTTAGGAGCTATTTAAAATCTAACCTTGCAGAAGGTATTCACATCCTGTATTGAATTCAGCTCTTGGGGAGACCGTTAATGTAATCACCGCCAGGAATATTGAATGGGATTCATTGTATAACTTTGAAAGTAGCAGCAGGAGCAGGAGCGAGTTAATTAAAGTTCGCATTTGCCAATTCGCTGGTGTAAAATAGTTTTCAAGAAAGGTGTAGTTAAGATTTGTTTAAAGATTCGCCACATTTTTTCGATGAATTCCTGTTTTTTGTTGTTGTATATGTTGACACCGATCTGCCACCTGGTGAAAGTAATTCGACTTGCTTCCAGTACTAAAATGCATTATGAAAGGGTTGTCACAAATTCTATTTCCTAAAAAACTTACCCCTTTGAGTCATATACTCGTAAGTCATCTTCACGCAAAAAATGATTAAAAAGTACTCTTTCGTACAACTAAAAAAATTTAAATATACTCAAAAAAATATTTAAGGGGTGCTTAGTCAAAATTTTCATGCGCATATTCACATTAACAACAACAACAAAATGTATAGTAGTGGAAGGTTTTGGAATGAAAAAACGTTTTTTCATTTCATTTGCATACGATTGATTGCAGACTTAATTTTATAAAAAGGCGCAATAGTTTGAATGGGAAAAACAGTTCGGTTTTGAAAGCGTTTAAAATCACATCATTGGACTCGCACACATCACCTTCCAATTAAAGTTGTGAAATAATTACCAATATCAGATTTATTTTTTGAACTGGATAATAAATTGCACCATCCTACAAAACACCATATTTTTTAGCAAAAAAAAAAAATATAACGAGTTTTGCTAATTTAACTTCTGTATTGATTTTTAAAAAAATTTTACTTTTGTGATCATTTCAAGATAGTGTCGCTGACATGCTTAAAGAAAATTTATATGTTTTTCATATTCAATTCAATGTTTTTTTATCGAAACCCAATTCTTATTAGAAAGAGACTGATAAACTTACAGTTAATAAAATAAAAATAGAAATAACAATTAATGGAAGACATTATATTTAAAACATATTTACGGCAGAGGCGACCTGATCACAATAATACATAAATATATAATACATAAATGCAACACCGTAACAGTGTAACCAGAGGAGAAGATTTGTCCCCAATTTGCAAACTTATATTTCCAGAAATGTTTGAAATTAATTTAAAAAAAAATATTCATAATTACAGAAATTAATTTATTTGTTATGGGTGGCTTAAGCTGCTACGTTCACATTTATTAAATATTTTTCCAACAAAATGTAACCACTAGTTTTGTTTAGGGATAGTGTCATTAAACTGGGTTTTTATATTACAAAATAAAATCAATTATTCTACAAAAAAGTATTTTAAACAAATGCGAACCCAAAAATAATTATTGGATATAAAGGAAATTTATTATCAGTTTCTTTATTAGTCATGTTTTTTTCGACAAATATTTGATAAATGCGAACGTAGCTTTAATCTCGTATATGCTTGCATTTCATTAACATTAATTGAAAATTTTTAAAAACCTAAATTAGTTAAACTTTTTTACCAAATGAAAAAAAAAAATTAAAAGAAGGAAATATTTTTTTTAAAAATTACAAAGTACGTTGAAAAATTCGACAACACAACGCTATATATTACGAACAAAACTATGACTTCAGTTTTCCATGTTTATGATTTAGACAGCGATATATAAGTACATATGTATGTACCTTAGGTGTGCTCTTAGGCGCAGATTTATCTACGTTTTTCATTTAATCAAAATCGTTTAAATGGTTTCGGAGAGATAGATATTGGCATCAACCCCTTCTCCAAACATTAAAAATTATTGTGATTTTTAGCTGCATTGTAAATTTCATTAAAATCGCATGGATAGTTTCGAAGAGGCTGAAAGTACCTTTCGACCCATAGACTAAAAGACAGTTGCCGTACTCATACTAATAAAGATCTGATTTTATTTTAAGTGCTTTTGCTTCAATTTATGTATTTCTGCTAAAGCGATAATAAATGTTTCCTTGGTATCGGGAGGTAATCGGTCATCGACCAGCCCATTCTTAGCAATTTACGGGGGAAATATATATACTATATCCTTTTGGAGCTTTGCGCATATAGTCGTATACTAGTTTTTACTCGTGACTTCGTTCAAGCTACATGTTAATGAAGGAATAAGATGAATGCATCCTAATTTGAAAAAGAAAAATTATCAAAAGCAAAATTGTACAAATACCACATTTTCCTCATTTTACCCCCATAAAGAACGCTGCACTTTAATGTATTAAAAACTGGTAAAAAAAATAAAAAGTAGCAAAAGTACCAATTTCCTCCGTTCTTACCCTTATTTTAATCTAGGTCATATACAATCCGTCTACTAAATTTCATCCAAGTCCATAAAGCAGCTTTCGAGATACAGTGGAACAAAGATCTAAATATACAAAAAGTTTTTTGTTTGAAAGTTGACCTTCTCGCCGTTCCTAACCCACCAATTTTCCGACTGATTACGCACATTATTTTGAAAGTAGTCTACATCTAAGACTCTCCAGATGTAGGGTATCTATTTTTTATGGTTGTTCGCTTTCCCTTGCAAAATTATTTTTATTTTTCTTTTTCAGACAAAAAAAAATCAAACAAATCGATCCAGCCGTTCTCAAGTGATGTTATGATATACACACATACATATGTATATACATGTCCGGTTTCGTTTTTATATATAGTAAATATAATAAGTGCATATATGTATGTATGTCGTATGTATTTAAATGGATGATTTATTTAAAGTATATGCATTAAAAGCATTATAATTAATTAATTCATATTTTTTTAATAGATCTAAATCTACGTGTTCGTATGTATTTGATCATTAAATCTATTTATATGATTTACGATCCGATAAATTAAATAAAAATAAATAATATATATAATACTCAATTTGCTTGGTTGCACTTTGCGTACAATTTAATAAATGAATAATAAAATCTGCAATCATGCTGAATGTAGACAAACAAGTATGTACTCGTATGTACTTTAAACCATTAGCTGCATTAGAAGTATCATTAGCGAGAGTAGCAATAGATCGTCTTACCAAAATTTACGACTTGGCAAAAAAATTCATAAATTGTTTGTTTGTCTGTGAGCTTTTTACTCATTACTAATGATATTAATTACATTAATTAGCTGCATAGTCTCATGGCATAAAGTACCACTTAAGAAAATTTTCACTAAATTGCAAACAAATGTTAATTTCGGTAGATGATTTTCAACTGCTGCTAAAACATCATCAGCCAACTTAAATGCAAAAGAAAGATAAAAAATAAATGAAATTTTAATTATCATCATGATTCTGAATCACTTATTTCGGCAGTATATTTCTTTTTTATTCTTAAGTAGTGGGTGACTGGCTGGCGAACAAAACATTTCTAAGGAATTTAAAAACTGGACGCACTCCTTCGAAAGCCCGAATGTGGAAATATTTTTAAATCACGTAGATTGAAAATTTTTTGCTTAATTTAAAAAAGAAAAAAGTTTTACATAAACATGTATGGATGTTTGCGTGTACGCATGTATGCACATAATGTATGTATGAATAGATATCGTACAACTTTCATAGAGTATTTCCAAGTCCAATTATACCATCTCATTATAAAAGTTGCAATAATTTTGAATAGAAGCCGCATGTGGCGACGTTCAGGCAAGAAACAGAAACAGAAACAAAACCAAAAACAAAAATAAATATATAAATAAAACAATGGCAATTAAGTTTTGTTGCAATCATTGCACAAAATGCATATGCACACAGTATTATTTTCATTTTTTTCTTCATACACTGACTTGAAATATTTTTAAAAATTTTAAACTCATTTATATATTTTTTTCTTCTTTTTTTTTTTGTTATACCAACCTGTTGAGAGTTGAGATTATTTTGGATACGATTACATGCATTTGCCACTCTGTTTAAATCGCATAATCTTTTTTATTTCTCTATGCGGCATGAATAACTGGTTGACTGTGTGATTGTATGTACGGTTTTAGGAATGATATCTAAATACAATTGACACGCAAATTTTTATTTTTATATATTAGTTTGGTTCGTTGCTTGTCGCGCAATATACGTTTCTAAAAGACTTGTATGACTGAATGCAGAAAAAGCAATTGTGTATCTATAGATATACTTTTTTTGTCCGTTAAGAAGCTTTGCGCACATATTTTACAAATTACATTTTAAATTTGTATACATATTATTTCAAAAGTTTAAATAGAATTATTAAATAAAGAGATTTCTTACCAGCAGATTTCAATTTCTTGTTTTATATGTACGAAATCCAATTCACTAACGATCTGACGACCGCAACTTTTGTGCATATTTTTTCGCTTGTCTAGTGGACCAGGGCGTTTTAAAATTTTTTTCATTAAAATTTGCGGAGTGCAAATGTTGTGATTTGTTATTGTCGCTCGCGGACTATGCGTGATAGTAATTAAATTTTTAAAAATTAAATTTGGTGTGTGGTTTTCAAAATTCAATTCTCACGCACTCTGAAATAAGTTAAAAAAATCACATTTGCAACATATCGTACTTAAATAGGGATTAAAAGTTATTGATTGACTAATTCATGACTTGCAAAGTCAGTGAATGGGAATTCAGCGCCCCATTAAATTTAATGATCATTAAACCAATTTTGCATACGTATTCTTTAAAAACAAAGAATTTACAAACTTATTTCTCGATTTCTTTAAAAATTGTTTTTAATCTTGTCGTGAACGTGTGTGAACCGAAATATTCTATTTGTGAACGCGAGTGATCGCAAACTAAAAGACGATCACGCGTACACCTTTAACTTGACGTTTAGTAGTTTTTTTTCTTCTTCTTTCAAACGCTTTTATTAAAATGGTTACGTGCGTGGGGGTAATTTAAATTACGATCTAGTTTTATTTTAGTTGTTTTGTTTATATACATATTCCTTTTATTTATTTATTAATTTTTTTCTGAATTTAAAAAATTTTAAAGAGAAACAAACAAAAGAAGCAGCCAGTTAAGAATAAAAATTTATTAAGCGTAAGTTTACAAACGGAATAATAATTGAATTTTTTTTTAATAATTATTTATATTAAACATAAATATGAGATTTGTTAATTGGATCTTAAAATATATAAAGAGAAAGTAATGAGAAATAATGGCAAATATTAATGTAATTTTAGTTTAACAATTTTTTTTTTTGTATTTTTATGCAATTTTGTTTCGAAATATTTCTACGATCTACGTTTTTCGCTTCTTTAGAATTTATTTCGACTTTAACATTTTTTCCCCGCATTGACAATCAACAATTTCTACATTTTGTCTGTGAATTATTTTACAAAAGTTTGAAAAATGAATTAAATGCGATTTTTGACAAACACTGAGGGATCTCGGAGATGTTTTGTCGTTTGGACCAAATGGAAATTGTCGCCAAGAATAAAAAGAAAATATTTCCAAGTCACTATGTAATATTATACAGGTAATACACATACATACATAGATTTAGATTTATGTCACACATTTAGTTCACATTCTATAGAAGTGTGATATTTAAGATTCTTTGTTGACATGTGGATAAAAACTTTTTAGTTTTTGTAAAGGCAATTTTCCATTTCACTTGAGTTTTCCCATTTAGCGTAATGGAAATATACTTACATGCATGCATACGTTCATGCGAATGTATTGTATGTCTGTATGTATGCATGTGTTTAAAAAGAAAGACTTGTGTCGAAATATTAAGTTTTTTTATGTGCTGCGTATGTATGTATTTATGTATATTTGCACTTGTTAGTGGAGAGGGCGACAAAAGACGAATAATTTAGATGATGTGATATGAAAGAATTTACTTGTCACACGTCCATCTACATTAATAATAAAAACTGTAATAACAAGGGTTAATAAGGGTTGCTTTTGACCATGTGATTATTTGTGTGTTTCAGTTTATTTAAGGGTAATATTTCTTCAACCATTTGCATTTTTATAAGTAATTTTCCATACAAATTTAAATGATATTTTACTTGATATGAATTGAAACGTTTTTAAATATCTCACAGAAAGTGTGCTGATGGAATATCCTTAAGATATACATAAATAAATATTTAGACAGAACTCATAAAAATCCTGTTTGGTTTTATATAAAAAATTTATGAAACAATCTGATTTAATCTTGCATTTATTATTTTTAATATAAATACATAAATCGAGAGATCAAAATCAGGACTGAAGCATTTTATTGTTTACTATTGTCCGAATTATTGTAGTTGTTAAAATTTGCAAAAATTAATATTTAAATTTATATTATTTGAGCTTAATAAAAAAATTTCACTGTTTATTGTATATTTTTAGTGCATTCTAAAATTTTTGAAATTTTTTTTATTATGAAAAACCAAAGGACAAAATCGGATATGTCCTGTCTTAACTTTTTCCTATCGATATTTATTTGCAGCACACCAATTTCTGCTGAATCAAATTTATATTTGGTTTCATTTTATTTATTCTTGCTGTTTCCTGTATCCTTTTTGAGGTTTATGCACCAATACAAAGAAATTCTAAAGGAAGTTCTAGAAATGTCTGTGACAGAAAAATCAATAATTCACATTAGAAGATGTTATAAATATTAAAAATAATATAGAAATGAATTTGTATGATTATAAAAATAAAAACGAACGATTTATTAGAGTACAACAGTTCTAAAACAATTATCCTTTGAACGCAAACTACATTTTTACATATTGTATTTTTGTTCTTACCGAGTTTTCTTTGTGAGGCTCGAATTTCAGATCACTAAATTTCGTGGGAATATTTTTACGTTCACTCCCGTGAAACGGCAAAAAAAAAAGAAAGTTATTGCCTACCCAAGAAACAGATATTTAGAACGCAATTTGTTGTCAAGCGATATCCTTAAATTGTAAATTGGTTAAAGCGAAAATATTAAAAAAAACTTTCGACCTTTCTCTTTAACGTAACTCATTCTAATCTTATTTTTCTTACACAGACATCTCAAAAGGATCATATCTTGGATTGGAATCTCTCCATTCTAACCTAACCTAAGGTGAACGAATCAGTTATCCACGGAAACATACGCAAGCAGAAACAACACCAAAATAGTCAATTCCAACTCAAAGAACTGACAGAGCGTTTTTTTCTTCATTCGCAATTTTTTTCTCAAATTTAAACAAGCCGTAATATTAATGGAAATTTGCTAATATTTTGAATTATGCAAAAGATTTTTAAAAAGCGTTCAAAATTGCGTAAACTTGTCAACAGCGCGGAAATTGCAAAAACGGAAACAAATAATTTGATTAGAAATCGCAGCAACTTTAAATATAAAATAATATCGAAATATCCCGGAAAATACCTAAATGTCCTCTTAATTTTTGAGGAAGAAATGATAATCTTATATAAATGTAACCCTTGGCCAATAAAAAAAATTATTGGTCAGTTTTAAAAGATAAGGAACTTTCGTTCCCTCCAAAGAGCAAACAGCAGTATTACAGGTTCGGCGAGATATTTTCGAATGAAAATATGACAAAAACTATTACCTCAAAACCAAATTTTATAACTAAATCAATATGTTTTTACACAACTAATCATTTACTAAAATATCCTAAATAATGAAATTACATATTTGTGTAAAAACTTCCAGGAGTAGATTTCATTATTTCAATATGTGGCAAAGCTTTTGTATATTTTAGTCGATATAAAAACTTCTATTAAACAAATTAAAAAGGAGAGAATGGATCATTCTTCTAATTACGATTAATTTTTTTTAACAAATTAAATACTTGAAAATTACTCCCGCATTAATTTTTTCATATCATAATAATGTCTCGGAGTTTTACTTCGTCTTAAAACTAAATAGTTGATGGATTAATCGATTAAAAGAGAAATCGGATTAAATAAATAATCTAATACGCATTTGTGAACGTTCAGAGGAATTAGGGGCTGTGCACATATTACGTAACGCTAAAGGGGGAGGGGGGTTAAAGTTTTGTTACGGATTGGAAATTATGCACTGAAAAATTTGTAAAAAGCGTTACGAAGGGGGGGAGGTATAAAATCTCTGAAAACAGCGTTACGTAATATGTGCACAGCCCCTTAGAAGGCGGAGTATAAAATTAAGGTCGTGAGGAAAATAAATAGAAAAATTTCCAAGTAACTTTAAGAGATGTCATGAAATTATATGCGTGTGTGACCTCATACACATGTCAAATAATTTCTATCTTGAAAAAAAAAGAAAAAAATATATTGACCCACAAAGTTCAACTTTAAAATTTCCTCATTCCCGCATCCAACAAAAAAAAAAAAAAAAAACAAAACGTATTTACAAATGTAACAACAAAATAAACACAGACTGCAGAAATTCTCAATGGAATAAAAACATTCAAATTATAATAATAAAAGTTTCTTTTCTTTTCAAAAAAAAAAAAAAAAAAAAACACACTCACACTCACACTCACACACACAAAATAGAAGAAAGTAAAATCAAATACAAAACAAGTTTTTGTCTGAATAAAATAAGTTGGGGGAGGGGTGCTGCTTGGTGCGCAGCAACGAAATCTAACCGATAAATAAATTGTAAAAATTCATATTTAAAATGGGGTGTTTGTGTGTAAATCCTTTTTGAAATATTACCACACATAAAACTGGACACTTGATGGCATGTCCTGAATAATTCACATACACACACATACACACATTTTATGTATTCGAATACAATGATATATGATTATATTCAAGACGTATGTATGTACGTACATATTAGTGGATGGATGAATAATCTCACGTATGAATAAAAGTTGCAAAATGTATTTTTTATCATATGTATGAGTGTATGTATGGATATGTTATACATGTCAAAATATACACTTGCACACAGTTACGCAAAAGATTGAATTATATTTTATACAGACTGTATTCATAAGTTGTTTTATCACGTCATATTGTCATAATTTTTCTTAAATGTTAAAATATTTAAAAAATAATTCTAGTTTTCTTTCATAGAAAAGGTGTACAGGCATTCTACACGGTCTATGTGCTTACATACGAGTACATACATCTGTATTTAATCAATTTATTATTTGAATTTTCTTTTGTTTTCAGTTGATTTCAAGCATATTGTGAAGGGTTGCAAATTCGGTTCGGTTATGCCCAAACTATCAACCAAATTTGAGAGTTTTCTCTCACAACCTTTATACAAATAGAGTTATTAAATTTAACTATTGTCGACAAACTGTGGCAGCTTTTCCTAAAAAAAATTCAAATTTCAAACGATCACACTGACTTTGACATGTATGGCAAAACATTAAACTCGCAATAAATATGTTAAAAGATATTGCAACAAATGCCAAAATTATCTTATTGCCGAAATGCAACCTAAATATTTATTGCCTTCAAAATATTTCGCAATAACTGTTAAACTATTTTTTTGGTTTAAATGTACAAGATTATCACGCATAATTAAATGTTGTAGAATAAAGTAGGCAATATTTTTAATATTTAACATGGTACTAAAAGGCACTGCACTAAAATTTTAAATTTATAAAAAATGGATTGAAATGTTTGCCCTGTTTCACATATACAAAAATTATTTAGATGTGATAATTCTTTACTAGTCGTTCTTTTAATAAACACGAGGTAGATGGTGCAGAAGCAGTTCAAATTCAAATTAGGAACGTTTGTTAAGATTCGTAGACAAAAATAATTAAGACGGTACTCAATTTGAACGATCTTCTTATAAACAAAAGTCATGGAGAATAATTAATTTAAATAAGTTATCTGGACATAAAAAATTTTCCATTTACAAACAAACTCCAAGGAAGGATATGACATGCTACTGACACTTTACCGATGCATTGTAAGTTTTCTTTCGACTTTAATTTACATCACATTATAAGTGCCGTAACATGTTCTTGGGGACTGAATTTACAAAAAGTATTCATTAATAGATTTGTATTTATATGACTACAAAGTGAGAGAAAACAATCAAAGGAACAAGAAAATTACATTTTTGTGGATCACCACATAAGTTTAGTTGTTCGGTAGCCTACAAAAAACTTAATAAGAATTTTGATTTTTCCTTAGAGAAAAATTGTAACAAAATTCAACTGTCAAATGGCGTGTAATTTAAACCTAAAATACAAAAAAATTATCAAAACGAAAATAAATAAAATGAAATGTTGTAATTTGATTGATTTGATTGAGGAAGAATTATATATTCCAAATGCACAAAAAAAAAAAAATCCAATCGTATTATAGAAACATTGGAATACATGTATATTGATTGGTGGTATAATAACCATTTCATAACATGGAAATTATGTATTAAAGATTAATAAAACGATCTGACCAATTAAAAATTTACATATAAAAGCAACAAGTCTTCAACTACGGTTTAAGAATCATTTTACAATATTTCTCATCGTACTATTTATTTTCAACGAAATCCAAATTTTCTTAACAGTCGCAACAGTTTAGAATTTAAGCAAAGTACGCTGAGGACAAGTTTCAAGATTGTAATCGTAGTTTTGTACAAATAAAAAACAAACACAAAAATAATGGTATGAATATCCTACGTAAAATATTAAATAGTTGGCAACTAGGAACTATTTTTGGTAAAACTGCTGTATTTCTTAGCAAGTAAATATTTTTCGAGTTTTCATGACAACTTTTGAAATATGCGCATAATTTTTATTAAATATATAATTTTTTTAAACATATTTTTGTTAACACCGGAACAAGTTTTCGAAATTTCGTAACAAATTTTTGAATCTCGTAACAAATTTTCAAATCTCGTAACTGAGGCTTTAATATCTGCTTTCGAACCACAATAAAAATTCTTGCCTAAGGAAATGGCTTGATTCGAAATTCCAATTCCATAGTTCCAGCAGAAGAATTTTACCGACAATTGTTTGAATATGTTCCAGGCTACAGAGCAACGGTTTGTAATACAGAAAAATTCAAATATGTACAAGAAAAAAAATCGAACCACCCTAATGTGAATAGAGTCAGCTAAGAAAAATATAAAAATTATGATGATGAGGGAGACTAGAAATATGTTCCTTATTTAAAAAGATTCATTTGTCATGAGTCCCAGAACTTTGCCACATATTCGATTGTCTTACACACAACTGAACTCAAGAGTATTCGATTCTTTATGGGTAATTATTATGCAAGCTCATGGTTGTCAAAAGCAAGTTAAACATATGTGTACATACTTGTTAAGCTAGTTAAACTACATACATACATACATATATACATATATATGTATTCTATTCATATTCTATATATACTCGTACATACATATGTCCCTTTTAATATATGTATGTATGCAAGTGTTTAGGGACTACCATTTACAAGAGAGTTGTAAGAAATACTTTTTGCATTTCAAATAAAAGCAACTAACAAATTTGGTATTTTTATTTGAAATTTGTCTACAAAAAACATGTCCTTGTTACTCTCACTTAATCAGTTGTGTGATAATTTTAGACAAAAATTGTATTGCACCAATTTAAGCATTTATTTATTACACATCTACATATTTACCTAAAATCAATCTAATTAATAATAATTTTATTAGAAATGCTCAAACAAAATGAGTTATGTATGTATGAAAATGTAATCCTTTAAGAAATTGTATTCCCAATTAGTTATGTAATATTATGCGACATACATACGTGTACTAAGTATGCATCCATATAATTAATAGGCAAGACCATTTTTTGTTTGGGACCACTGCAATTATTTTACTAAAAAATTTGGACTTCAAGACAATAAAAATTTTGTCTGTTTTTATTACATGGAATTTTTTTAGAATTGAATACTGCTTTTAAAGATAAAATTAAACTGTAAACTAAAGAATTTTTGGGAAAAAACAAAAAAAAAACTCAAGTCAAATAAATGGTTTCCTTTAAAGTCTTGTTTGCACAAGAAAACCACTGGGACATGCGTTATAAAGCGTTATTTCCTTCAAGTTCAAGAAGACTGAAATTTTGTATTTATAACAGAAATTGCGAAAAATTTAGAAAGCGGAAACATTTCCCTCCAACACGTCACAAGAGGGATGCTTATTTAAACTTCGTAATTTGAAACAAACGTTTAAATTAATCCGTAAAAAGTAAGAAATCAGGTTGGGTAAAGTTATTACAAGAGATGCATTTATTTATTTGATTAACTTATTTTAAATCCTTTAACAGTAAACTGGAGCTAAACAAAGGGTGTACATACTAAATTTCTTGCAGACATGCACTCCATATATTATTCGTTTTTTATTTGAGGTTCATTCATCGACAAATTTAGTATGTAATACTTTTTTTTACTTTAGTGTGGAATTCGTAGACTTTATAGCAAATTTAAATCTTATAGAACTTCAGGAAGTTTATTTTCTTTATATACAAAATATTGTGAAGTATTGATGTGTGAAACTTTCCGCTTTCTTAATTTTTAGTGGTTTATAGGCAATTTCTAGCATACATACAGATTTAAGTGTTCTCTGGGTACGGGAATAATTAACCAAAAATTCGAGGAAAAATCAGTCAGTTTTTTCAAAACCGAGATACATATATATACATATGTGACCTGCTCCACGAAAAGGGACCTCTGCGCCGAAAAATTTTTTTTTACTTTTTGAGTGATTCTTATAGGAAAAAAAATGCTCTTTCAAATGCCGCAAGCCGCAAGCCGCAAGTCGCAAGTTTCTATGTCTTTTAGTTTTTTTACAAATCACCTGTAAAGATGAACATAATTAATGAAAATCATCGGTGCAGATACGTAGATCAAAACGAAGCGCTTTTTTTAAGCGCGTTTTTCTCAATAATTTCTTTTCGGCGCAGAGGTCACTTTTCGTGGAGCAGGTCACATATGAATATGTATTCTTGGACCAGCCTAATGTTTCTAATATTCATGCATATGTTATAACACATATTTTTGGAAAATAAATTGCTTTGCGCTATTAATCCCATAAAAATTTAACACACAACAACTGAGCATTAAAAATATCATGGAAAATCAACATAATCATCATTGATGCAATTTTGTAGTTTTGACCAAAGAAAAAGAAAAAGAGCCAACCATAAAAGAAAAATAAATAAAATGACTCAGAATTATTACAAAGAATTATTACAATTCAAGAGAGGATGAATATAAAAATATATGTTAAAAAAACGATGGCCAACAGAAAATATCCTTGCACACTGACTTGTAAGCTGCACACACATTTGATTACTTTCGTTCATATTATATGTATGTATGTATATATGTACTTCAGTACGTATGTATGTATGCATGTATGTATGTAGCAGACTTATTATAGGTGTATGTATATGTATATAGCGGGAAAACTTTTTCCAATGCAAAATAAAAAGATCTATTTTTTATGCCTTTTGTTCATTTTTTATGCTGAATTTTATTGGTTTTATTGATGTGCTTGTACATATATTTTATTACACACTCGATTCCATGTTTGTTTAGCAATTTCAATGTATTATCAAAAAACAAACAAACATACATATGTACATATTACAGCCCTCATTGAATCCCATTTTCATATACATACATACAAACATACGCAGTAACGTCTTTCAATGTTTTGTTAAGTAGAGAAGGATGTCAGTGAAAATTTTCGTTTATTTTAAAAGTGAGATGAGTCGCTTCATCAAAAGGAATCAAGCCAAGTCAGCCATTTAAGATGTTGAATATTTTATTTATCTTTTTATTGTTATTTATAATAAATTGTAACATGTACATATGTATGTACGAGTATTTACATAAGTATGTATTGAATATATCGACCTCTTGGGGCCAAAATGAAAAAAACCAAGATTATCGTAAGCAATAAAATTAAAAATTTTCCAAAGTTTTGGTTTATAACACATATTTGATAACCAATTGTTTTGATTAAACTAGCAATTCCTCACTAATGCTCATGTTAACTATTGAAAGTTAATTCTTTGAAAATTATAACGTTTTATTCGAGCAGGTACTTAAGAATTTATGTTTTCAAAAATCAATTTGTTTGCATATAAATTAGCTAAACCAAAACAAACAAATTTTAAAAAACTGCTAATTTTTTGTTAAATATCACAGCGCGAAAAAGTATGCGAATGCTCCCTTTTTTTGGGTGCACAACGCATATTCGCACCATTCCATACTCGCCTCTTTTTATCACACGTAACCATGACGGGTTAAGCCTTTCCTTGGTTTTGCATTTGCAGAGATAAGAATAGTATTTGAAGCAAAAAAAAAAACCCTAATCCCAAAAAATGCCTAGAGCCTATTTTTAAAATATACCATGAATAATAAAATGTAAATACATACGTATTATGTACATATTAAGTAATTCTTTAAAATGAGCAGTACACACATGAAAATAAACCGCTGATTCGAATTATGGTTACATTAATTTTTACTTGTCAGTAAAATTTATACTAAACATGTTATGGACCCATACAATAACATACAAATTTTAAGCAAATTGGGCATTACATCCCCAGTGGGTAACTCAGTGAAAACAAAAAACAGCCACCGTAGACTGACGATATGTTGAACGGTCACAAAATAAAACAAATTTAAATCAAGAACCATCTAATAATAAAAAATAAAACCGATACGAAAAAACAAAATCAACATTATTTTTATTATTATTGCACAGAATTTACAAGATAAACAGCTAAAAAAAAGCAACTACGAGATACATATTCGCATCATGAATACAAGTATGTAAGTTTTATTCAAGGGATACAAATATTATTCTCTAGTTATTTACCATGTATCAATATCTAATGCAATAACACTGGGGAAGAACTCCCACCCTTTCTGCCATTCACAAGTAAATTGATTTTAAATGTTAATTTTATGGAAATCAAATAAAATGAAAATGTAGCAGATATAAAAAATAAAAAAATTTATGATGTTGTTTGTTTTTGATTTCGTGTTATTGTTTATGACGCAACTCCAAGTATCCTAAAGATTTATTATCCACTTTAATCAGCAAAATAATTAGAAAATGTGTGTGAGTTGGATTTTCAATATCTTAAAATACAATAAAAATAAACTAAATTTATATTGAAGTTATTATTTCCGCTTAAGTCCAATTATATACTTTTTATTTAGCATGGAAGTATTCAAGCATTCAGCTTCAACTTCAGCCTATATAATAATTTTTACTTAAGGCTTAATAAAAAATCATATTTAGTTAATTTTGAATTAATTGTGATAAGATTTTCCAAAGAAACTGCACCATTCCACTATGTTTCAAACACCTACTTTTTCCGTGCGAAATTAATAACGTTTAAAATATTCAAAATGTGGCTCCACATTGAGAGTGAAGCTAAAGACAGGCATTTTTGGATAAACCTAAGAAAAATTAACCCATTGGTGACCAATTAGATGCAAAAAAAGTCAATTACTTTCATTATTATTTTTTTATTAAAAAAATATTTTTTTACTTTAGTTTTCAGTCAAATTGATTGTATCAGTTAACTGCAATTCATTTTTTAGACATATTTGACTCAAAATATTTATTGAACTAGCGGATAAAAATTCGCATTCTTCGTAGTGGTTTTCTTTATACACACTTAGACTTTAGAAGCAGCGTTGTCAACTTGGTGCGTTTCGCACCTTTTTTGGTGCTTTTCTAAATGCTTTGTGCGAAAAATATCTGAGTTGGTGCGTGGTGCGCTTTTTCTTTAATTTTGGTGCGTTTTTTTTAATTTTGGGTGGCTCCAAATCATATTAAACACAATTTTTTGTTTCAGAAAAAAGAATTTTGTACATAAAATACAACTGTTTCAATATCATTTCATTCAATTGTGTACAATTTTTACAGACCATAATAAGAGCAACCATTAATGATGTTTAAGACGTACCAAAACACATTCACAAAAACCGTTTAAAGTTTATATAAAGAGTTGTAACACTAAAATTAATAAAATTTCTATTTACTGAAAGAAATACAAAAGGATTTGGGAATCACATTGTGAGTTTAAGCAATGGATTCGGTCTTGACCAAATAATAACACAAAAGCAAGATGTTTTTATTGCAAATGCGATATCACGCTTAAATATCCAACCTTGTTCGGCATGCTGGAACACGGAAACACATTGCAGCTTTAAGCCCATTTAGCTACAACCGACATGAACAACCAGCATTGTACAATATGTTTTATCCCATTGCAAATATATATCATGCCATTAGAAGTACAATTTTAAACCGATGTCGAAATAATTATCTAGTATTGAAAAAGGGTGGAGAATGATTCACTTCATGCATTGGCACAATATTATATCAACATTAGAATTTTGGACTAAAGTTAAATGTTGTAAAGACGCAAAATTAATTCAATAAAATTTTTCAATAAAAAAAAATCTGAAATTGGTGCGTTTTTTGTTAAATGGCGCGTTTTTTTCTCCATTTTGGTGCCTTTTGAAATTTCAAAGTTGACAACGCTGTTTAGAAGCTTTATAACTTTATGTGGAGGGGGTAAAGGTATGTTGTTGCATGCGCCTGCTTAAGTATTTTGTCGAAAGTATTGGGTCGAATGTATCTAAAGCTCTGTTGCAAACATCCACAAGGTTGTCAGTTCTGCTGCGAGCATGATGCAGTCTGTCGGATTTATAAATCTTGTGGCGCGATTCAGCTGCCGTTTCGCCAAAAACACCAATAGGCAGTATAGTGTTCTCTATAACCTGCTTCGAATGAATTAACACCTTGTGAACAGTGGATGTCATTGGTAGACAACGATGCAAATCTTGTATCATTTTTCCAGTCTGGAAGCAGTATGTTTCAAACTTGTTTGGATTTATGGGAAATTTACACGATAAACAGATCAATATGTGACAGCGCATAGAGAAAGGGACCTAAGGGTAAAAAATCAATTTTCACTTTTTTTTTTTTGATGTGGACAACATCTGAGCATCGAATGAGACCGATCCCAAGCCCCAAAAGTGTTCCCTCCCAGAGATATGCGCGTTTTATGAAAGTGATGGTACACCAAAGATACACGTATTTAAATCTTTAAAATGGCTCTCCTGAACAAAACCGGTTTTTACCCTTAGGTCCCTTTCTATTTTGCGCGTCACATATAATTTTTAAGCGAAAAATTAGATTATGACTAAGAAAGCCTTAATATACAATAAATCAAGATAATAAAACATTAACACTTAATCTATTATGCTGATATATAGTAGAAATGTACCAAAATACAAAAGAAAAAAAATAAAAGCAAAAAAAAAAAGCCATCGAAAAAATGTCACATTAAAAAGAAAAATTATGACTGTAATACCTAAACAAAAAACGTCTGCATAAAAGCTCTTAAGGATTTATACACAACCTATGTATATAAACCACAACACAGGGAATAAAAGACCAGCAGTAGAAAATATAAATTTTTATTGAAAATAGATTTAGCATAAAAATGGTTAAACCATTACAACAAAAGGGCAATCTAAAAGATGAAAAAAGAAAATTTGTTCTCGTATGCTGAAAGAATGTTACAATTTGCTAAATTTTAATAGAAGTATTTCTTTTTTACCATTTTAATTTTCGAAATGTGACATCGCTCTTGCTGATTTTATTTAATATGTACTTTATAAATGTATGTGTGTATGTATGCATTTTGAGAAGAAAATTTAGAAATAAAAGTTAAAGGCGATAGATAGTTGAATGAATACCTCCTACTGAATCCTAAGGGTATAATTTTAATGGTACATTGGAATGACTGTGTAAGGAACATATGTATGTGCATACATATATACATACACACATATATGAAGAATGTATGTGTTTTGTTACATGTGGAGCAATGTATGTACACCTTTTTAGGCTTTACAATGAATTATTTCCATTTTTCTTCATTTTGTTTCCCATTACATATAATTGTATGTACGTTTGTACAAAATATTAATAGGTTGGAGGCCATTTTTTACAAAATAAAAAAATTCCAACTTGAATATTAAACAGTGTAGCCCGAAAAGGGGATTTATACCCATATTAGGGTTTCCCAATTCTACATGCTTAAGTATACATATACTATACATATGTACATATGTATTTATGGATATACATACTTACTTATATGATTTACGATGGATTTGGGTATGCTTTATACACACATATATCCATACATACATACATATGTATGTATTCTAGACAAAACAAAAAACTTAAAAACTGATTAATACTTATGAAAACTGCAAAATACAGATTAAGTCTGCACACTTGGCAACGCTGGTTAAGAGTAGTCCACCTTAACTTATACAAATACATACATATACATATTTTAAAATCGTCAACGCTGGTAAATATTCTCATTTCACTTTGTTTCTCAGTTATTTCCATTATTTTATTTCCTTCCTCTTTCTTTTATATGTATTCACGTGAACGAACATATAACATACAATTTTATATATACATATTATGCTTGTGTGTATGTATAAAAGCCAATTGAAAACAAACACTTTTAATAAAAAACGACACAAATCTCAACAACCAAAAGAATCAGCATAAAAAACATAAAAATTATTTTCCTTCCATTTCTTTTGCTTAAAAAAGCACTCCTACACAAAAGATCAGTTTTAATAAGCCAGTGACACATACGAGTACATACATACATATGTGCATACATACATATATACACACATAATATGTATAATGACACAGCAACATCAACTGCGCCGCTGGCTTGGCGCATTTTAAACGAATACTCGTAGATTTAATAAATGAAGGACCGACTCGAATAAAAGAACAATTGTTTATTATTCCACATTAATGATAACATTTTATTCGAGCCACTACTTATGAAATTACATACATTTTCCAAAATTTATTTGTTACTTCAGACTTCGCACAGAAAGCTTTTAGAATTTCATTAAATGAACGAAGAGTTCCAGAGTTGTCAATTAAGCACATGACTTCCTCCTGTATGATTTGTGATACGAATTCTACATCGCTTGAAAATTTTCCGTCCAAATTCAGCTAAAAATTGCGGCTCTTACAATACAATTTTATGTACTTATGTATGTGTGTACATATCTACATCGCAAGATGGCGATTGTTGTTAATATCGCATATATTACGTATGTATGTAGGTATGTATGCCCAAAAACTTTCAAAATGTTTTTAATCCCTGTGTGGGTGGGTGAAATTCTTTAAATTTTATCTCTGGTGAAACACACCTTAAGTCCTTTTTAATTTTCGTTGATTCTTAATTTTTTCATGAAATAAAGAAACTAATTCCCATTCACTTTGTGTGACTTTTTGATAAGAATTAAAATTAAATATATTGACTAGTGAGAAGGGTATGAGTTAGGATGGTTTATTTTATTTTTATGTACGTTTGTACATGCATATGTACGCATATGTGTGTATTTTTTTCGAATTCATTCTTTTTAGTTTAAAGACAAAAATTGTTTTCGATGAATATGTACAAATAAAATTTTGATTAGAAAATACCTAATGGCTAAAAAGAAACGAAATAAATGAAAAACAATTTGCTATCAGATGAATGGTTATAAAATTTGTGATACATATTAGGTACATACATACGAGTACATATGTACATATGTACATACACACATATGTATATTGTTTCTAAATAAAAAGTTGAAGTAATAGAAAATTCATAGGAGTGAAGAAAATCATTGTAGGAGGAGGTCCATGAAAAAATTCAATAATTCCACTTAATATTTTTTTTTTGATAGACGTATAAATTTAATTAAATTCAGTAAGATACAAAATAAATACATACATATGTGCATACATAGATACGAGTATATAGTATTCTAATATTAATGCTGATCATAAGTAGAATAATTTATTTGGCAGCTAGTTTATTCTACGGAAACATGGCCTAAGAATACTGGGGGGAATTTATCGAAATTTTTCATTTTGGGATTATCGCATACGATATCGAATGAATTGTATCGTAATTTGACGCATCGTATGCCATAATTTGCTTATTCGACACGTGTCGTAATGTTTTTCGATACGATAGTTAATTCGATATCGTATGCGGTGATTTGGCCCCTGGCTTTTTAATTAAAATAACATAAATTCTTTCACTATATTTACAGTTTTCCTAGATGTTTTTAACTGTGGCGTGGAATCATCGAAGGATTCAGGAGAGCGAAGCTTTAACATGCTGAACTATGAGTTTCTTCAAAACAAAACTCTTTATTTATATCGACTAGAAACGCGAATGTATTTTGTATATAAAGGATTTATTTTTTCTTAATAAATGCATTTATTGTCCACCAAAGGTTTACTAATTGTATGTATGTATGTACATATCGCTCCTTTATTGCAACGTAGTCATAACTAAAAAAACCAAATTGTTTAGTTAGGCACGAAAAAGAGTTTCTCAATACCTTCTTTATTTGTAAAAAATTGTTCATAATCATATCTTTATCTAAACTGAAGTTATAACCACTTATGTATATGCTCAAGCCGTCCATATAAATGCTTACGTTTTGAAAACTTTAAATGCATTTTGCACGTTTAATTTTTTTGGAGATATGACTCCTTTGCAATAAAGGAGCGATATGTTGTAATAAAAATAAATAAATTCATATGGAATAAAAGTTGTTTGTTGTGTTATTTATAAAAGTTTCTTTTGATTTTGTAATTCTAATTTTTTTGTCTTGAGAGTATGTGCATAAGCATACGAGTTTGAAAACTTTTCAAGCATGGTTAGAGAGCTTCTGATTGGCAACTAACGGGATGCAGCAATGGAACTATTTGGGTTTTTTAAGAATGATCGATGTAGAAAAATAGAATACATATGAAAAGTAATATTATCAGGCTCAAGTTCAGTTTTATTGAATTAATGAAAATTCAAAATTACTGAGAGTTTTTTTTTTATGTTGAAAAATATTACTATTTATATCCAATCAGTTTTTAGCAGAACGTATCAGTACTCATTTCAAGGCCGCTCATCTGCGTTCAATTGTCCATCTTTAACATTTTCGTAAAGTGGATACTAATTGAGAAGAATATCAACTATTTAACCAGTTTTCAACAAAAATAGAATATCTACGAGAATTAATTTTTAATTCATTTTTTTATTCTACATATTGAAACAATTCTGGTTAGTACGAAATTCCCTCATCACTGTTTGGAAATTACTAATAATCAACACAAACTCATAGTCCGTTATCATCGAAGTATTCTACTTTGTAATTTAACGTTTTTGTTGTTTTTACTCTATATTAGGGAAAGTCACATATATTCAATAAAACGGAACTTGAGCCTGATAATATTACTTTTCATATGTACATAATACTTACGTTCGAATAATAATTACGTTTATTCGTAATAATCTATATACATACATACATATGTATATAAAACCGAATGTGTCTTTGTATATTTGTTTTTTTGTTTGTTCCATATAGGAGGCTAAACCTCTGAACCGATCTTCCTGAAATGTTCACAGTATTTAACTGGAACTCTCGGATGAATTATAGGCTATATAAAGTTTTGATTGGACAAAGCGGCGTGGCACCGCCCATATAACCCAAAAATGTAAATCGCCATGTTTTGGGCATTTTTTTACCTACGTCGATGATATTTGCTACATATGGTATTGGCATAATTTGTAATACGTAACAGGAGAAAAGTGGGTGGGACCACGCCCCTTTTTTAGGAAAACCAAACCCTTGGGCCGATCTTCCTGAAATTTTCACAGAATTTAACTGGAACTCTCGGATGAATTATAGGCTATATGAAGTTTTGATTGGACAAAGAGGCGTGGCACCGCCCATATAACCCAAAAATTTAAATCGCCATATTTTGAGCATTTTTTTACCTACGTCGATGATATTTGCTACATATGGTATTGGCATAATTTGGAATACGTACTAGGAGAAAAGTGGGTGGGACCACGCCTCTTTTTAGGAAAACCAAACCCTTGGACCGATCTTTCTGAAATTTTCACAGCATGTTACTGTGACTCTGGAAGGAATAATAGGCTATATGAAGTTTTGATTGGACAAAGAGGCGTGGCACCGCCCATATAACCCAAAAATTTAAATCGCCATATTTTCGGCATTTTTTGACCTACGTCGATGATATTTGGTACATATGGTATTGGCATAATTTAGGATACGTACTAGGAGAAAAGTGGGTGGGACCACGCCCCTTTTTAGAAAAATTAAAAATTGTAATACAGTCTTAATTACTGGACCGATCGTCATTGAATTTTCACAATAGGATATATAAATACTTTTAATTTTATTTTATAACGAGGGGGTAGTGAAGCACACCGGGATAAGCTAGTAATAATATAAAAATAGAATATTTAAAATAAACATTCAACGGTTATAAGGCATTTTGATTCAGAACAATATAAAGCGAACATAAGTCTTTTTGAAGTACATACATACATGATATCATGTGCAAAGTAAGTACATGTGTATGTACATATATATTTTTTTTATACGCGTATTTTGTTAGAAAAATTTGCATTGAACAACTCAATCTTTGTAATTTTACTGTAAATTGAGTGAAATGCTAACTAATGGATATTTGCGGATATATATACACACATACATACATAGATATGTAAATATGTATGTGCAAAAATAATGTTCAATTAATATTTAGTACACATATTCACATTACCTTCATTCATTCAATCCATATTAACTGTATAATGGCCACTGAGCATAAAAACATTAAATAAAAATATAAGTCTCTTGTCCGAAACTGCCGTTTTCCTATTTTCTATATTTTTTTCTCCATTTTGTGAAAGAACGGCTTAAAAAGTCACATTAATCAAATTGATAGTCATTTTATTATTGTCACCCACACTGAATGAACATTATGGCCATGCGACATAAAAAAACAACAACATCATCTTTCAAATGTTATTGCGAGACTTAAGAACTCAAATATAAATCACCATTAGAACAATTTTATATTTGGAAAGTTATGTTGCGAATAACGAGAAAAAAATTTTTATTGGAATTATCATGAAAATGCCCATTAAATAAAATTAACTTGAAAATCCAAATTATATTCCTATTAGATTTTATTTATACTTTTCTAGAAACGGTTTCAACCATATTTTATGATTTTAATCCTTAAATTGCCTATTTATGTATTAATAGGACATGATCGATAGGTATATGTATATGTATGTATGTATATGTTTTTATGTATATGTTTACGGTATTTTTAGCTGGAATAACAAATAAATTTCAATCTTTTATATTGGGAAACGATAAGAAAAACAATTCCAACTATCTGATATCTTACAAAACATATTAGTTGTCACAGTTTGAGCGTGTTTACAGCAACCTATTTACTTAACGAAGTTTAAATAAAAGGTTAAAAAAACACCAACACATGTATTGCACACGCACATCATTTTAGAAGCTAATATACCTTTAGTTATTAAATTTTAATGTTATTCAAATATTTGAATGAAAAATTCCGATTCCATCAAAATTTATATTATCGATTCATCAACTAGCAGCCCAGTTATGAATAACAATTCTCTGGGAGTTTTTTTCCCCTATTCCCTGATCGCATATTCGTATCTTAATTTAAAAACTTTTAAATTGATTTAAAACTTTTAAATTGAAAATAAAAAACTTTTTATAGCTTTGGAAAGGACAATGATTTGAAATAACCACAAGAATGTTATATTTCTGAATTTTTTAAGAAATGTTTGTTTTTCTTATAAATATTGAATAGTGTGTCTAAGGCCAAAGTTTGCAATCTTTACTTAACTAATCACAATGGTTTAACCAAACATTTTTCATGAGTTAAGCTATCATCATTAGCT
This sequence comes from Lypha dubia, assembly GCA_947311025.1. NCBI lineage: Eukaryota > Metazoa > Arthropoda > Insecta > Diptera > Tachinidae > Lypha > Lypha dubia. The sequence goes on along the minus strand of OX371261.1, from coordinate 6,121,946 downwards.
AACTAAAGACTGTAAATTTGGGCATAAGTCTCTTCAACTAATACATTGAAATTAAATATTAAAAACAAGTGTTTCATCATTATTATAGATGGAGTATGTGAAGTTTAAGCGATTTTCGCGTTATAGTGGATCAAGCATCGAAACTCACAAACATACATAAAAACTTTCTCATTTTATCGTTATGTTGAAGAGGTCCACCAATTGTAATATCCTCTTAATAATATTTGATTAACAAATTTCGATTCACCTAAAACTTGTATCGTCCAGTTTTAGGTCTGTATATATTCGATACTAAAATAAACAGGATTTTTTTCCCCCATTAATAAAAACGAAGAGATTATTGAACACAAATTATACTTGATTTTAGTATCAATTGTCTTCGTCCAAATAAAGAGTCCATAATATTAATTCAAAGTTCTTTAGTATGTACTAGTGATGTTACGAATATCAATTTTTAGTATTCGCGAATACGAACATTATTTTTAAGGTTTAGAGAAACTTAATATTTCAAATTTAATTGGAAAAAATCCCTCCCTTTGTGTTAATAACAATAAATTAACGAAAAAGCTGTCACACTACTTTAGATATTTAACATTATTATGACATCGAGATGGCCAAATTGAGGACCACTACTGAACATTTTTAAATTATTTTACTTACATACTTTTACATTTTTTATTTTTTACTCTGTTGGCGCTGTTAATTAGTGATTCAGTGCTGTTTGGGTGAACATATTTTCGCAGATTGCGCAGCCACATGTCTCGGTGGAGTTTCACATATTAAATTTTAGTTCTTCCATTTTTGAAGTCGAACATTCCTCTACTGAGAATTGATTACTAACTAAACATGATATGAATTTACTTTTTAATGATATTTACGAAATATAATTTTCGTTTGTTTTTAAAAAAGATTATTATCTTGCGTCAAAGATAAAGGGATTTCTTTCTTTAAATGAAAATTATTATAAATTAATATATTTATGCACATTTTTTTAACTTTTTGTATGATTTTTTTTTTTTTTTTTGTGGAAAATGTATGTGCAAATTATTCAAAAAATATTCGCTTGAATTTGGCGAATACGAATATCTTAAAATAGGCAAAAAGTCGAATAATCGAATACGAATACGACTATTCGTAACATCACTGGTATGTACATTTGTATGTCATACATTTACTGCATACATAAATAGTTACAAAAATTATAAATTTTTATGTTTAAGTACTTCAAAATAATGTAAAGGTGGATTCACCCATTTTGTTCGGACAAGTACAAATACTTTCAATGTCCACCAAAGGTAGGCTGTATGAAAAACGACTAATGAAAGTGGACCTAAAAAAATTAATGATAAAATAAGCAAAAAAAAAAGAATGAAATTATTGTCAAACGTCAATTTTTGAAACTTATAGAAGAGCATATAATTAGCTAACCCATAACAAATATATTAATTTTTAAAAAAATATAAGTTCTTGATTGATTGTTCAAATAAAATGTTATATAATGATTTAAAATTTTATTTATTTGTTGCGGGTTAGCAATACCTAAATATAGATATATTTCGTTGGTTGCCATACCAGCTCATCAGTAGATGTTTACCATTTATGTTTGAAAAGTTCCAAAGCTCAACTATTTATACATAAACTCGTGTCTAATTTATTTATCTGTTTCATATTCATTCATTTAAGATTATTTAGTTTGGTATCAATGTGAGTATACCGATCACATTTTAAAAATATTATCATTAACTTATTTTGTAATTTTTGCTAATAAATTTGAAATGTTGCATGTATATAAAATAATCGATCTTTGTTCCACTATAACACGAAAACCGCTTATCGATTTGGATATAATTTGGCAGAGGGAAAATGGAACTTCTGATTTTGGGTGGGATTAATTTAGATTGGGGACATACCATTAGAAATTATGGAATGGGTTACATATTAAATTTCAGATTCCAGTTAAAGTACATATTTTCTGCAGATAAGCTGAAAAAAATAATGTAAATATTGTTTAAGACACTGGACTTATTACACTATCCAACAAAGGAAGAATTTTGGAAAAATGTGATAAAACCTTATCAGTTTGGCCAATTTAGTACCAAAATTTTTTTTTTGGCCTCCCAAGATTCAGAAAATCAATGGTTCTCAAAAACATTTGTCATCAGTTTTAGGGAATCAGCAAAAGTTATCAACAAATATTATATCCTTAAAATTTTCGTTTTTTGTATCGGTACATACGTATCGTTACCTTAGTCGGAAAAGTGCTAAGTCCACTTTTCGTCGAAATTGAGATTTTGATGTAGCGTGCTAGTATAATTCAAAATACATCATTTACAAGCAAAAATAATACCATTATTTTGTTTTTTCTTGCTGGAATGTAGTGGTAAGCAAATATGCTAAAACCAAAAAAAAAAAAAAAAATTTTTAGAATGTAAGAAAATATGCCTAGTCCAGTTGAAAGGAAAAAATTTCAACAGCAGAAAGACAATGCTTGAATTCTTTTTTTAATCCCCTGCCTTCAATGGAATCCCATTATTGCCGTGCCAAAACTCAAAAAAAGTATTTACTAGCGGAGTGGAGTTCGAAAAAGAAGCTCTACGATCTTTATGTTAGTGACTGGTGCGCTAGAAGAAATATTCGTACTTCTTCTACTGCGGCCTTTTATCAAACATTATATTCCAAAAATCTGGCTCTGTTTTCTCCTATGCGAAAAATGTGCAAGATTTTCAGTCGGACATACATATATCACAAGAAGCATACAAACCTTCACCAGGAAAAAAAGAAAGAAGCCAGAAATGAAAAAATTAAAGACCGTGATGAAGAAACACATATTTTCGCAGTGGACCTTCAAGCCGTATTGATGGCTCCAAATTCCCAGGTAAGCAACATGTACTACCGCACGAAGCTGCAAGTCCACAGCTTGGGTTTTTCAACCTTGAAAACAATAAAGATTATTGCTTTATATGGAATGAAGTGGAAGGTGGATTAGGTGCTGAAGAATTTTCGAGCATCTGGATGTACTTCATCGAACAAAAGGTCCTTTGTGACAACGAGAAGCCAAAAAAAAAATATTTTTTTATAGTGACGGCTGTACCTACCAAAATCGAAACACCATAATGAGCAATGCCTTGCTGAATTCAACATAACATAACGATTGAACAAAAAATTTTGGAAATTCGCCACACACAAATGGAAGCTGATAGTGTACACTCCGTCATTGATCGTGCAATTAAAAATAGAAATATTGGTGTCCCTGAACGAATTATGCTTCATAAGGAACAATTCCTTAAATTAAATTCCAGAAATAAAAGAAAACATACATATTTAAGGAAAATATGCTAAGTCCCTACTAAAATAATGAAATTTCAAAGAGCAAATGTGCTAGGTTCAAAAAATCCTATAAGTCCGAAAATTATTTATTTTAAATTCCTACGATTACTGGTAATTTAAGAGGATGGACTAAAGAAAAAAACTGCATTTACAGATTTTCAAAAAGTCTCTTAAAAAAAAACTTAAGACTGTTTTTTGTCTCTCCTGAATAATTCGAAAAAATGGCCTTAGCACTTTTTCCGACTAAGGTAACGATATGTATATCTATGACATAGATATACATACATATTTATATATCATTTATACATATCGGTTTATTGGTTGTTTGTTTTATGTTCCAAGTAAGAATTCAAACGTTAAGAGTGATCGTAATGACATTTTGGAACATCATTACTGATAACCGCGAGGACAACTTTTATTAATATAAATAAATACTATAACAGTTGTTATTACTTACCCCACCTTCAGCATACAAATTTGAAGCATTTGCTAATAATTCTAGATCCTTAATACGCTCATGTATATTGAAAAATTGTGTGAACTTTTGTCACGCTCGGCAGTATTGGTTGTTGTTGAGGAGGATGTGTGCAATTTTCTCAAATATAAAAGCCTTACAAGCAGAAGATCTCGCGAGTATTTTATTCGATTCATCTTACTTAGTGACGAGGACGGAGATGCAATTGTCGATGGCGAGGCGATGTTTATAAATGGAAATTGTGAGTGGAATGATTTGGCTGATGATTATGCTTATGATTCAATGTTAAAGGTGATCATGAATAGTTAGAAGCAGCATTGCCAAATTTGCAGATTTATCTGCATTTTGCAGTTTTTCTAATCACTAAGCAATTTTGAATTTTCTTTTGTTTAGGAAGCAGTTTTTTAATTTAACCTTTTTAGTCGGTATTTTGATATTTTAATTCATCTTATGCATGTCATTTTTTTGTTATAGCAAAAAATATATAAAATAAAATGTAGATATACTTATGAATATTTTTTGGATTTTTTTTATGAGCAGTTGTTTTATTTGATAATCAGTTAAAATTAGAATTCTTCACCAGACGTAAGATGTAGTTGCTGTATACAGAGTATACGTTAGCATACTTCAAATATACATATACTACAGTGAAACAAGCTACTATCTATATGTGATGAATTTGAAGGAAATGGTACCAATGCTGGGGGAGTAGGCGGAGCCGTTGAAGTTTGTTGTAGTTGAGAAGCATTTTAAAGACTGGAAGCAATCGTATTATTGCTATCACCTGCAATACTTCCATTTGTGGAAGACTGGCAAGTGCAGGTAGTGTATAAATGATGGTACTGTTGAAGTTTATGATGTTACAGTGGTGACCCATTCAGCAAGTGCCGACTGCTGCTGCTGCGGTATTATCGCTGGCGTAGGATTATTAAATTTTCTTACAAACTGTAATCCAAGAAATGTAAATAATATGACATTTAGTTTTCGATAATTTACTTACATCAACATCTAGCCATAATCAGTCCAACCGTTGCATTCTGATAGTAGTTACGTGGACCATAACATTTAATCCTTAATGATTGACAGTGCGGTTTCATAAAATATTTAATTTCCTGTATATGTACATACATACCGTTATACAAATTCATTTTTGATTTTAATATTGTTTAAACTATAAATTTTACTTAAATAATCAATTTAATATACTCAAGGGTGTCACAGAAACCAAATTCGTACGAAAGTGAAAACGTTTTTACCTTCTCCAGAAAACGTGTCACAGAATTTTTACGATAGTGAAAATTAACACGAAAAATTTTTGCGTTTTACGTTTTCTGGAGAAGGTAAAAACGTTTTCACTTTCACTTTCGTAGGAATTTGGTTTCTGTGACACCCCTCACTATGTACATATGTATGTATATAAGTATGTATGTACATACACACATATGTAATAATTTTTTTCTTGCACATTGGCCGTTTATACTACTCGTTTATACTTACATTTTTCTGAATAGGACATATAAGATATTTAGTTTTATTTAACGCATTTCTGCAAGTTATTTTAATTAATCCTGTCATTAGCATATTTTGCAAATTTGAAAGCGCCATGGCCACGTATCAAATTGGCTTGACAAACCAAGGGTTTTTTGATTGTGTTAGTGAAAAAAAACTCTCACGTATATGTCCATGTGACTTTGACGAAAATCAAAACAATTTAGATATTCACTGCCGCCAATACTGTAATTTGAAGCAAATTTGATGTGTTGCTGCGTAATTACATCAAATCTAATTTTTGTTTAGTTTGCGCAGCGACAATATCGTACGCGGAAAATTTGATAGCGCAATAAATAAAAAATGGATGAAAAAAATTTCATACTGGAATTAATTAAATTTTATCGCTGTTTGCCTGCTTTATGGAGAGCAATTAAAAATAAACCAAATGTTGAAAAAAATGTAAATGTTATGAAAATTTTTATATTTATTGAATTAAAATTAACAAAATATATTTAATTATTTTCATAATAATTTAATATAAAGGCTCTGTAAGACAATCGCATATAAAAATATAAGGTAATTGATATTATAAATATTAATAAATAAAATTAAGAAAATTTTGTTAGCAAAAAATATTTTGCGACCAAAAACATCACACGTTCTTATATTCAAAAATAACTTTCAAATGAAATTTGACGGCATGAATTGGACACGTTGCTGTGTTAAGCAAAATAATATTTACCAACACATACATGTTATTTGACAAGCCAATTTGATACGTGGCCATGGTGCTTAACTTTGTTTTCCTTTTTCTTTTTCGAAAACACGATTTTTGTGTTTTTCTTTCTCTTCTTCATGGTCTAATAATCAGGTCTGCGCAAGAAGGAATATGGTTTTTTGTAGGGTTGTGTTTTGACCGTTAAATAATCTGCAAAAATATGGTAAGTTAATTCGGTCTTGTCAAAAGTTGTTTACATTTTTGGCCGCCATCATGAATATTATTGTTTACGTTATGCTTTTTGTTTTTGCATAACCAATAAATACATACAAAACAACTTTTGTTTTGTTTTGTATACAGCTTTGTTTTGACAATGTTGAATAAATTTTACACAAACAAAATGCATGTCGATTTTGTTGTTGCGTTGATACGCGCACCTTATTATTCCACCATGCTCTTCTTTAACTATCAGCTGCTTCAAATAGTAAAACTCAATCAGAGATGCCACCAGCATAGAGTCGGCACCAAACGAAAAACGGAATCTGAAAATTATTCTAGGGATATTTAAAACTATCGTGGGAATTTTTTTTTGTTGAGAATTCAATTAATTATACATTAAGTAATTGTTGTAAGCAATTGTTGCATATATATTAAGAAAATAATATCGGAGATGCTTTTCTTTGAAATACAGATAAACAACATTAAAATCTAGGTGAATTCGCCTTGCTTTAAAATCAGTGGCTACAAAATCGTGGCAAAGCAGTCTAGCTGCCGCCTACAAAAATGTTCTTCTGGTCTGGCACAGAACTCTTTAATTTCTAAAATTGATTTATAGTTTTAATTAAAGTAAATAAAATAATATTTTCCTTTATATCTAAAGGTAAACCAAGGCGAATATATATAATAATAAAAATATGTATTAAATTGTAAAAAATATTTGTGAAAAATTAAAATAAAATGTTATAAATGTGATGCGACAAGTGCAATAATCCGCTATATTTGTAGCTGGGCAATAAAAATATGTAACTTTAAAATAAAGTGTATTGTCAAACATGCAATATTACGACAGGTTCAGAAATAATTTAGTTGAGAATTGTTTGGGTTCTTGGCATAGCTAATTATATTTGCCAAGACATCAACCAATTACGCGGTGGATTTTAATGAATTTACTAAAATGGCAGCACTTGCAAGAGTTGCCGACTCAGTCGCAATTTACTTTTTTTTTAAAAAGACCACTTTTATTTTAACTATTTTAATACATACGGCCTGTTTCACACTGTCGACAAGTCAATGTCGTGCTCTTATTTATATTAAAAACAAAAACAAATTTACATATTTTGTTTTTGTTTTCAATATAAATAAGAGAACGACATCGACTTGTCGACAGTGTGAAACAAGCCGATAATTTTGCAATAGACTCATAATTTAATAAAAGATGTTTTGCAGAAAACTACTTTAAAGTTATTTTCTCTCAAAAGCTTTATATGTATGTATTATAAAATTTTAACACATTATATAAACTGATGACGGTAAATGACAAAAATCAAATATTTTTGAGTTAAGTCTCTACTGCAAATTCTCTATGTAAGTTTGGGTTGAAAGTGTGTAGTTTGCGGGTGAGAGGGGAGAGAAGAATGGTGTCGGATACTATTCTTCTCTCCCCTCTCAACCACAAACTCCCACTTTCATGAAAGAAAACTTTCACGTGTTAATGATGAAACAGAACTGGGGCTTGACGTTTTTCTTCATACAATTTGGCATATAAAAGACGCGGCTGAAAGCAGTCGTGAGATAGAATCTATTTTATTTTGCCAGCGACTTTGCTTATGCTCTCACTCTCAGAGTAAAATTCTCTCAACAATGCTACCACACTTTTATTATATTTCATACAATTTGTAAACAAAACCAAAGAAAAATAAGAACAAAAGAAAATCAAAAAAACATTTGAAAGAGCAATATAATTATAATTTTCTAAATTTGTAAATAATATGAGTAATATTGTCGAAAAATTGATTGCAGAAGTGCATAAACATGATTTCATATATAATTTGCAGTAATCAATGTACAAAAACAAGACTTGTGGATAAAAATTGGAAATGTGAATGAAGTTGAAGCCGACGCTTCAATTCTGGGCATTTTTTCTCTGAGAATCGTTTTTGCTTCAAGTTGCGGACGTGTTCTGTTTCATCATTTAACCCAGACTAAGTATTGGATTTGAAGTACATAGTATGTATGTATGCAAGTAGAAACTGTTCAAAAATATGACGATATGTATTTTTTTATAATTTGTAAATGCAATAATTTAGAAAACTGCTCAATTAGTCAGTCTGGTGTAGCTCATAATTATTAGAAAAATTCTTTATTTGCAGTAAGTCTATATGCTACCATTTCACAAAAATTATTTTACCTACATAGGTATGTATGTATATACATATGTAAGTATGTATCGATGGATTAATAAAAAAAATGCATTCCTGGATGTTTGGTTTCTAGGTAAGGAATGGAAAAACTTATAAAATCTTTAAAAGTTTACGTATAAAAAAGCATTTAATGCAATTTTTAATGAGAAGAGGCGGCAAATTTTATTATTCAAATTAATTTATTTTATTTTCAGTGCATTTGATATTTGTATTTTGTAACATATTAAGCAGAACGAATATTGAAAAAAAACGTAATACTCGTATACATACATACATATATTTACATATCGTCACCTTAAAGACGAAGTAACCTATCTGTAGTTTTCAAAAGTTTACAGGAGAGGGAAAAAACGTTATAAAATTGGAACTACGTATTTGCAATATTGAAAGGAAAATTACATATGTACCTATGTATTTTGATTTGGTAATAACTTGGTCATTTGATATATTAGATGTTCAAAATTTTGCACACATATACGTTATGATATAGGGAATAATAATCCATAAAAAACTCAATTTTGAAATTTTTCCGGATAGGTTATTAGGTCTTTAAGATGACGATATACACATTACATTATTTAAATCCGGATTTTGGCCTCATCTTTTTTTTTTTTGGTTGGGGGTCGTTGAACGGTTGAATTTCTCCAGAAGCCCAAATACAGTAGATAATGGCAGTGCTAGTTAGAATAAAAAAAGCTACCCAAAACACTCCGCGCCATTCCATTAGGGTAGCCTTAATGAAAGAAAATATTATTTAAAGAGTAAAGTTTACATCAAACGTCACAAATATTTGACGGAAAATCGTAACAACAACGGAAAGTCTTGTACCAATATATTTTAAAAAACTTTTCGTTAGCTACTCCGTTCGGTGCACTCTAATAATTATAAATGGCTAAATAATCATTTAGCAGATACTTACATTTGGTGTCATTACTCCCGCTAAATATGGTGCAAATACTCCTGTTAATGCTCCAATACCATTTGTAATAGCCATCAAGGTGCCCGAATAGTTTGGACTTAGGTCAAGAGGAGTTAATTTCATGCCGGCATAATATGGACCCATAAAGGCCATACACAACGTGAAGAGAATCACAACTGCAACGCGATTGTATCCAGCATAAGAAGCGGCTACCATGAGTATACCAGGACCAATAGCAGCTTTAATAAATAAAGTAACAGTAGAACATTTTTTTTTAATTTTCTAATTTTAAAATTTAGGAAGACTTAAATACGATAAATTTTCTTGTGCTCATGTGCATCTCTGCTTATCGCAACTGCTATCTACATATTTTCATACATATGTACATACATACGAGTGCATATATTATAAATAAGTATGTATGCTGGTAGCTAATTATTCTAATCTGTTGCGTCGAATACGTTGAAATATAAATTGATGTTAAATTTCCTTGTTCTTTGAATGCTCTTTCCGAATACGTTTTTATTTTATTTTTTTTTTTGTTAAACCCAACAACAAAATAAACAGAAAAAAATAGTTGTAATTACTTACCAATCGCTGTCATCATTTTTCGCACATTTGTTATATTCATAGTGCGAGTAGATATAAGCCAATCAGCAACAAACCCAGACCCAATCGAAGTGATCCACATGAAGGCATACGGTAGTGACGTATACAAACCGTTTGACTTAATGGAGAATCGCATTACGTCGGCCATGTATTTCGGCAAATCAGAAACCATAATATAAAAGCCCCAATCATGACCGATTTGGGCAGAAACTAATGCCATCATAGGGACACTTGTCAGAATAGCTTTCCAAGGTATCGGAGGCATATTTTTATCTCTTTCAATTGAACCAATTTCATGTTGTAAATAATCACGTTCACTAGGTTTAATAAAGGGATGAGAAGCCGGATCACTGAAGCACAAAATACTCTAAGAGGTGAAAACATTTATGAAGTTAAAGTAATAATATTAGCAGAAAAATAAACATACGAAAAGTATAAACCACAAAACTGCTACTCCACCAAAGAAGTAGAATACCACTGGCCATTCGTATGCATGAAGTAATAAACCTGATATTGAATTGCTTAAAATAGTTCCGATTTGTCCGCCTCCTAATACGAGAGCACCCAATTTTCCACGCTCCTTATGGGGCACCCATTTTGACAGCATCACACTCAATGCTGGAAAAGTTGTACCTTCGCCCAAGCCCATTAAAATACGTAATGCAATCAGCGCTGTTGAACCACCTGCATTTATTGCATACGGTGTGATAAATGTAAAAATAGCAGTTGAAAGGATGCCCAAGCCTAAAACCCATTTACAACCGAATTTATCAGCCAAAATTCCACCAGGAATGTGAGTTATAATATAACCAATGTAAAAGGAACCCAAAATAAAACCTTGCAATTCCTCAGACCATTCATAATCACCTCCTTTCTAAAATAAAGCAAATACAAATATTCCTTGCAATTCATAAACGATTCATAAAATTAAAGTGCATTAACGCAACTATAACTTTAATAATCGTTTATGAATTAGGGCGAATATATTTAACAGTGAAAGCAATTTACATTGGTTGTTGTTTTTTTGACTCCATTTTTCAATGAGAAATATTTTTTTCCTTCAATAATTAAAAAATAGGAGTATATTTATGAAACATGAAGATGGTACTACACCCGTGTCGGATTCATTCCATGTTTCGGGAGCCAAATAACGTCATTCGATATCGAGATACATAAGTATTTCAATTATGCGAATTGATCAAACAGATAAAACTTTTGAAATATGTAGGTTTGAGCAAAGATTTGTTTCCATACATAAATATTGAACGAATTTGACACAAACTATTACCAAAATTAATAATGGACCCGGCGACATTTTTAAAATTCAAATTGATCAATTTACAATTTGTTGTACCACTTGTATGTTGTATAAATGTTGCTATCTGTCTCCACATAAGGAAATATTTTTTTCTAACTGTTCCATTTACACAACATAAAATTCTTGCATCATTGCACTTCTTAAATATTTATTGTGTATGTACATACATACATACATACATACATACATATGTATGTATCTATGTATGCATGTGTAGTATGAACAAACATATGTATTATGTAATGTAATACTCGTATATTATATTGCTCACCGGAAATTCTTGATCTAATGCATCGAGCGGAGGTAAATCTGAATGATTTTTCCTCACAACCAATTCGGTAAGTGTTATCGACAAACAAATGCGCATTGTATATGCATTTACGATGGCCAAGAAACCCATTATGGCAATTACAACACGCTGCGGAATAATAAAAACTAAAAAGGCAGAGTTCATTTTAGAAAAGATCTTTTATTTGTTCTTTTATTTTTACTTACATTTTGATAGCTTGATACCCCATTCTGGTTGGGGTTTTCTCAAACTGGCAGATGAATCCGCCATGATATGATGCCTTACGAATTTTTCAGATATTTTCTTAAAAGATTGCAGTTGAATTTACATACATACATAAATAGAATTCAAAAATTTAATAAAATATTTTTCTCTAATGTCATTGATTTTACGAATTTAAATATATGTATGTACATATCGACCGATCCTTCAGCGCTAAATTATCGCAAACGACAAAATAAAAAATTTTATTATTATTGTAAAAATGTCTTATGTAACACTGCGAGGATCGATGGGGGTGTGAAAGATTCTTTAAGAATTGGAAATTTTGTAAAAAGTGTTACGATGGCTGGGGGTAACAAAATCTCCGAAAACACTACGTAATATGTGAATAACATCCTATACATGTACATATGTATATACTTTTGTACTTGTGTTATTTTTCATACAGTTTTACATTGAAAGTTCACCGACTATAATCAACAGTGAGTTTTAATATTAAATTGTTAATATTCAATGCAATCTTGTTACATCTTATAAATAACTGCATGACAAGCTTTTGTTCTCCATACGCATACTTGAGACATAAACAATCAAATAATAAAGATACATTTTTGGTATAAGCAATTTACATATATTTTATTGTTTTAATATAATCTTAAAACTTTATTTATTTGTTGCGGGTTAGCAATATCTAAATATTTATTTCGTTGGTAGCCATACCAACTCATCAGTAGATGTTTTACCCTTTATGTTTAAAAAGTTTTAAAGCTCATCTATTTATACAAAAACTCACAAGTATATTTTTGTGAATTACAAAGCATAAAAACAGCTTTCAAAATTGTTTAAACACATACAACAAATAATTTTCCATTATGAATGTGTTTGTTGTATGTGTTTAAACAATTTTGAAAGCTGTTTTTATGCTTTGTAATTCACAAAAATATACTTGTGAGTTTTTTATAAATAGATGAGCTTTAAAACTTTTTAAACATAAAGGGTAAAACATCTACTGATGAGTTAGTATGGCTACCAACGAAATATATATTTAGATATTGCTAACCCGCAACAAATAAATAAAATTTAAAACATAAATACTTGAGTACATGCTCAAATAAATGTAGAATTTTATAATCTTAAAACAATAAGAAATATTTAGTTATTTTTAAATATATAAAAAATAACAATATTTCCGAAAATCTTAGATAAATATGACTATTAACTTAAATTAATTAACTTGTTAAAGTTATTCCATAAATTTGCAATTAATAAGTGAATTTCAAGAAAAAAGGAGATAAACTGCCGGCTTAAGATGCCATTAAAAAAAAAAACTACGGGTAGCACTCCGGGAGTGCCGATAGAAGTGAAAACGTTTTGTGATTACAACAATACACGTGCTATAGCCAAAAAAAATTATGCGTAGATATAAACAATTATATTAATACATGCAACAAATGTAACCACTTATCAAGGCGTATGAAACAGGTGAGCTTACTAGCACAGTTGATTGAGCTCGCTTTATAGCAAATTTTCATACAAACTGATATAGTTTGAAGAGAGTACATAAAAAATGGTTACAGTTTGGTACTCAGACGTATTAAAATGCTTTAAATTTGTTTGTGTGTTTTGATATGAAGCGAGTGCTTTATACCAACAAAATACATCGCTCCTTTATTGCAACATAGTCATATCTCAAAAAACAAAATTTTTCAGTTACTGACGAAAAAGAGTTTCTCAATACCTTCTTTATTTGTAAAAAATTTGCATAAACATATCTCTATCTAAATCCAAGTTATAACCGCTTACATGCTCAAGCCGTCCATATAAATGCTTACGCTTTGAAAACTTTAAATGCATTTTGCCACGTTTGAGTTTTTTTGAGATATGACTACGTTGCAATAAAGGAGCGACATGTTGTTTTTGGATTGTTCTACTTGTTGTCGAATTGCGCATACCTGCTAGTTTTGCCATGCCACTTATTGTAAACGCAAATGCAACTGCGCCCAAAAAGTTAACAACCTAAATTTTTTTCGCTCATAATGAACAGAGTGTCATTTGTGTACTCTTCTTCATCAGTTTCGCTCAAATTGAGGAGTGCGCCCTCTTTGGTGCACCAAAAAAGGAGTGTTTTTCTCATATATGGCAACATCACCCACAAGAGAGGGCGCTCTCTTCATTTTGAGCGAAAAAAAAATTTAGGTGTTATCTGTAGGTTGTTAGCTTCACTAACATCTGTAGGTTGTTAACTATACTACAAGTCTAAAAAAGCGTGACGATGTCGCGAGTTCTGTGATTTTAGCCCACCCAAAACCGCCGTACCGCGCCAATAGAAGTTTTCACTTCAAAAATATCTTTTGAATTGAACAATAATTTTTGGTTATTCAATATATTTATTTCTCAAGTAAATTCTGTTAAAACTTTAAACCAATATCACATACATAAATACATACATACATTTTGTTTCAATTGTTCTTGAATTGATAAATCAGATTTTTGTAGACGTACGTTCATACACACACACACATACATACATGCGTATGTATTTAGGCTGTAAGATAACTTTACAAATACAGTGAAACTTCGATATAACAAATTCCAAGGGGGTCCGGAAATACTTCGTTATAGCTATTGATTCGCTATAAATATAATCAGAAAAGCCTTAATACAACGAAATTTGAAGAAATTCGAAACAAATTCGCTATAACTATAGTTTTCCTTATACAAATTCTATTTAACATGAGAATGCTAATAAAAGATTATATTTTATGAAGTAAATAAAAAATAAAACAAATTTTTGTTTTTCAGTTAAGTTTTAATAAAATATAGTGTCAAGATCCAAGTCGACATTACTAATGCACTATATTTGCACACACATTATGAAGGCATTTTGATATCGGAACTTTACCATTTTGCTTAAAATTATATTTTTACTTCGTTGTATAGAGGCTTTACAAATGCGCATGTAAATACATTTAGACTTCGCTGTTTGTATAACGGTACTTTACCATATAGGTTTTACACTGGTTTCATTATATTGAGGCACTTGAATTAATATTTCGCTATATTGAGGCTTCCTTGCTCAGAATTTGTTCGTTATAGCTATAGTGTATTTTGTATGAAAAACTTTGCAATAAAGAGGTTTTCTCAAGAAACTCAATAAAACATACGATATATTGAGTTTTTCGTTATAACGAAGTTCGTTTTATCGAAGTTTATTATCACTTGTTAAGCAAACGCTGTAAATCAATGAATTATTTTTAAAAATTTCGGATGCCAAATTTTGTGAAAGGCATTTTATTAAGTTTTTGTTTTACATCTTTTAAACCTAAAAATATTCTTGTCAATTATCTTAAATTAAATCTTATAAATTAATTAATGCATATTAATACTATTATCAAACAATTAAAAAACAATTCCGTACAAAGATATGAAAAAGTTTGTTGTTTTCTTGAGGCAATTCTTGCTTTTTTGGTCTTTTGGATTTTTTCTTACCCGACAGCACGGCTAGGAAGGCTTACACTTAGTATGTACATATATTTGGCACATGGCTATTTAATAGTGATTAGATATTAGATTATTTTTGTTTACAAATTTAAGTACATAATTGATAAGATAGAAAAAAATTCTTTAATATTTTACACAATTACCAGTTATTGATATCAATTACACATAATCTACAAATAATCAATATTAAATGTAATTACGATTACATTTTTCAATTATTATTTTTTATTTATTTTTTATTTTTTTTGATTATTTGAAAGCAAATGCATCGGTTTCAATCACATTTCAAATTGCAGTCTGAGGCGAAAGGAATAATTTAATCGACATCACGAAATGGATAGTAGGTTCGGAACTGCCGGCACAGACTGTGAAGAATAAAACCAATTAATTACAAGTAATGCTGTTGACTTTTATATTATTTATAACGTCAGCAAGTAGTAATGAGAAATTGTATAATCGTTACAATTCACTTGAAAAATAATCTAATTGATTACTAATATGTATTCTATGTATGTACGATTATGTATATTTATAAAAATGCTAGTGGATATTTCAATCAGAGAGTTTTCATTAAATAACGAAATGCTATTTGCCAATGTCGTCCATGTACTGGCACTACGCAGTATAAATAAATCCAACTCATTTTGTGGACTTGTCCAAAGCATTCGGATCGGAAAGTCTTTTGTGTCACATTTTTTTGCACAAAATTTAAAATGTTTGTTTCTAAACTACACGAATGAATTAAAATAAAAAATGTATAGAAATTAATTTTTGATGGAAAATCCAGGTACATTATATGTATATAAAAAAGCATCCATTGTTTAAGTCCATTTTTTGAAGTGTTTTTTTTTTTTTAATAAAATATAAATAAATCTAAAATTTTTCTTAAAATAAACAGTCGAAAATGCTGTTGGTGCTTTTTGATTAAATATGGAGTGCAATACCATGCATACATAAGTAAATTAATTTCGTTTAGTACCGCCCGTCCTTAAAAAGAAAATAGTTGTATCTGCTGCATTTTCGATTTTGAAAAAAATTGTAAATGATGTCTTTGACCAAAAAAAAAAAAAAACTCAAGACTCATATTTCTCCTTTTGTTGTTTTTCGGCACGTTCCTCGGCTTCAAAGTCATTAGTCTTGGGTTGGGGGTCGTTGTAGGGTTGGATCTCACCAGAAGCCCAAATACAGTAGATAATGGCAGTGACAACTAAAACACCAAAAGCTACCCAGAATACCAAACGCCATTCAAGTAAACTCGCCTTAAATTAGATATAATATGAATGTCATCTTACATGTGGTAATTGTTTCTCTTTATCAGTTTTTATTAACTTACATTTGGTGTCATTACACCGACCATATATGGCGTTATTACACCTGTTATGGCACCAATACCATTCGTTATGGCCATTAAAGTGCCAGAATAATTGGGACTCATATCAAGTGGACTTAATTTCATGCCAGCATAGAATGCACCCATAAGTCCCATGCAAATGGTGAACAAAACAACAACAGCAACACGATCGCAACCGGCATAGGAAGCGGCAACCATGAATATAGCGGGACCAAAAGCAGCTTTTGTAGTAAAAAAAAAAAATAAGATTAGTTACGAGTATTTGTACGATATTATTTAAAATCCGTCATCTATTTTTAACTCCGAAACATAAATGTCTAAACTGATTTTCCTGTGTCATAGCTAATGATCCTCTCGTAAAAGTCATTTAAGTTCGAAACCAGTTTGCGGTGAGATATTGATAGTCGGAAGTTGTGAAATCTATTCGATTTATGAATGGGAATATATTTTCATTTGCAGCGATAATGGGAGTGATTTTGATTAAATGTTTTTGCATTTTAAAATATCAATCAAATGATTTTATTATTAAATTAAAAAAGAAAAAACTTACCGATTCCTGTCATCAATTTACGGGTATTGGTTATACTCAAAATTCCTCTTGTCATCAACCAGTCACCGATGAAACCCGACGAAATCGAAAGAATCCACATCATGACATAAGGCAGTGATGAGTATAAGCCGTTGGCCTTTATGGAGAATTGCATAACATCAGCCATATATTTCGGCAAATCGGTAACCATAATGTAAAAGCCCCAATCATGACCGATCTGTGCACAAACTAAAGCAATCATTGGCATACTAGTTAAAATTGCCTTCCAGGGTGTAGGAGGCAAATCTTCCTTGCGTACGGCTGCACCCATTTCACGTTCTAAGTACTCACGTTCGGTCGGTTTGATATACGGATGTGAGGCGGGATCACTGAAGCACAAAAAGCTCTTTAAGCCAAAACATTTTATTAAAATTATATTAAATTTGTTTTTATCGCAAAGGTGTACGTACGAAAAAGATAAACCATACAACACCAAGTCCACCAAACAAGTAGAATACTATCGGCCAATCATATGCATCGAGTAAAACGCCTGACAACATATTACCCAATATCGTGCCGACTTGACCACCTCCTAATACGAGAGCACCCAATTTACCACGTTCCTTCATAGGGACCCATTGTGACAGCAGCACACTCAATGCTGGAAAAGTGGTACCTTCGCCCAAACCCATCAAGATACGAACAATAATTAGAGCCGTTGGTCCACCCTTAGTAATGGCAATTGGCGTAATAACTGTGAAGAATGCTGTTGAGAGGATTCCCAAACCGAGTGTCCATTTTCCACCAAATTTATCGGCCAATAAACCACCAGGTATGTGGGTAACGATATATCCAATGTAAAAGGATGATAAAATTAAACCTTGCAACTCCTCCGACCATTCATATTCACCACCACCACTCTGAAATATATACATACATACTCGTACATAAATAGTATTGACAATTGATATATGTATGTGTAATCACTAGTTATTTGAACTATTTACTCTAAAATTGTTAGAGTTTTAGACTACCTGCGGGAAGGAAACAATCGTTCGCCTATTTTATTATTTGTAAAATTCGATTATCACCTGAGCTCCGACATGAAAGCATTTTCTATTCTGGTGAAAAACAAATATGCGAAAAATTATATTCTAATTTTTATTTAATTTGCAGTGAAGCATTTACCATCTCGTATCGAGAAAAAAAAAATAATATTTTTTCATGCTCAAATGTTTTCTAATAATTTATTTATGTGTAAACAAAATCTGAAAAATACCTGGCGCCAAATTACGGCACTCGATACCGATCGAAAGTTCAATAAAATTTAAATATAAATTTCGATCGATATCGAATTCCGTAATTTAGCCCCTGAAATTTTTATTTTATTTTGTTAAAAAAATTGTTATGTATTCAAAATTTATTCGAATATTTGTCTAAAAATTTGATTTATGCGATTGACAAATGCAGAATTTAGTATATTGAGCAATTGTCTTTTAAACAGCGAACCAAAAAATCTTATTTTTTAATTTTATAAAAGTCTTGAGAACAATTTAAAAATTATATTTCTATAAAATGTAGAGCAGCCACAAAAATTATTGATTATATTGTTCAGAAAATTATCGGACTCCTGATCTCTCTGATGATTGATATCGGACAAATATACAAACAGACTGTCTGATATATGAAAATGTGCTGCTGAATGTGTGTGAAAATTTTGAAAATCTCAGTGGATTTTCTAGTAAAGTTTTCTAGCATCATGGAAAGCAACATTGATAGAAATAAACTTGGTTCTATTAGAACTTCGTATGTTGGAAGAGATTCGTAGAAGAATCAATATTGTTTAAATAGGATCTAGGACAGCTTAAAGGGGGTGATTTTAGCGTGTTGAAGTCCCGCAATCCTGGCAAATATAACCACTTCCAGGGTCTTTTCATAATTTTCATCCCGGGAAAATCATGTCCCTGTCTATGAATATGATATTTAAAATTAGCTCTTACTGATGTTTCTGTGTCCAAATTGTCCGCTTCACAAAATGCAGTACCGCCGCCTTCCGTATGATTTTTTTTTACTACCAATTCGGTTATCGCAATAGACAAACTAATGCGCATTGTGTATGCATTCAAAATTGCTAGAAATCCCATTATGGCCAATATCACACGCTGAGGAATAACAAAATCTGCAAATAAAAAAAAATCGAGAAAACAAAGTTAATTAAAAAACAAGAAAAAAAGTGAATATGTGTTGCAATTTTATACATTTAAGTAAATGTATAAGGTAAAAAAAATAATAAATCGAGAATGTAGAACTTCATGTAAGACTCCAAACGGATAGGTACTAGATATCCCCAAAATTCAGGCTTCCATAAATTTTTTTCTTTCTATTCAATTACACATCTATTGCAGAATGTATGCTGCCTAACTCATATCGCTCCTTTATTGCACCGTAGTCATACCTCAAAAAAACAAAATTTTTCAGCTACAGAAGGAATAGAGTTTCTCAATACCTTCTTTATTTATAAAACATTTTTCGTAAATATATCTCTATCTAAGCCGAAGTTACAACCACTTACATGCTCAAGCCGTCCATATAAATGCTTACGCTTTGAAAACTTTAAATGCATTTTGCCACGTTTGAGTTTTTTTGAGATATGAATACGTTGCAATAAAGGAGCGATATGTACATATGTATCTGAATTGAAACCGTTGGCGGAAAATAACAATCGATTTGGAAATATATTTTTTTTTTAACATTAAGAAACCTTAATCGACTACTTGAGAAAGATTATCATTTAAAAAATATGGCTCCAGACTTATTGGTAAAGTACCTTATAAGTACCAACGATATGGATACAGAAGACACATCAAATAACAATTAAGATTTTTATTTACAATATCAAAAATATTTACTGGCATGACTGAGAGTATTCCAGCAGATAAGTCGAAACTATTTATTGTTTGTGTCAAGTACTTAATGTTTTTTTATTTTTAGAAATAGATGTATGCATGGGTATGTATGTACGAGTGCTTTCAGAAAACAATTATTGGAGACCTGAAGAATTTTGGTTTTAAATAAAATTTCTTTCAAAAGAAAAAAACCGTTGTTGTGTGTTTTTCTTGAATCAGAATAAATGACTGCCTTTTTTTAAAATCTTAATCTTATATACTAAACATGAATAGTTTTACAATAAAAAAATATGCTTATTGGTAATTCTTATGAACTATTAGGAAATCAATTGTTTACAAAACAAAGTTGGTCTTTCTATTTTATTTATTGGGCAATATTTCCCAAGAGAAGTTCATATTTCGAAATCAATTGCTTTAGTTAAGGTTTATAGTTAATATTTGGTCACCCAGAATATGTTGGAAATGCAAACAGCATTCTTGGAAAAGAACAATTAAAATATTTCAATTATTTCAAGTGTTTTATGCATGCATGTTTGTACACAGTGTTGTGGACAAAAATGCATGTTAATGATTTCTTTCTTTTTTATGAAAAGCAATTAAACCAAAATGTGTAGGTACTGTACGGAAGTATATTTGTGCATACATTTTAGTATATATGTATGTATATATTTTAAATGTGGATGTATGTTTATATGTTTGTTTTTAACTGTGAACGTATTTAAAGAAAGTATTTCGAGAAACTATAGGGAAAGTCTTATAGATTTAGTATTATATTATAATTCTATTAGGGGTTACCTATAACTCTGAAGCTGACTTCGAAACTGTTGCAACAATATTAAAAACTTTAAAGTAAATTCGGGATTTTGCTCTTTCAGCCACAAATAAGAGAAATGTCGTAAAGTTCTATTTTGCATTTAGTTCATATAATAGAATTGCAAGTACATATATGTGTATGTACATACGTATGCATGTATTGTACTCGTATTGGTTTTTTTAGTTCTTACTTTGAACTCTAAATTGTATTAGTAATTTTGCTAAGCATTTTAAATCAAAGTTATAGTTAACGCGATGCGATAACTTAAGTTTAATTAATTGCTGCTTGCTACAATTCATTGCATACAATTTGGAAAATAAAAGGTAAAACACATTTTTCAAGGTAAATTTCAACATATTCTAGCCATTTACCAACAGCTACACATGCACATATGTATTTGGATCGAAAAATAAATAATAAAACCTTTTTCTATATATGTATGTACATATGTTAAAAATTAGTTAAAAATCGGCAATACAACTGAAGTTTAAAGATTGTGAATTAATAAATAAAAGTTTAACAATTTAATTAAGTTACGATGGCTTTATCTGACAAGATACCCGTATATTATCAGCGTAGTTTTTATTATAATGTTATAAAATTCTTATCATTCAAATTTTTTATTTTGTGTTTCTTAGTGACACACATGCATTTATACATACATCCATACATATGTACATGTATACGTGTAATTTTAATGGAATACGATTTATTTTACTTTCTGATATTATTTTGTAAAAATTTCAATTATTGAAGTAAAAACAAAATAATAATAATAATAATGATAAAACAGCAATAAAATTCACGTGCTCGTATAAAATGAAATGACGAACAAATTTAATTTCAAACAAATAATTTAAAAGGCGAATACAATATATTTCGTTTAACAATTGCATCTTCTTTGTATGAAAACACCTGTTGGGTATTTGTGCAATACGTATGTATATATGTACATACTTTATATATCTTTTCATCATTTTTGCACTAAATTACAAATTTTGAATTGCATTCCCATCTTTTTATAATATTGAAATATGCACTATCAAATTATTGTATTTGAAAATTATATTTATATTAAATACAGTTTGAAGAGTAGATTTTATCTACTAGAAGTTTATTAAAAGTAAAAACAAAAATATAATTTATTTTTATATTAATTGTATTTTTATTTTAAATTACTACGAACTGCTTTATTATTAATATTTGTTAATATTTATATAGCCTGTATAAATATTAACAAATATTAATAATTTATTTTTATTTCTCGTTCGAAAAGCGTTTAAGCTGGAAACTTCAGAAGAACAATATTTCATTTTCATCTCTTCTGATTTATTGATTTATGGATTTGTTTTTTTTTTCATTGTTTAGGAATTGCAGTTGGAAGGGTAGAGTGGGAACACAAAACAATTTATAGCAAAACGAATTTATTTTACAGGTGGTGTTAATTCTACAACCAAAAAACAGAATTCAAATCGCAAAGTTATCGCGAACTGCAAAAACAGATGGAACAAGTTTATTCAAAATATACTTTTAGCAATTCATATTTACAACTGAGTTCACTGTTTGCTGGAAATTGTCTTGCGAAAGTGCAAGATGCAAAATATGATGCAAGATACGATATTTTTATTTCCAGTTTCGCCAGAGAATTTGCACCAAACACTGAATACCGCCATTATATTTTTTGTCTATCGCCAACAAGTCATTTCGATCGCACATATACAAAAAAAATAGTCTGACAGATCCACCCAACACGCGTCATAATCAAAAGTGCTTTTAACGCGATCTTATTAAGGTGACTTGTGGGTCGATTATGGATGGCAACCGAACCACAGTTGCGTTGCCAGTTGCTGAGAATTGTATTACGGATGACAACTGGCAACTGGGAGCTGCCAGTTTCAGTTGCTATTTAGTGCTTTTCTGGCAAACACAAATTTTCAGTTGCCAGCTGGCAACGCAACTGAAGTTCGATTGCTATCCATAATCGAGCCATTGATTTACTTTGTAAATTTTATAGCACTGCAGATATACTCGTACTCTGATGAACTTATTAAAGGAGCTGAATTATCCCATTATCATTTATTTATAAATTGGTTTATAAAGACATATTTGTATATTACGAGTATATATCTACACTTCATTCTGATTCTGCATTTTCAAATCTTTAAATGAAAAATTATTATGTTTGAGTGATGAAAATTTCTAAATTGGGTTTTTAATTGATTATTGTATATGCATGTATATGCATGTATGTTATGTATGAATTTACGTATATTGACTGACGCCCATTTCCACATAAATGTTTTAATTTCTTCAATAAAACTCAATACATACTTATGTATGTATGTATGTATATTGTGATGTTTAGATTGGGTCGAATTTAGCTTAAACACTTATTTATATAACTACATGCTAAAGCGTTTTATGTTCAATGGAAACAATTAATAAGTATAAATCAAATTTAATCTAACATCTATAAAATAATTCTTATGTTTGATTAAATTGAATGATTTGATTAAGTTATTTTCTTCTTTATTTATTTATTGTCGGTAATTATCGACTACTTAAACTTTTAATTTGTATACACTCACTTCTACAAGATTAATTTTAATCTCAAAACTTTGTGTTTCATAACATACACAGTACGCTTTTGTATATTAAACTTTTGCTAAAATGCAAAAACTCGTTAGTTTGAATTAAACGCTCAACAAATTATGTACATATGTACGTGTATGTATGTAGCATATATTTACTAAACTTGCAATAAATATGTTCCATACATGTACTCGTACATCAGGCTGGACAGGAAAGATATTTTTGATTTTAGCTCGAAACCCTTGCATAGATTTGTGAAGTTCAAATACAAATTCAAAGCTCGAAGATTGTTGGCGTAGAGCGAATTAATTAATTTAAACTGTCGTGAAAACATGTTGTAGCATTTTCAATGCTAAAATTAGTCACATATTTATGTTTGCTGCACTTTGGGCAATCGGATAATCGGCGAAAGAAGACACACATAAAAAATTATGTAGATTTCAGTTCGACTCCTATAAGTGTCAAAATGATTTGAAAATGTCTTTCTCCCCAACAAATAATTTAACTAATTATCAAATTGAACGAATCCGAATATATTGTTTTAACATTTCCATGTATTGAAAATTTTTTGCGACACAAAACTGTTATACATATTTTGCGGTTATCAAATAATTATTTAATGTCATTACAAGGTCTACGAATAAAAAAAAAAATACAAAAAATTTGGTTTATTGATTTCAATAGTTTTTTGGCCGGTATCGTAAATCGCAAAAATATAAATATTTATCCCACGTGACCTCAAAAACAAGTCTTATTGTTTAATATTTTTCTTTGTTTTTCTTTTCAACTTGAATAAACTAGTTCTACAATTCATAATTACGCTGAAAAACAATTGTACATAACCACCAACAAACTGATCATGCCAATATAGTTAAGCAATGAACTCAGTGAAAAATTATGTGTGAATGAATATTTGTACATATTAAAATTTTAATAAATTATACATTTTACGTCGCTCAACTAAACAACTAGACAAGTATGTAATGGAAACTCTCGAAACAAATTAAAATTGCTGCTGTGAGAATAGATATGTATTTGTGTTTCAGAAATAACCCGGTCGGACTTTTGTTAGCTACATAGCGTTAAATATTGTTGACTCTTGGATAACTCATTTACATCTGACTTCTGAACTAACTTGTAAATGATGCATTCGTGTGTCAGAACAGATAACTGTTCAACTAGCTTGAGTGTGCTTCAATTTAATCAGCCGTAAGCTAACTCAAAGTGAGCTAGCTTGTGGTTATTACAAACTTGTGCAGTTTGAGTGAGTACTGACTCATTGTAATGACATTACGTTGAAAAACTGAATAGCGGTTAACACAGACATTGAGTTAGCTTTTGAGAAAGCTGTCACTTGTATCTGATTAGCGATGAGTTACATTTTAGTTACCTCAAATCCCAACAGGGAAGTATAAATAGCGTATGTATATACTCGTACATACATAAATATATTTCCATGAATAGTTCTGTCGAAATATATGAATAATAATAAGGCCAGATGCGAGAGGAATGGAATTGATTTTAAAAATTACCACAAATATTCTTTAAATAACAATTAAATATGAACCGGCAATAATAATGTATGTTTGTATGGATGTATGCACATACATACGTACGTATTCATTAATTTGTATGTGAGCAAATATTGATTCATGCGTTCTAAACGAAAACAGCTTTATTAAGACGTTATACGTTCTTTTTTTTATTAATGCAAATAATCTTACAGATAATCATACATAATAACATTGTGATCATTTTATACTCATTTCATTCGCTATTCTTTATTACAGAGTTGTGGGGTTTTTTATCAGATTTGAAACAAATTAGTAAGTCCCCTGACTTACGAGGTGCTTTAAGCAATTCCCTTAACAATCAAAGTTTGTCTGTCTATTTAAATAAGTTTGAAACTTTAGAAAGTAACACTGCTTAGGTACACGTAATAATAAAAATCAATCAGTCAGTTTATTATATTTACTCGTACATACATACATACATATGTATGTATATCTATAAGTATTTAAATTTGTTGAAAATGATCTAAAGCCAATTAAAACAGCAGCATACGAGTCTTGTTTTAACTCTAGCAAATGCAGTCAGTCACATGTTTTTTTTTTTGTCATTTTCTTATGGAAGACTTAAAAAAAAAGGTGGTTGCATATTAATAAATTCTACAATAATTTTTTGAATTATATGTATGACGATATTTAATTATGTCTAAATATTTGTTAAAGGCCGTGCATCACTATCCTACACAATCGTGCGATCTGCTAAATATGAGATGTGTGCTGAAAAATATGGTAGTGTGGACTAAGAATGCAACTGTGTGACAGATTTTTTTTTTTTTGGTAAGTGCGAATTGTAAACATTTATGAAAATTTCCAAAAAATGCTAGTTTCATGCGATCAAAGGAGTATTTACCATCTAAAAATATTGACTTTGTCTTTCACATTTTTCGTGACACATTTTTCTTTTTGTTTTATACAACGAAAGGGATGTAATATTTTTTCTAATTTAAATAAATGATTACACACAACAAACAGATATTTTGGCATCAGTTTTGTATAATGGTAGTGTGGCACCTGCATCAACATCAAGTCGTACGATTGTGTAGGATAGTGTAGGATAGTGAAGCACGGCCTTAAGTGAAACAAGTGTCTGTCGCTTCATTAAACAAAACACATCAAAATTGAATTTTTACGCTTCATTTTATTTCATCAAATATTTGGCCAATATTTTGTTTTTATTTAACTATTCGAACAAATTACTGAAATTTGCAAGTCAGTAAAATTTTTAATTTCTTAACACGCTTGGATTCAGGCTTCCTACAGGGTGCATATAGGAAGCATACACACGCATTCATTCATTCCTATGTACATATGTATGCATGTATTGCAGTACGTGTGAAAAAGAATCGATTCAGATCATGCATATCTTTCTTTTGAATCGCTGCTACCTGTGTCTGGTGTTTAACATACTAATTAAATATATTGTACGAATGTATTAAATTATAGGTACCTATCATTTATGTTAAACACGTTTCATCTTTAATTACGCTTAAAGTTCAACAGAAAAAGTTCAATTAAAAGCAAACAATGAATGAATGAATGAATGACAAGTACGAAAATAATAAAAAATAATTCTGTGCACAACAATCGGAAGTAAATAAACATTTTTGGTGGAATATTATCTAATGGTTCAATAAACTACAATTTTGTTTTGGTATCCATTTCCCAAATGCACATTTTTTTATTAGTTTTCTTGTTTTTTTTTTCTGTACATATAATATTGTTAGAATAAGTATGAAACATTTCAATGATTTTATTTAAAATTTAAATTCATGACACCGCAATCTTTTGTTTTTTTTTTTTTAGTTTAGATTTAAAAATCTATTTAGATAAAAGAGTTTGACTGAATTACTTTAACAAAACTAAGTGAATCATCAAGTGATAAATGTTTAAAAGTTTTTTAATTGCGTTCGTTTTTGTTTTTTTTTTTTTTAACTGACGAAAAAGATTTTAGAATTTATCAAATAAGAGAAAAACTAATTTTTTGATATTAAGAAAAAGATAAGTAACTGTTTTTGGATCACATAAACATGTTAGTACAAACATACATACTTGTCGATACACTTAGATATGTATGTATGTATTCAGATGTATGTACATATGTGTACAACTAGAATAGTTGCTATTAAATGTCTAAAAGTTCCAACTTGAGCCCACTTGAGCAGTTTACGAGTACATGCATTTCGAAATATTCAACAGCATTTCGATTGTGTTGAAACCAACATTGTAACAACTTACTTACATAAGTATGTATGTATGTGAGTTGATACGTGGTTAACTAAAAAATTCGGATTACAAGTACATCTTACAATTACAGTACATATGTATTACTTTTTTAAATCTAAAAATATGTGGAAGAATTTTGTGTTAAATGAGAGAAAGAAGTGTTAAATGAGGGCAAATCTGTATTTCACAGATTTCAATTACACAAAAAGTATTATGGAAAATTTTGATTGAAAGGAGTTTGTGTATGTATTTAGACCATTGGTGCCCAGGCCCTATGCTCTTCATGCTCATTTGTTTTTGTAATACTCTTAGCTATAGGCTGAGTGTTTTAATATACTCATACAGCACTCAGCAACCTCAATGAGAAATACACAAACAACTTTCACCCGATTTACATGATGACTTTTGCGTCGTCGCTTTTTCGACGTCTCTTTTTGCTTGTTGGTGAGCGGTGTAGGGAAGAAAGAGGGGTAAACAAAAAGTCTTGATTTGTGTTTTTCAAGACTTTTCTTCCATTTCTCTTTGTTACTTTTCATTATTTTTCTTACTTTTGTTATTTATCTTTGTTACTTTTCATTATTTTCACAATTTCAAAACAAAAATGGGAAAAAAGACATGAAACTAAAAGACATCGTCTGAACACACAAAGATTTTGGTAGCAACTTCAAAAGGGAATTCAGTAAAAACGACGTCGCAAAGTCATCATGTGAATTGGGTGTTTGTCTTATTAGTTTTTTTTGTCGTTCTTCACTGTATACTCGCAAGAGCAAAGCAACAACACTTTCGTATGCTTTGCTGGAAAACATTGACGACAGCGATCATCAATGTACATTTTGTTTTTGTTAAACGTATGATATGAAATATATTTTTTGTGTTTTCTTTGCATGTATTTGTTTTTACAACAAAAAATTTTGAATAAAAATTTGTTTTTCTTTAAATGTATTGGTGTTTGCTCTTCCATAAGGAACTTGCGGGCACCGCGTATTTAGACCCTGATCGAAAATTGTTTGTTCTGTTTTGAAAATAAAAAGATAGAAAATATATATATTTTTTTTTTTGAACGACAACCACTTTTCTTCGAACTAAATATTTTGAATATTTTTCGCCGAATGTAGGTACATATTAGAAAATAATATTAATGATCGTTAACACACCTGCTATTAAAGTCAAAATAAATTTATTTATTTTATGGGAAAGTTAAAGACGTCAAGATGAATGATGTCAATGGAGAAAGATCGTAAATTATTTAACACAAATTAAACGGAAATATTTTTTGCTTTGAAAATAAATTAACATATTTTTTTGTGGAAAACACTCGTATTTAAAAAAAGAGTCACTAATTAATGTTAAATAATAATGATAATATTTGTTAAATACTTGAATATTTAACTAAAGAAACAGATGGTTGCTGTGATCTTAATTGCGACCCACAATTTTTAAAAGTTATTTTTAATATATTAAAGGAATTTTAATAAAATGATTTAAAAACAATTGTCACAATAAACACTTACATTTTGAGAGGCTTATGCCCCAGGCTGGTTGATACTGCGTCATAATTTAAGCTTAAGTTTTTATTTTGTTCGCAAAATTTTTTCAATGAAAACCACTTTTTACAAATATTATTTTTGGGAAATACAAAATAAATTTTGGATATACAACTTCCCGTTTGTTACACTTCCGCTTCTTCTTGCGGAATCTACTTTTCCGCTTCTATTTGATCACTTTTTTATTACAATTGCTTTCTATTTTTTTTTTTTTTTGGATTTATCAACAACAACAACACACTTATCTCTTCCAAACAAAAAAAATCCAAGTCCTTAATGTTGCAAGATCTGTGACCTCTTGAAGTTGTTGCAGTAATGAAAGTAGTATTTTTTTTTTTTTCGATTTAGTTACAAGTTCGTTGTTTTCCGTTTTTGTGATGTGTTTTTCTTTTTTGAAAAAACACGTTCGCGTCTTACGAACGTTAAATTTCAAATGAGACAAGATTTTGAAATGTCTTATAGTTTATATACGAAGATAAGCCGTTATTACTTTTTTACGATCGTTTGTGTGGTTTAGTGCTGAGAACAATCCATTGTTTCGTTATAGTGGTGTCGTACAATATATGAAGATACATCAGACCCTTGTTGTACAAGCAAATGTACCAAATATAAGAAAATACAGGGAAAACAGATTCGTCGCATATAAAACTGGCTGGCATTAACTTAAAAATGCATATTTATATAAAATACACAAACATAAATATAATAACATATTGAAATATTATAATTTAAGCGGTTTTTGCTCATGCTACCATACAGTCAAAAATATGGTATAGTACTTAAGAAAACTACATACATATGTACTTGGATTGATATATTAACTCAGTTAACGATATTTCAATAGTTGGAACAGGTTTCGAACTAATTTGTTCTATCTGTGTATATTAATTAAGTTGATCTTATATTTCGAATTTGATGATCATTTTAGTCGCATGCCATTTAAAAACTTTTATAATGAAGCTTTCGGAAAATTTTATTAACATTGAAACTATATCTATGTATATATTGGTATACTAATTTTTCAATTATAAAGAGTAAATGGGTTCTTATATTACCTCTACAGTCATTCAATTAGTCTTAGTTTGTATGGGGCTCGGTCCCAGCGAATTTCTAAACAAACATACTGGATATCTGTCGGATGTTAAATGTCTTAAATTGGATAAACCGGATATTCTACTGATGGTAGTTGCACCCTCAGGCTATAAAATAAAGAAAATCATACTAAATAAATCTTATTCCAAGATGGAAAAAGAATAAACGAGCTGGTCTGGTGGCGCTCGGATTATACTCCAATAATAAGAATATTATTGATTATAAATTTTTTTACTCGTTTCGTTGGTGCTTATTTTTCGAGCTCCATTGAAACGCATATTGAAATTTAAACAAGAAATGAGAATTAATAGATAAATAAACCCATAGAAGGAAGTTTAAAGAAAAATTTGCAACAACTTTTCAAAAATATGATAATGGTTGCTTAAGCTTAAGGTATTTTTAAATAAAAACATAAAACGGACGAATAGATCCCTTTTTGTCCCTCGCCAGAACAAATTTACGGAGGTTGGTAGAGGTACTGAAGGTGGTGTAATAACTTCAATAATAATAAAAAATTGTTAGTAATAATAATCTGTAAAACGAAACATAGATGTGTTGACCATTTTCCTTTGTACGGATTCAATTGAGAATGAATATGAATGTATTGGTTAGTTATATTTAAGTGATATGGGTAGGTAATTCAATAAGATGTGAGCGCGAAAATTTTCAGTCACGGCAAATATAGAATTTGTGGAAATTTTGCACGCTTACGGTAGAATAAATAATAATTCCGTAAATATCACTGAACAACAACAACAAGACAAAATTTACAAACAATCTTCAAAATTTCTTTGATGTTGCTAAGAGTTTAAATGAAATAAAAAATCGCAAATTTATCCCAAACGAAAAAAGTTTAAAGTTCTACCAACGAAGAGGTATTTAAAAAAATAAACTTATCACTACAGTAGTCCCCACTTAAGTGTGCATGTTATATTGCACATATTTTGGCGCATTTAAGTGGGTAATCGTGTAATCGAAACTCGTATTATTGCGCAATTGACGAAAAGGAATTGAATATTTAAGAAATTAAAGAGATTTTATTTCTATTGCCGATATTGAAAATCAAACGAAGTACAAAGTTTATGTGTTTCAATACTTTCAAAATATATTTTCCATTAATTTTTCACCGACTTCAAAAAAAAAGGTTAACAATTCAAAGGGTTATATTTTTTGTTTGTTTGAAGCTCCACAACGTGCAGTTTGGTAGTATATAATTTTTTAAAATTTGGGGCACATTGTGTACCGTCCAAAATATATGTATATTAAATATCCCATTACTCTATCACTTCTACAAACATTTGTTTTATGATACTTTTAGATTTTCTAAATGAAATAAAATGTCATAACCTTCCATGGAAGGATTAGGGATTTTCGTTAATTTTTTAAAAAAAAAAATGTTAATATTTTAATTACGATTTTGGTAATAAATTCCTAAATTTCGTTTGAATTTTATGTTGCAATGTTGGTTTTTTTTTTGCCAGAATTATTTTAACATTAAAAATCAATTTGATCTAAACATAATTTAATTTAAACAAATTAATTTAAATTTTTCCAATTTTAAGGGAAAATATTTTGTAATACTTATGTTGAAGGATTATAAAGTTTTTTCGAATGCAAACCCATAGCTGTGACAGTCCACGGTATAGGTCTCAAAAAGTTTTTTAATTGTGGAAACAATCCGTCTGATATAATATTTACGAAGTTGCTATCATTTTTCATTTTAAAAAACCAAGTCGGCATTATTAGAAATAACGCCAAAAAGTCAGCACTGGCGATTCTCTGACTACTTTTTCTATTTAATTTTCCTGGCTTTCATCCCTCAGGACCCTTCAAGTTATTATTCTAATGCTAATTATTACTTTGAAAGTGTATCTGAAGAAGTAGCCTAAAAATAATTCCTGGGTCCTGGACAGTATTACAAATACGTAACCTACAGCTTTGTTCACTTTGGCTGACTTCCAAAACGTTCGTATACAAAGTTTGTATACAGTATTGCTACTGTATTTAAATCACATACATATGCAAAGTTCCGAACCAATGCAACAACTATAAAACCGATGCCTTGTTTGCTTTCTTACTGCGTTAAAAATACTTGGCGGCGGCGTTTTAAATTGATATACATTGTATAATTATTGTACTGCGGCGTTATGAAAAGTGATGCTTTGTTCAAACACAAAGCAATTGACGTTTTGGAAGTCAGCCTTTCTACCGCAAACTAATATTATATTTTTGCACTTAATAAAATAAAATTTATTTAATTTTTATCGTGGTATAACTATTCATGAGGGACACAATTAAGCCAGAAGGACTGCATGCATATTCTTCTCAAAGAATCAATATCTTACACATACTTTGTATGTTGCTTTTATTTGATGAGAATCGGGATAGCGAAGCACCCCAGGAAATCATTTTTTTGGTCGAATTGGGTCAAGTATAACTGGTTTAAATATGGTTTGTTGTTGGGTTTGCGTGTATGGAAAAAGAAGACAACTCATGCGGGATTTTTTTTAGTATTTGAAAGGCAACAATTTTTCTATAGAAACTTGTTAGACACAAACTTGAATACTTGATCAATTCAAAATATCCTGTATTTACGTGTTGTAGATCCTATAATAATGTTGGTAATTTAATTATATGTATTGGAGTCACCTTGCCAGTACAATCTAATACTTGTTATTTGTTATATATTGTATATTAATTTTATATCTAAGTCGTCTTTGGTTTTCTAATATTTTAATTTTATAATTTTCTATAACTTCGATAATAAATGTTCTTTATATAAAACACGCGTAACCTTATTATTCTGCTATAGGTTATGGGCCCAGGGAAAAGAAATTAAATTCAACTGGATATCAAGTTTTATCTTTAAATTTTTGTGCGAACATGTCGAAGCCGGAAAGTGGGTTGGTCATTGACAGGTTGCTGGGTAGGGAAAACTATCCTACCTGGAAAATTGCTGCACAGGCTTATCTTGATTTGGACAACCTTTGGACTACTACAATTGACTACGAAATCAATGATGCGGGAAATCCAAAGACACCTTTAAATTTAGATCAAGACAGAAGGGCTAGAAGTAAGTTAACACTTATCATTGATTCAGTGTGTTACGTGCACATTCAGGGTGCAAAATCAGCCAAAGAACTGTGGCAGCAGCTAGCAAATGCGTACGAAGATAGTGGTTTGACACGTCGAGTAGCACTTTTGCGTAAGCTTATAACCACAAAACTTTCAAGCTGTAATTCTATGGACATTTATGTAAAAGAAATAGTTACTACAGCTCAGTCCTTAAATGGCGTAGGTTTTCCTATTAGTGAAGAATGGATTGGATCTCTCTTGCTAGCGGGATTGCCGGAAAGCTATAGGCCAATGATAATGGCATTGGAAAATTCTGGCAATTGCATCACAGGTGATAGCATAAAAATTAAACTGCTGCAAGAGGTGCCAAATGCTGGCGAAAATTCTGCGTTTCATACAGCAAATCGTTTTCCGACTAAAAATAAAAAGGGTCCAAAATGTAGAAAATGTAACAAATTTGGTCACATTGCGAAATTTTGTCGCACAAAAACACATCAGGCTGGCAACAACAGCGATAAGTATGACGCATTTTCTGCAGTCGCGTTATCAACGTTGGAAAATACTACTACTCATGATTGGTATTTTGATTCAGGAGCTACGTCGCATATGACGTTAAACTCTAAATTGCTGAACAATGTTAGAACAGAAAGTGGAATCGTAACAACAGCAAATAAGGGTTTAATGAAGGTTGAATTATCCGGAAATACAATTCTTCAAACAGATTGCTCTAATTCAAAAATTGAAATAAATGATGTTCAATACATTCCTGAACTATCGACAAATTTACTGTCGATAAGTAGAATCGTCAAAAGGGGTCATACAGTAATTTTTAAAAATAATGGTGTGAGCGTTATAAATCCTAATGGAAAAATCATTTCTACTGGTTCCCATACGAATGGTTTATTCAAATTAAATTGTGGTTTTTTAAAGAAAGACAAAAGTTTGGCATGTAGTTCACTGGCCAGTAAACAATTATGGCACAGGAGAATGGGACATCTTAATCTCAAAAGCTTAAATAAATTACAAAACGGATTAGCAACTGGTATTAAATTTGCAACAACAAACACAAATGATTGTAAAGTTTGTCCAATTGGCAAGCAAATAAGATTACCTTTTAATAAGCATGCCACCAGAGCTTCTCGTATTCTAGAATTAGTGCATTCTGACATTTGTGGTCCAATGGAGGAAGAGTCTCTGGGGGGAAACCGTTATTTCGTAACCATGATAGATGACAAAACAAGGAAAATATTTCTTTATTTTTTAAAAACTAAAAGCGAAATAGAAGTAGCTAACGTTTTTACAGATTTTGTTGCCTATGCGGAAAAGCAAAGTGGTCAGAAATTGAAAACCCTTCGTACTGATAATGGTAAAGAGTATATCAATAAAACCATTCAACAAATTATTAGGAAAAATGGTATAAATCACCAAACCACAAATGTGCATACACCAGAACAAAACGGAGTTGCTGAACGAAATAACAGATCAATTGTTGAAAAGGCGAGATGTATGCTTTATGATGCAAATTTACCAAAGGCTTTCTGGTCTGAAGCAGTAGCATATTCTGTGTATTTGTTAAATCGCTCTCCCTCAAAAGGTACACATTTAACACCTGAGGAGTCATGGAGCGGAAGGAAGCCAGATTTATCTCATATAAAAGTATTTGGAACTGTAGCAATGACACATATACCAAAAATTAATCGCAAAAAATTGGATCCCAAGGCACACGAATGTATTTTAACCGGCTATGATGAGCACACCAAAGGTTATCGCCTTTATGATGCCAAAAAAAATATAATTTTTAAAAGTCGCAATGTATCATTTATTAATGAAAATAACAGTGCTGCTGAAAATTCAACTAAATTGTTATTAAACAAAGAAAATAACAAAATAAGTGTTGACATAAGTTGTATTAATGATATTTATTCTGATACAGACAATACGAATAAAGCAAATCAAACAACGACAGCAACACAATCAAACAAAGAAAATCCACAATTATATGATGAAAATATTCAACCTGAATTGTCAAATTTACGCCGCAGCGAGCGAAATCGCCGGAAGCCGGCTAAATTAGCTAACTTCAGTATTAATATTGATAGCACATCTTCGTCAGATGAATATGAACCAGCTGAAACAACAATTAGAGAAAATTTTTTATCAGACGAAAATTCATCGGTAGAAGAAAATTTTTTTTCTGATTTTTCTGGACTCGTAGCGCCCCCATCGCATCAAAATAGACCACATTGTACTCAAAGTCAACAAGTGTCAAAGAATGGTGATGAGGGGTGCATTTATGCAGGCAAGTATCCTCAGAATTTATTTAAAACTGAATTGAATACAGGCACACATTTATTCCAGTCATCCGTACAGGACCCTAAAACATTAAAAGAAGCATTATCTTGCGCAGATTCTGATAATTGGAAACTTGCGATGGAAGAGGAATATCAATCTCTTTTAGATAATGACACCTGGTCTCTACAAGACTTGCCACCAAATCGTAAGGCAATCAAATGTAAATGGGTATTTCGAACGAAGCAAGACATAACAGGTTCCATAGATCGATATAAAGCGCGTTTGGTAATTAAAGGATACTCACAGCGAAAGGGGATAGACTATGAGGAGACTTATTCACCAGTCGTACGCCATAGTTCCCTGCGATACCTTTTTGCAATCGCCGTAGAGATGAACCTCAAAATTGAGCAAATGGATGCTGTTACAGCGTTTCTTCAAAGTCCACTAAGTGATCAAATTTATATGGAACAGCCTGCTCCTTTTGTGGACCAAAAGAACCCGTCCAAAATATGTCGTTTGAATAAAGCATTGTACGGACTCAAACAATCTAGTAGAATTTGGAACCAAGAATTAAATAATGCACTTGAGTCGTATGGCCTTCAGAAATCGAAATATGATCCATGCTTATTTTATAAAC
The DNA here is from genome assembly GCA_947311025.1 of Lypha dubia. Lineage (NCBI taxonomy): Eukaryota > Metazoa > Arthropoda > Insecta > Diptera > Tachinidae > Lypha > Lypha dubia. The sequence goes on along the minus strand of OX371261.1, from coordinate 6,086,034 downwards.
AAAATGATAAAAAGATCATAGTAATTGCTATATATGTAGATGATTTACTTATATTTTGCAATGATGATGATTGGCTAAAAAAGGCAAAACTTTATTTAAAGCAAAAATTTCTCATGAAAGATCTTGGTGCAGCATTTCAAGTACTAGGAATGAGAATTACTCGTGAAAAAGATTTTATTGCCCTTGATCAAGAAGCTTACATAGAAAAGATACTTGAAAAGTTTGGAATGCAAGATGCAAAAGCAGTAAAAACGCCGATGAATGTAAGTGAAAAAAATATCCAAGGATGACTGTGCAACAGCAAACGAAGATATTCAGAAAATGCGCGAAATTCCGTACCAGGAAGCAATTGGATGTTTAATGTATCTATCTCAATGCACACGTCCCGATATTTGTTTTGCAGTAAATAAACTTAGTCGATATAATTCTAATCCAGGTCCTCGACATTGGGCTGCTGTCAAACACCTGTTTCGATATCTACGAGGAACATCAGATTTAAAGCTACATTATACCTCCACAAAGGATGCTAATAACATTGTTGGTTATACTGATGCTGATTGGGCATCGAATGTTGAGGATCGAAAATCAACAACAGGCTACGTTTTTATAGCCCAAGGGGGAGCAATATCATGGTGCTCTAAGAGGCAACAAACTGTTGCGCTTTCAACTTGTGAGGCTGAATATATAGCTCTCTCAGCTACTCTTCAGGAAGCATTATGGTGGAATGGTATAAGGTCACATTTTTGTGAAGACCATGAGCCTTTAAGTTTATGCATTGACAATCAAAGCGCTATGACGATCGCATTGAATGGTGGATTTTATCCGAAAACAAAGCACATTGATATACGTCATCATTTTATTCAAGACACTTTAACTCGAGACAATTTTAAACTGAAATATGTGGCAACTGATCAACAGTTCGCAGATGTTTTAACGAAACCACTTGAGAGAATTAAGATTCAATATTTTCGTAAAGCTTTAGGCATTCACTAACAATTAAAAGATTAAGGAGGAGTATTGGAGTCACCTTGCCAGTACAATCTAATACTTGTTATTTGTTATATATTGTATATTAATTTTATATCTAAGTCGTCTTTGGTTTTCTAATATTTTAATTTTATAATTTTCTATAACTTCGATAATAAATGTTCTTTATATAAAACACGCGTAACCTTATTATTCTGCTATAATATGTAAACATGTTTTTTAAGAAGTTTTTGTGTAGAAAGTTTTTACAAAATTTAGGCTTGCAGCATATGTTTCCCTGTTAATAATTAACCTTTTCCGGGTTAAGTAGGAATATATAGTCGTATACATACATACATACATTCATATTTACATGCTAATGAGCAGAAAAACAATCACGCACCCATATCTTGTGCGAGCGATCTATTGAACTTACTTTTTCATACCTAGATGGTTATGTGCATTCCCACATATTTTACACATCTTAAACCGATTTACTATTTTAAAAAGTAACATCAGAAAATATGTGGCTGAACGTACATATGTATGTATGTATTGTTTCGGTATCTACATATTACTTGAAATAGGTTTTTACACATGTAAATATGGATGTATTTATGTACATGGACACACATGTAAATACTTATGTATGAATGAACTCGTACATACATTTGTATATATGTACATAAGCTGCAATGCTTTTCAAAAACATGTCATGAAAGTAAGTAGTTCACGATATGTACTTAATTATCCTTATTGTGAACCAAGCCGCAATTTAAATCTAAAATCATAAGCATTATGTTACAATACATTTACATATGTCTGTATGTACATATGTATGTACGTACATTTCTATGTGTGAGTATGAGCATATACATGTTCATATTTACATACATACATATGTAGGTACGTACATTGGGTGTGCATATAGACATCCAGGTATGTATTTATGTACATATATACTTATGTATATATTTGTATTAATAAGACAATTTTAAACTGTATATAAGTACCTAGTTTACCTAAGATTTGCTGCTTTTATGATTTGTATGCTTTTAGTTTGATACCTATCTTTTCCTACCAAACTACTCGTAAGATCAGTAGTTTACATGGCAGTTGACTTGCTGCCTGAGTTCAAAATAAAAAATTTTCTTAAACGTTTCCAAATTTCAATGTTGGGAATCGTCGAATAAGGAATTGCGGAATATTTTTGAGTTGAGTTTTCTTTTCAACACCAAACACATTTGTTTTATTACTGCAATGTTTTTATTTAGTTAGGTACAGCTACATTTAATTACAGCTGAGAATTACAATAATTTTACAAATTTTCAAAAGGTTAAAAACAATTATAAATATAGTCATTAGAGTTTAAATACAGTATAAGTCTTCTCTTGGATATATTAAGGTTACCAGACAAATCAGTAAGATCATACTGCCTGTTTTTAGAAAATGAAAACAAAATAGTGAGTGAGAATTTATATTGAAAACAACAATAAAATACGAAAATTTTTTTTTGTTTTCAATATAAATTCTCACTCACTATTTTGTTTTCATTTTCTAAAAACAGGCAGATAATATTTATTAATTTCAGCACATACTCGCGGAAAGGGTCAAAAATCATGTAGTTAGATCTATGAAAACGAAGATAAAGAGGTTCATATGATCTCAGTTGCCTGTTTGGAATGTTGATGTTTATTCTGTTGTGAAGGCAAATAGAATCTATTTTTCCTTGAACTAAGTTTAAGAAAAAGACAATGTTGGATACGATCCTTCGGCTTTTCAGTGTCGGAAGGTTGATAAGTGCTAATCGACTCCGATAAGGCGGCAGATTTAAAGCTGGATTCCATTGAAGATAGCGCAGACAAAATAACAAAAATTGTTTTTGAACTGATTCAACTTTTTTTTATATATATGTTGTACTGAGGATCCCAAATTGCAGAACCGTATTCGAGAATGGGTCTAACTAAAGATATAAATAAATTTATAGTTACATATGGATCATTAAATTCCTTTGCCCAACGTTTTATGAAGCACAAAACACTATTTGCCTTATTTACTGCAAACGTGATATGTGTGTTAAAATTTAGTTTTTTATCAAAGTAAACTCCAAGGTCTAAAACTGAGTTAACGGCTTTAAGTTCAGTGTCTTTAATAAAATATTTCGTTGTAGATGGCGAGTATCTTGAGAATGCATTTATCTAGATTTAGCTCTATAAGGTTTATTGTACACCAGTTGTACACATGTTGTAATAAAATTTGCCACATGTGAGCGAAGTTATACAGTTGATGTATCAATTTAATTAAACTCTAATTGATTGATGGATTTGTTGACAATTCAATAAATATATGCACACATACATACATACATACATACATACATACATACATACACACATATGTACATACATATTTATATCAATATAAAGACACTCGTACATTACAGTGTTCGTCTTCTGTATGCAGAAAATTAAAACTATGCAACATTATTTCAGAATAATTTTATATATGTAATAAATTTTGTGGAATTTGTTTTCTAAGCTCTTTTCGAAATGTTATAGTAATTTAGAATGATTAAAAATAAAATAAAATTTGGCGATTTTAAACTACCTTGCAACAACTTTTAGGTTATCCTGAAACGGGTTGAGTTTTACATTCATACTCATAATCATACAAAAGATATATTTTTTACACACAATATATGTATGTACGTGCTAACTTTCTATTTTCCCCTTAGATCTTTTTCCCTCAGTTACCGACCACTTGAAAAATCAGAACAATATAAGAATGCCAGTGCGAGAAACCAAGTTTCGTAAATATTTTACAGTAATTATCTTTGTGACGTTGTTTCATATAATATATGTATGAATCGTTCGTGACTGGTAGTTCAACAGACTCGGGATACATTTTTGAATATTTGTTGCATGGTTAAATAATACAAACAAGTCTGAAGAAAAGAAACTACAACTATAAATGGAAGAATACAAACAACTTGAACAGATACTCGTAGATACACCATCTGTAATCAAAGAAACTATAAACCACAAATAATAATTAAATTTTTAAAGTTCTAAATGCAACTAAAAAAAGTTAATATTAAACACATAACATACGAGTATTCAATTAGGAAATCGTTTTTTCGACATTTAAAAAGTAACGATCTTTCGAAGATTTATTGTAAATTTATACCAAATTATATATTTCCTCTAGCAAGACCGAGAAAAATATGGCAGGCCATTTTCCGAACTTTCCGATACTTTAAAGACAAATGCGCCTCTCTTTTTTAAGTAACTATTAGATAGCAGGAAAATATTGCATAGGCAAAACTAAACTGAGTAAGATAACGAAAAAAATATAATAAAATTGTCAACAAAAATTATTTCGTTCTAAATTTAAGTATTTAAGGGTTACTTTCAGTTTATTTTAATATAAAATTTTTTTATATATGAATCTATGTTCCATACCAATGAAGGATAAAAATGTATTCGAAATTGACATGAGTAAGTAAAACAATTTAATTTAGATACATTTTAAAAATATTAATTCAATTGTGTTCCAGGATAAAAATGAGCAATTGAGGAAAATTGATTCATGTACGCGACACGATTGATTGTAGGCAAAAGAAATGTGTACGGATTTTAATTGGATGCATGACGATGTTCGACATGGACGTTTTTTTTTTCAAATAATATTTTTTTGTGATTGAATTAAGTATTTCGAATATTGAATAATCAGCAGTATGTACTTGAATCAAACTTTTTGTATTTGATTGTATTATTGGCATAGTTTGGGATTGATTTGAGTACGTTTGGTATTAAATACATACATATGTCCATATGTATGTATGTTGTTCATTTCAATTGAGCTTTTAAAAAACTCACAAAACAGTGTGTTTATTTTAATATTTTCCTGCATCCATAATATCAATCTGTATACGCGCCTGGTATGCATACATACATACATATTCATGTACTTACAACATACATACATATGTATGTATGTATGTAGGTACAAATATTTTTATAAATTCGTCGGAAGCATCTTATGGCAGACGTAGCGACTTTGTCACAGACAAAAATTTATTTACCATACTCTCAAAATTGAAAAACAAATTTGTTTTTATTAATTAGCAGATGGCTTTTAATCATTAATTATATGCGACAATAAATAAATATTAACAATTGAAATTTTGCACAAAATATGTTCTCGTTCTTGATAAATTGTAATATTTTGTAGAAATCGTTACTGCATTTGACTGGATTGATTCATTTAACTCAAGAAAATTATAATGGGACAGAGTGAAGTGACAGTTTTATAATTGAGATCATTCTGGATTTAACTGGATAAATTTTGACCAGTCAGTATAAACTAGAAAAATAATAACATACATATCGATGGTCATACGTTATGCAGAAACATACATAAATCGCTACAAATATTCAAATCCTCAACAAAAACTGAAATTAGTTGAGAGTATCTACTAGTGATGTTACGAATATCAATTTTTAGTATTCGCGAATACGAATACGAATACGAATATTTGAAACAGTATTCGCCTAATACGAATACGAATATTTCTTTTGAGGTTTATATTTCAAATTTAATTGGAAAAAATCCCTGCCTTTGCGTTAGTAACTATATGAGAAAAAAAAATTTAGTGATTTAACATTATTATTGCATTACGATGCCGAATTTGAAAACCTCTACAGAACATTTTTTAATTATTTTACTTACATACTTTTAGATTTCGTTTTTCTTACTCTGCGTGAAATACAATGGGTTTTTTTAATAAAAATTAATATACTTTTTTACATTTTATGTACTTTTTTTAAAATTTTGTATGATTTTTTTTTGGAAAATGTATGGGAAAATTATTCGAAAAATATTCGCTTGAATTTGGCGAATACGAATACGAATACGAATATCTTAAAACAGGCGAATAGTCGAATAGACGAATACGAATACGAGTATTCGTAACATCACTAGTATCTACGTACTTTTTCGCATATTTTTGACTAATTGTTTTTTGGTATTTTTAGAATATTTGGACTGAAATCTTCTAGAAAAAATATAGTTAGCATGTTTTTTTTTTTAACAAAACGTACATAAATATATAAAATATTTTATTTAAAGAAGTTTAATTAGTAATAACATCACTATATTTTACAAATTAAATTTAATTAAAATTTCATACAAAAAGGACATCTATTTATACCGATCTAAAAATAATAAATTACATTGATTGAAATTATTAGATTGGAGCCTTTAACTGATCCATTCAATGCTTCGGTTCTTCATAAAAACTTTCACATTATGTGAGGCCCATTTAATATATTTTATAAAACAGGGACCAAATTACGGCATTCGATACCGATCGAAATTTACATTTAAATTGTATTGAAATTTCTATTGATATCGAGTGCCGTAATTTGGTCCCAGATTTCAGAAAAACAAATCCTCAAAAAGAATTTTTTTTTTTGGTTCATTTTTATGAGTCTTATATGAATCGCACAAGTGATAAATCAATTTTTAATCCTACAAACTGATCTGAATAGAATCCGTTTGGGTGATTTTTGGAAAAATATCAACAAATATTAATAAAAACATTTTCGTTTATAATTAAAATAATTCTATTTTGTGTTGTCTTCCATTGTGTTTGCAAGTCAACTTTTTTCAGCATGAGTTCAAAACTGAAACGATTAATTTGGCTTTTATTTTATTAATTGGGAGATGGGCTATATGAATTTATTGTACTCGAAACATTAATTAAATATGACAATAAACAAAAAATATTTAAGAAATTATGTTCGCGTACATACATATTTAATAAATTTGAATATTTTGTATGAATTGTTTTTGCTTTTTATTGAATTGCGTTTATTGTAGATGAACAGATGCGGACCATGCTTAAGATTTTTGGAGGGCAATATTGATTCTATTGACCAATTGTCGAATATGATTGCTACGACTTTATCCATCCCGTGACGTAAAGCGGCAGTTTAACGGCGGTTAGTGTAAAGGGCTTTTTTTAGTGTGTTAAAGATCCTGTACACCTGGCAAATACCACCACTACCAGGTTCTTTCGATGATTTTCATCCCAAGAATAAAGAAAAACATACTAATGCATGTATCTACACTTTGTAAAGTCAAAACTTTTAACATTTTTTTTTATCGATCATAAAGTATGTACTCGTACATTCTTCCGCTTGACATTAACATTTTTCATATGCATAATCTAATCAGAACGATTAGTTTTCACTTTCTTTGCGCAATAATTGTTAATAAACTGAAGATAAGATGATCTTATCGAATTAAAACATCAGAAGGAAAAAAATATCATTTGCAAAAGCATTTTAAAGGGCGTTCACATAATATTTATTACTTGTTGTTTCAAAATAAAAACCACAATTAATACAATGAAGATAAATGTTTTGTTACTTTTTTGAGCTCAATGGCCAAAGGTTTGGCAACGAATTAGGGGCTGTGCACATATTACGTAACGCTGTTTTCAGAGATTTTTTACCCCCCGCCCCCTTCGCATCGCTTTTTACTAATTTTTCAGTGCAAAATTTTTAATCCGTAACAAATCTTTAACCACCCCACCCCCTGGAGCGTTACATAATATGTGCACAGCCCCTTATGAAAAATACCCTGAAGGAATCCTGGGGGCAAGTATCTCCAAGTCACCACTTTTGTCTACAATATTGGTGACTATTAGGCGACATTGTCAATAAAGCGTCTACAAATTTAAATTTGGCTTTGATGACAAAAAACTTTGTGGTGGCGAAAGATGGCAGATAATGTGTCGGTTAAGGTGAAAAAATATGCATTTTCATTATCGACATCTGCTTTAGAAAAGCACCAAAAGCGTAGACTATAATTTCTTAATTGAACTAGTGAATCAATGGTTCCAATGTCTACATATGGTCCCAAAAGAACTACCTAGTCAATAGTACCAATGTCAGTAGTGGATTTTCAATGACACGCAAATGTTAAATGTCTATAGTAAATAACATTGTCTGGGGTATGATAAGTCACTAGTACTGGTGACAATGTCAGTAGTGAATCAGTACAGTTTCACTATAGACATTTCCTGCAGGGTATTTATTTACTTGTATGTATGTATGTGTGTACGAGTGTATACATATGTATGTATGCATGCAGCTCTTCTGTGAGGCTACAGCGAATGAAAAAACTTCAAAAGTGACAGAAAAGTCATTGATCACATCATATTTCTGTTAAATAGAGTTGGGCAAAATCGTTCCTTTTGCGGAATCGTTCCGACCGGACCGAAAGATTAAGGGAACTAGGTCGTTCATTTCGTTCATCGTTCCTGTTGCTTACTTTGGACCTATATATAATAAACAATGTATATGCACCAATACAACACTAAAAAACCAACAAGGATGCTGTCAAAAATAATAAACCAACAGAACATGATATAATAAATAGATTTTATTTAATAAAACCTGATAAAATAGGTAAATTAAATACATTAAATTAAATGTGCCATTAATTAAAGTGCGACGTATGTATAAAAAAAATGTATAATAGTGTTGTGAACTTTTTTTGCAATTATGGAACGTGGAACGATAAAATTTGAATGGCTGGATCAGACCGAACCGTTCCAATAAGGGAATCGTTCCAAGGAACTAGGTCGTTCCGGAACGACACAACTCTACTGTTAAATGCCTCAAGGATAATTTGTCTTAAAGTCTGTTGATTGTGTGGCAAAAGTTCAGAATTTTTCTGAATTTTGCGAACTTACTCGTACATGCCTGTATGGACATTTCGTTGCATTCAGGTCCAAAATCCATTGGGTAGCATATATTCGTGTATTGGTCACCGTTTCTATAACGAATATAATATTCTGAAAAGATCATTTTCTACTTAATTTAGATATTCATACATACATAGTATGTATGTACATATGTAAATATTTCCATAGATTTATCCGTACATACATAAATGGTGGAATACATTTTTTTAGATCTAATCCTCACCCCACCTGAAAATATATTGATTATCGCATTACGGAAATATTGATTATCATGTAGAATCAATATTTCCGTAATGCGATAATCAATATATTTTCAGGTGGGGTGAGGATTAGATCTAAAAAAATGTATTTCACCAAACTGTAAGAAAATCTTTTGAAACTAAAACAAAGAATAAAAAGTCAGATCATACATGAAGCAGTTATGCGATAAGCAGTATTTTGCATAATTCGATTAAGGCATGGCACATATACCAGGTATCGGAAATTCGACAAGAACTCAACAGTCCAAAAACAATAAGTATTTTGTTGGTACCTATAAGGTACTCGCTTTATGTCAAAACACACAAACAAATTTAATAGATTTTCTTACGTGAGCGTTTAAAACTGTCTCAATTCTTGATGTATTTCAAATTGTATCAGTTAGTATGAACATTTGATATACACCGAACAGACATACTCGTACATACATATTTATTAAATGGAATTTTTCGTTATCAGTTTAAAAGGCGTAAACATTTTTATTGACAAAATTCTCAATTTTCCAAACACGATTGTAAAGCGGGTCTAGGTTAGTTTTTTCAACTAGTTTTGTTAAGATTATTATAGTTTCTTTTATGTTCACCTTTTACATTGATAAACCCAAGAAAATATTTAACGATAAATCGAAGTTTTAACGTGCATGAATTAGTTTAACAGCAATAAAAACGGCTCCATGAAAAATGGCCCCAAACCAAAAATGAAAAATGGCCCCAAACTTTTTACATTGAAAACAAAAATAATTATTTTTGAGGCCATTTTTCCTATTTTGGGGCCATTTTTCATTTTTATTTTTCGAATTTGGGGTGATTTTTCCTAATTTGGGGCCATTTTTCATTTTGTTACATTTAACAAAAAATGAAAAATGTCCCCAAAATTGTGTAAATGATATAAATACCACAAAAAACTCATTACATCAAATAGTGCATTTTCAAAACATGTATTATTATTAAACGGCGACGTTGCTCGAAATTCTATGGAGTAGAGTTACCTTGAGCCCCGTCGAGGGGCCTATAATGCAAAAACCCGTTAGTAAGCTACTGCCGCTGTGAGCCAACATGGAGAAAAAAGTGGCTGCGCCAACAATTGCCCAAATAATTTAAGTCCCCAGATTTGCTGCATTGCATTGGGGTGCTACGTCACAATAAAATTAGCTACGTATGTAATACAATGCAGTAAATCTTTACTAAATTAACGAAAAATGAAAAATTACCCCAAACTCGAATGTGAAAAATGGCCCCAAACTTTAAGAAAAATGGCCCCGAACTTAAAAAGAAAAAATGAAAAATGGCCCAAAGTTCGTGTTGTTGTTTTTAATACAAAAGTTTGGGGCCAAATTTCATTTTTGGTTTGGGGCCATTTTTCATTGGGGCCATTTTTCATGGAGCCAATAAAAACACTAAATTCAAAGACATTTATGAAACAAGTTACCTTAACAGAAATTTCATACGAAAGGAAAAAAACGAAAATCAAATAAACTGGATTGCAGCAGCGGCTATTTTTTAATTTTTAAAAGTAATCGCTGGTGCCCAATGTTGCAAATGAGAGTGTATATACATATTTTCAATTATTCTGCATGTATTCTTCTGTAACACAAAATTCTCAATGGTTTTAAAATTTTCAAGTCTGTTCTAAAATTTTGTGCTTGCTGAGCCATTTTTCAATATAAAATTCGAATTAATTGTCAAGTATGTAATTATGTATTGGCAATTTTTGGAACACAAGATTAATGAAATTTTTGAATAAACTGAATCTACTTTTAACTGAATAAATGTTATGAAAATAAAATTAAAATAACCAATAACTTTTTAATTATTTTTATTTCAGGTAATTCTCAAAAGCTATTCAATGATTTGAGCATGGTGGAATAATAAGGTGCGCGTAAGAATACAACAATAAACGACATGCATTTTTTTTTGTGTAAAATTCATTCAAAATTGTCAAAACAAAGCTGTATACAAAACAAAACAAAAGTTGTTTTGTATGTATTTATTGGTTATGCAAAAACAAAAAGCATAACGCAAACAAAAATATTCATGATGGCGGCCAAAAATGTAAACAACTTTTGACAAGAAAAGCATACTTTTCCATTTTTTTAACGGTCAAAACACAACCCTACAAAAAACCATATTCCTTCTTGCGCACACCTGATTACTCCACCATGGATTTGAGGCTAAAACGACTATTACACATCGAGCAAGGCGTATCCAACAGATGAGCTTACTAGCACAGCCGACTGAGCTCGCTTTATAGCAAATTTTCATACAAACTGATATAGTTTGAAGAGGGTACATAAATAATGGTACTCATACGTAAGAAAATGCTTTAAATTTGTCTGTGTATTTTGATCTAAAGCGAGTACTTTACACTAACAAAAAACATGTTGTTTTTTGGATTATTGTAGTTGTTGTCGAACTGCGCATACCTGTTAGTTTTACCATGATGACATCGAGCATGCTGTTGAATAATTATGTTGGTTCGCAATCAGGCCTTTGAACATGTGTAATTCGTAAAACAAACAAACAAACAAATCTGCATTTCATGAAACAAAATTTAAAAAAACTCAATGTCAGCTGACAACCGAATTATTTGAAATATTTTTTAAAATTCGTTTTTATTAGCATATTTAGAGGTTTTTCGAGATCAAATTTAGGCGCCAACATGTTTGACACTGTAATAGCTTACGAACGACGAACATGCTGCGTCCATAATGGCTCCATTTTTAAAAACCGCTGTATAGTTAATGCTACAACGAAACGATTACCACCTCATTTTTGAATTTCTTATATGTGTCTTTTTTATAATTTTTGAACGTTGGGTCATAAGGTAAGAGTTAAATTCTATATATTTTCTTCCTTTATTCTTGTAATACTATACATACATACATATACATATGTACACAGTATATTTCACTTTATTTTTTTTTATATTATTAAAGAATAAAAATTTATTAATCGTAATTAAAGTTTTGTTAAAATATACGAATAGGTACTCAAAAATTTATGTTTTCTAAAAATTCAAAAAGTATTAAACTATTTTTCAAGCTGGTGGTAAAGATCTACTGATGAATTGGTATTTAGCAACCAATAAAATGTATCATATAGATTAGCTACGCTATGTATTAAATGATGCTTTGTCGCTATATAATGCTACTTTTAAACTCCCCTGTTTGGGACGAATCGCAAAATATTTGAATTCACTCTCTAGCATTAAGTTTTCTAAGTGATACGTGAGTGGCCCCCATATACCTGTTACGCCGTTAACAAATCCATTAAACGCCGGCAATAACACTTATCAACTTGGAACTCTGTTGCTACAGTAATTTTAGTATTTGTTTTGATTCCTCATTTGTGTATTTATGAAAACAAAGGAAAATAGCAAATCATAGTATATCTTTACAACCAGCTGCAAGTGACAAAGTTTCTTTAAATTTTGTTCGTTGCTTGTGCTATATTTCTATAAAATTAAAGTTAAAGTTTGTGCTTTGTGTGATAAATCTAACAAAGCAATTATATTTATGTGGAAAAACTTTAGTTTGATCATCAGGCACATAAGTTAGATTAATTTATGAATTTCTAACAATCATAAATACATTAGATTCGTTGTCCCATATTTGGGTTTTCAACTGTGATATGGATTCTGTTTGGCTGGAAATTGGTCTGAATTGTCAGCATGTTGTTGAAACGAAGCAACCGTTGCGCTATCAGTTGATTTGTGATAAGCAATGGCTAAAAATTTTGGAGAAGAAGCGAAAAATTGCTGATTTTCCAACGTATCCGAAATTGGATAAAAGAGCACATCCAGAAGGAGATTTAGAACATCCCTGGTGTCGCATTCTTATGCAATTATATAGGAAAAAGTCCAATGTTAAAGTGCATTCTTTAAAAAGCAGTATCTATGATCCTGATATTAAAGAAGGGCTTCCAGACTGTATGCCCTTAAGTTATTCCCAAGCTGTTTATGATGTAACATTAGCAAATTTTAAAAATTTATGGGCAAGCTTCTACAAACGCTGTCCTGATGCAAATATTAAAGGTTACAGTAAGAGACATACGAAATTGATTCGCTCGCCATCGAGAACTGTACTATCGTATGATGCAGTTTTAAAAGAATTAATAATAGAAGTTTTTAAATGTCAAGTAATTCACTGCAAAACAGATCGTTTTAATGATGATTCACCGAACGTCATGAATAGTGATGATAGCCAGGAAAGCCATCCTAATATAATGCGCGCTTTGATAGCTATTGAAACGTCTTCATACATTGCAGTTCTCTTTTATCCTCCGTGCATATGTACTTCTTTGTACGACTGCATCACATTTAGTCCAGCTCTCTTGAACAACAACTATAATAAATATTTGTTTTTGATTTATCAGCTACTTCATCTTTATAAATTTCTTCACAGCGAAGGGATAATCTTGGGAGAAATATTCCTGCAGGACATTTTACTAAATGAAAACTTGTGGATTTTGTTGGTGCCCAATTTGGAATCTAATATATTGCCTGTATATCAAGATGATGGAATATCGCATTCCCCAAGCGAAGCTGCAGGCCACCAGGATTTAGAGTATGATCATGTAAAGGAGGGAGGTGACCATTTATCTGTCTCAAATCTTAAGTTAGATTTGAAGTTTTCTTATGATTTTAAGCAGCTGTCCCTTAGAGACTATTGCGAAATGTGGTGTAATGGTTTGTTAAGCAATTATGATTATATAACTCTACTTAACAATGCTGCAGGAAGATCCCTTAACAATCCGTCCTATTATCACATAATGCCGTGGGTTACAGACTTCACCTCACGCTGTGGATCCAATTGGCGTGATTTATCTAAAAGTAAATATCGCTTAAATAAAGGTGATACTCATCTTGATCTCATGTTTCAACATGCCGCACAACAATCTCTTAAGGATAAAGAATTGAGTTTTACATCTAATGCTATGCAAATACCCCATCATGTATCCGATTTTCTATCGGAAATCACTTATTTTGTGTATATGGCTAGAAGAACACCCACATATATATTAAGGGAGCATGTCAGACCCATATGGGTGCCTGCAGAATACCCAGCATCTATACAAAGATTACAGGAATGGACACCAGATGAATGTATTCCTGAGTTCTACTCTGATCCAATGATTTTCAAGACAATTCATGAAGATTTACCTGACTTGGAAATCCCTTCTTGGGCTTCTTGTCCTGAAGATTTTATTTGTAAACACCGTGAGGCTTTAGAATCTCAATACGTCAGTGACAGATTGCATCATTGGATTGACTTGAATTTTGGCTGTAAGTTAAGCGGAAAATCTGCCGTAAAATCTAAGAATGTCTGCCTAACCATGGTAGATCAACATAAGAATCTTTGTCAACGAGGTATTGTACAATTATTTATACATCCCCATCCATCAAAAAGAACGACTTCACCATTCTTTAACAAAATAGCTCCGCGAATGCAAAACTTATTTCCTATAAAAAGCAAAAGGTCTGAAAAAGCAGTTAAATCTAAAAACCAACCCTTAAATAAAGAATTTAAGAGATTAGCGAAGAGTACAGAAAATATAAATAAATGTTCAGACGCATCAGATATGATAGAAACAAAGTACCCAAATTCATCTAAAACTTCACCAAGATTGTCTCTAAAAATACCTTCCATGCAAGAAGAAACAACTTCCAACTTCTACAAGAGTACAAATTTTATAGAACTGCCAAAGGATTATAATCCTTGCGCCTTATTGCAATCATTGGAAACTTGTCAACAATTTATAGCAAAAACTTTTCCACTGCAAAAGGCCACTGAAAACGTACAAGCAAAAATATACTCTGGTGACTTGCTGTTTGAGGACTATACTGAGAATCATAGCTTCACCAATCAACTCTTTAATGAAGTTTCGCCCACGGCAAGTTCATTCGGCCCTACCCAAAATAGCAAACCTAAACATTTGACTGCAACAAGTCTCTTGCCTATAACTCATAAAGCTCTATCTCCACAACATTCCATAGAAAAAAAACAAAAGGATCTACAGATATTAGGCTGTTTAACTTTAGAAATATTCACATTATCAAAATTAAGGCCACTGATAGGTCACAATTTAACACCAAATTTTGAAGAAAGATTAAAGGCCTGTAAAACTATTTTTGGCCTTCATAAACGAGAAATTCCTAAATGCTTGAGATCAATAACTCGTGAACTGCTTAATTTAAATTGCCAAGATATAACCACTGAAAATGGCCTTCCTCCGTTATCAGCAAAGCAGCTTTTAGAGCCAATATATCACAACCTGCTCATACCTTTTCCTAGTAATTACTATCCTACATATATATTATTACGAACACTCCAATCATTTGATTTTAGCTCTGTGTTACTGGAACTACACACACATTTTCACTGCAATGGATTGGATTGTGGTAAATATGTTGAATTAGATCGATTGCGCGTTTTATATGAACGTAAAATAGCGAAGTGTAAAGTAATGTCTTGCTGTGCTCTTATACGTCGTCTTTTGGATCCGATTGGCTACGAACAATTCTCATCCATTGATATACTTTTACCTCATATTATTGATTTGTTAGTACAAGAGCACACGTCCATACTAGCAGCATGGAATCTTTTTGATGCGATGGCCCAATCGTTAGGGGTTGCCGAAACACAAAAGTTGTTATTACATCCTGTTATGAAACTTTACGACATTGAAAGTTTTGAACGCGGCATGACTTCTGTTCGCAATCGCTCTCTATCAGATTCCGTTGCAAGTAGTTCCGGACTTTTACGTTTTTCCACTTGCAGTTCGTTCAAATCGAGAAAATCAGTTAAGCTATATCACCAAATATTTTTGCTCAGGCTAATGGTCCGTTTTGGTTTAAAGTGTTTTTTGAGGAATTTTATAGCACCTCTTATAGAGGCTGTGGGAGGCTATAAGGAACCTGAAGATAGCAATGGACTACATTATCACAGCACAGTAGCAGGTAGGCGCTCCAGCAAGAATCTGAGCTATGCAGCAAGCGCCACAGGAAATGACGAGGAAGAAACTTTAACGTCATTTCGAAAAGTTGAGGACTTTGAGGACAATACCTTGTCTGCAGAAGTGGATGGTAAGAGTATATTATATTGGGTTTTGAGAGCGTTCAATAGATTTAGTTCATTGGATAGAATTTCGTAATAAATAAAAAAATATGTACATAAATATAATTCTGAAATATATTTATGTAACTCAGTTAATTTAATTTTTCATGTATTGCAGCCGATACAAAGCCTGATGTTGATGGCGTGTTCTGCTTTGAAGATGATACCAATTCAGATCGTATATCAAACTCCGACCACATTTCTAATAAATCCCTAGACTCTTTTGACATGCGGCCAACTACTGCCGAAGAAGCTAAAGAAGACGACGAAAGCCCGTTAGAAAATAAACAAGCCATATCTGAAATTATATATGGTTCTAAATTATCAAATAACTCATTTGAAGACGCAGAAAAAATATCTTTGAACAGTCAAAATGCCAACAGCGATTCTCTGATTAATGTTAATCACCTAGGACCACGTTCCCCTACTATAGCTATTCCAGACAATGTGTTCCGCAGATCCTATCAAATTAATACAATCGATTGTGATATCGGCTCTCGCAAAAGTGTTGACTCATTCGAGATTTTGCAGAATGCCGCCGAAGAAGACCAAAAACTTAAAAAAAGAGAAAGCCGATCTAAACATTCAGACTTTGATGTTATTGATGCCGGAAATTGTTCAAAGACTCAAGGAAATACAGAAGATGTTTCTCAAGAAGCATGTGATTCTCTCCAAGCTTCTGTTATTTCGAAGATGTCCGAAGAGAAGTCCTTACAAAATAATTGTATCTCTGAAATGAGTAGCAAAAGTTTGATATGGCTTTCGCATCGATTGGGACCAGTTTTAACATCAAGATATATTACAAAAAATTTGCTTAAAATGCTTACTTTATGTTACGTTGGCCAAGAAAACCTTTTGCCCGAAATGGGACCCTTAGAAGACTCACATATTTTAAATTATTTTACCGTGTCTGATGCTAGAGTAGTTGGCGATCGTAGTGCAGTACGCGTACTCGAATGTTTAATGACTATTGCTGCTCTTTATGGAGAGCAAGTAATATTATTGCAGTATTTTCCTCACATAAGTGAACTAGTAGCAATGAGTACAAAGCGTATTACTGGTAGTTTAGAGGGCGCTTTGATCAGTACTCTGCAATTATTGAAATATTTAATACCCTGTCTTACAGATGCTACAATTATGGAACATTTAAAGGTAAACATTTTAGTTATACATGTTTTATTTAGGCACGAAATTATTTAAAATTTTCTAATAAACAAAAAATAATTTTATAGTTTTTATGGCTAAACGTTTTTGACGACAGTAAAAAAGTTGAAAAATATTGCCTATCGACCTTAAAGTTCCGATGTTATCGAGAAAAAATATTTGTTTGCGTAAATATCAAATGATGTCATCTTTTTACTTTTCTAGGATTCAATTCTGGATTCGATTATACTGCCCATTCTCAATTTTTTGGCCTCCTCGCATGTTCTAATGCCAAGCGGTTACTTGGGACGCTCAATATTATCGCGGAAATTTTTAGATGCCGTCTATGTTTTAAGTGTACGTCTTGGCTCTGACATGACTCGAGAACATTTATGCAATACAGTCCTCAGGCCGTTTTTCCTTATTTTTGATAAAGCATACGGTGAAATCGCTAATTTTGAAATAGACTTAAATACAATTAGCATATCACCACCGACTCAAAAACATCAATCGAAAAATAAACGAGAATTGGAAGAAATAAGAGATGTATTTTCGGCAGCTTTAGCTCACAGTGCATATTTGATATTCCTACGATTTCTCGGCGAAAATATAATGAAAAAAACAGTTTGGAATATAGAATTTATACTAACACTTTGTCATGAATTCGAGTCACCCGATTATAAAGCTTTTACCAATGTACCTCGTACCCCTTGTGATGCTGTAGACTCTCCTACAAATAATTGTTTGGAAGCTGGGCAAGATCAACATGTGGTCAATAGTTTTGGTACTCAGGTTGTAGGTAATCGTATAGAGGTCACCAGCCCATTGACGGAACCTTTGTCCAAAATCAAATCAAACTGTGGTACTTTTCAATGTATTGAAAATACGGAAGTTTTAGATATTGTGGCATACAAATTCGAACATTTACCGAAAACTCGTTATTTAAAAGGAAATTGGTTGGCATATTGGCGTCATGAAATTACACGTTCAGATAAGGATGTTGCTTTAAATTTAAAACAAATTAAATTGCAATCATTTGTTGGTCACACAAATTCGGTGCGTGCAATTGTGGCTTTGGACAATGAAAATAGTTTTATATCAGCTTCAAAGGTAAGTTGTCGTAATTTATTTTAAGATTTTTCCTTTTCACGTAATTTTTGCATTATAATGAAAATCGACTTGCAGCACCAAGAAATATAACAACATTTCCAAAAATTTAGTTATTTAATAGCGAAAACTTTTTTAGGATAAAACAGTCAAATTATGGTCACTTCGCAGTGAAGGAGATGGCACAAAAGCAACGTCGTGTCAATTTACATATACTGCCCATAAGAAATCCATACACTCATTGGCTTTTCTTGATTCTAATCGATTTGTGGTTTCTTGCGATTCCGGCGTTCACATTTGGGATCCCTTTATTGGAAGACCCTTAGGAATTTTAGATTCACCTAAACATAATCCCATTACTGTGGTAAAATGTTTACCTTCACCCAGTCCTTTGGTTTTAGCCGGCACAGCAGAAGCTTCTGTAAAGATAATCGATTCACGCTGCATGCAGTATGTTAATGAATGGCGCGTTAGTACAGCTACGCAAAGTAATGCCACTGTTAGATGTTTAACGGTTGCTCCTTCAGGTAACTGGATGGCAGTCGGTTTGTCTTCAGGTTCCATAGTAATGCTAGACACACGTACTGGAATGATTATTAACTCCTGGCGTCCTATGGAATGTGATTTATTGCAATTGGCAGCACCCAACGATAGACAATTGATCAGTTCAGCTTTGGATCATAGTTTGGCAGTATGGCATGCTCACGATGGTATTTTGCACTATCAATTGACGTAAGTAGTCAAACAGATATATTTTCGAAATATGTATGTATTAACCTTAGTAACATTTTGTTTATGTTTAAGGCCTCCCGCTGAACCTGCCCACTTTTTACAAACTATTGACTCTGAGTTAATATATGCCACCACTGGTAATCGCATTGGTATATACTCTGATCTCAGTAGTTCTCATGCCGCTCATAATGTAACGAAATTACGTTCAGAAAATTTTAGAGGTGTTTTAACCTCTTTAGCCGTTTTACCTTTAAATCATGCTTTTCTCGCTGGTAATGAAAGTGGAAACATATCATTGCTGTGCTAAAATTATTCAAACATACAAATGTTTAACCGATTTAAAAAAATGAACATATAACTTCTTCGTAACGCATGTATGTATTTTATTCTATGTTCACCGACGACTTATCCGTCATTTGTGAAGCTATTTTAAAAATGCACTTTTCATAAGAAATGTACCACAACACTCCACTGGCGAGCGCAGTTTTACCAACATACGAGTCAAAGCTTAGTGTGAATTATTTTATTGCCGATGCGAGTAGTTCAAGAGGAAAGTAGCTGTGTACGAACGGAAGAAGGGGTATCTCCCATATTAATTATTATACATATGTATGTTCATATGTATATCTTGGATACTATATCTGTGAGAGTCTTCAGGTTGCTGTGACTTACACTATATTCACTGCGTTTAGGTTTAATAAAAAGTAAGAGCATACGCATTGAGGGACTGATAGCTAACATATTAATTATCGCATATCTGGAATACTATATCAGTAAGCGTATTCAAACTGCGTATGAGGGGTACCCCTACCAAGCAATGTAATATATAAAAAAATAATATCGACTTTAAAATATGCACACTGAAAAGTAAAATATTATGCGTTAACGACCTTACTATCTGAAGTCGGTGCAAAAGAAGGTTTATAAATAAATACAAAAATAAATTTATTTTTCGATTGTCAACCAATAAATTAATTTATATATAATGCATATAATACATGATATTTTACATACAATAGTCCAAGCACAAGATATTTTTTATAAAAAAAATAAAACAAACATAACTTTATTTATTTCAATATTTATACATAAAGGAAAATAATTTTAAGTTCTTTATTTGTTAATAAGAATTTTTTTTAAAAATTAATTTATTTTTTATGGTTTAGCTAATCTATCCATTGAGTGAATTGTTGGAAAAAATAAAGTTGTGTTTTGTTGTTTTATAAAAAAGATCTTGTGATTGATTTATTATTATATACATATGTATTTATTTACATACATATGTAATTAAAATAAAAAAGTCTAATAAAACATTTAAAAGCTTACTTAGAATACATGTTTATTTTGAAGTCAATTTAATTTTTTATTATTTTTATTATATGTAATTGATGTTTAAGAAGTTACAAGTCTATGATTTACTATTACCATACAACAGGAAAACTTTAATTTAATAAAGAAAATTAGTTACATTGAAAAAAAAAATTATGGTATGATTGTTTTTATATCGATTTCGAATCCAAAAGGAATTAAAATTACTTATATAATTTTAAACGTTTTTTATATGCTTGAAAGTGCTTTAAGACGTCTATGTTCATTTAGGAAGCAGTAATTAAAAGTGTTATGATCTCCAGCAATCTAAATTTTCTTCTGATATTATATTATGTACAACTTTGTAGCGAGTTGAAATAAAAAATCAAATAACATTTTTGTCAATATATACATACATACATATGTATGTAAATATATACGACTATGTACATACATATCGCACTTGTTCCTCAAAAGCGTAACAACTCAAAATTTTCAACTTTTCTCTTTTAGCAAAAAACCAAACCACAGTGGTCATATCTACCCACTGTACAAATTTTACACCACTCCTCACTAAAAAAAAAAATACAGTTGTATCTCTCTTTGTGATTAAAAAAAAAGTTTTTGACCTCTACTGAAAATTCATGAATTTTGAGTTTTTATGCTTTTGACGAACAAGTGCGATTTGTTTATATTATTTACATATAATTTTTTTTTCAATCAGACAACCAAAGTACATTTACCAGTAAGTACGTGTTATATGCTACAATAGTAGTTTTACCCGATATGTCCGGTAATAGTGTAGGTTAAATTTAAAATATATTAACATCGAATCGAAGTGTCTAGTAACTAATTACCAATCGCAAATGTTTTATCCTGTTCCTGCGGATGTCAAAAAGATATGTCTGTCTCATAACGGTTAATATTTTATAGCATGGAGTTTTTTGTTGTTTCTGCATGCTCCTGTCAAAAAATTGTGAATTTTTTAACCAGTGTTTACACTTGACAATAAAGTTTTTACACTTAACAGAAAAATTTTTCAATATTATTTTAAAAAATTTTGTGCATAAAAGAAGAAAACTTAAAATAGAAACTAATTCTTATAACGAATGATACGCTAATCTTGGCTTTAACCAAGGCAAATTCATAAGAGGTAAAGTTTGACATATCGGCCATTATGCAAGAAAAAAGTACATCAGCTGTGTTTTCAAATTTACCTGTTATGAATTTGCCTTGGTTTTAACGTTATTTGATTTAATTTTAGCATACATATTTGATCCTTGGGAAGCATTATTGAATTTTCATAATAATTGCCAAGACATCTTTGTCACGAACAAAACTAACATGTTTTTTTTGTCAAGACAGAATTATCAGTTGCAAACGCTGGGTTAATTTTCTATCAAACTACCATGGCACAACTACCAGGTATGCACAGTTCGAAGAAAAAATGTGTTTTGTTTGTGTAAAGTGTTCATTTTATGTTAAAACACAAACAAATATCATTTAATTTTTTACGAATGCACAAAAAACTAAGAATTCGTTACTCGCAGTCTACATTAGCCATCGATTTGTTCGGCCAATGAACAAATGCTTGTTCCCACATTATTTTAAACTATGATAAACATTTGTCATAAAGTGAGTAGAGTCAGATGTGGTAGTAAGCTAACCTTTTGGATACGCCTTCATACTATTTTTCTCCAAGAATTTAATTTAAATTTGACAGAAGCATTGTAATTTAATGAAATCAGCTGTGGTGTTAACACTACCTGGTAAGCAAATATACTTTGCAAACAATTTTTCCGGTGTTTGCTTTATCCGTAACAAAAAGTTTTGGCTGCACTTACAGCACAGGGTACCCAGAGATGACAAAAAAAAAAAAATTGGACTTCGATCATATTTTATTTATCATAACTCGGCATCGTGAAAAAGAGACAACATTAGTGTGTTTGTTATGAAGATAAACAAAACGAAAAGCAAAAAAAAGTTCAGTTTTTAGTGGAAAATGCTACATGAAAGCACGCTTAAATTTAATAAAATGTAATAATATTAAGTATTTACGGGATATAATTCGTAAATAAAGTGTTAAAACAATTTAGTGTGTGCTTATATATTCTGTATATTAAATTTATATACATATGTACATATAAGCTGTAAATTTGCCAAATATTTGGCACCACCATATGGTGGTGGTTTATTACTTACACACATACATACATACATACATACTTGATAAATTCTGATATTTTGCAGATATTATAGTGATAAAATACAAACGATCAGTGAAAACCAACTTAAATTAATTAATTAATAATATTTTTAATGTGAATTAGAGAAATATATGGATATTTATGGCCAATAAATGAGTGGATATTTAATTATAGTTTTAGTTAATTTTCATAAAAATTTAAAATTCGTTTAAACACAGTTTCATTTTTTCAGTCAAACTTAAAGTTCTTATTTAATTACGATGAAAATATGGTAGCACTACGTAATATAAAAAATTTCCCACAAATTTCCCAAAAAAACAGCTGACTAGAGCAAATAAAGAAAAATCTAAAAATAATATATTATTATTTTAGCTATAAATAAGAATAATTAAGAACTGCTGAAATGTTTTAAAAGAATAAGAGCAACTTTCAGAACGATTAAAAGGGTAATAGCGAAAAAAGATGCCAAAATTTTATGCAACTTGTCAGCAGCCACAAATATTTTATTTGCTTTTTTTCAAACAAGAAGAACAAGCAGTCAAAAACATATGGAAATTCGTAAAACTTATGTAGTGTTTAAACACACAACGTTGGCTATTTAATGTTGATTTAATATTGCAATGAAAAACAAAATTTTATATATAAACGAGTTTTAAAAATAAATGAAACATTATCATCCACTCATTTATTGGCCCTTATTAATTAGTTTTGCGATTTATAATTTTAATTTGGATAGAAAGACAGCACAAAGAAAAAAACCAAAACCCGCGATTGTATGAGTGTATACAAACAAGCATGCAAAATCTTCCGTCTCGTGTCATCTCTGGTTACTCTGTGCTTACAGTTTGTATTTTTGTCTTGCTTTTGTTACATGTTTCGTATGGTGCTAAATCGGACTTTAATTAAAAATATTTATCTTAATAAAATTATACAACAAAAATCTATTTATTAAAAACGATTCCAATAAATATTGTGAACTGCATTTACAAACAAAGAAAGTTCCTGAATATGATATTAAGAATAAAATTAATCATAGTTTGTTTAAATTCCTTAGTAGGTAAGTTAATTTACAAATAAAATGAACTGTTAAAAAGATTACAAGTTACGTTCCAGTAAATATTATTTGGGATGCTGCTAGTATGTTTGG
This sequence comes from Lypha dubia, assembly GCA_947311025.1. Classification (NCBI taxonomy): domain Eukaryota; kingdom Metazoa; phylum Arthropoda; class Insecta; order Diptera; family Tachinidae; genus Lypha; species Lypha dubia. The sequence continues at coordinate 6,062,275 of OX371261.1, read as the reverse complement.
GTTATCATAATTACATATGTATGTATTTATGTTGATGTGCAATTAAAAATATATTAATAACATGGATGAAGGTACACATGGTACCTACATATATAACTACACATGCTTAGAATAATAAATATTTTCAAAATAAGTGTAATGAACTTTATATCATATGCATATCCATATGCCATGTATGTATGTTCATATATAGATATTGTATGTGTAGTAGTGTATACCGCATACGGATTAGGAAAAATAAAGTATAAATATATACTTATCTCAGTAATCTTAAATACCTATGTATATACTTACAATTATAATTTATTGGGTTTTGGTATACATCTCGCCTAAGTTTTCATAAGTTTAGCTGTTAAAAAACAATTTAAAATTCAAAAAAAATCGGGCGCACTAAAAAGAAATTTAAGCGGAGAGCACGCGCAACTTCCTTAACTGCTAACTTGAAATTTATTTAAAAATTCCGTTAATTTGATCGGGCTTAACTAATTAAAATGTTTTGCAGTGTGGGATTTTCACCCACATCACAGGAAAATAACGTAATTTTAACACGCGTGAACAATTGCTCACTATCCCATCTCTAATATGCATACATATGTATGTATGAGTACGTACATTTGAATACTCCTATATTTAAGCATGTTCTTCATATGTACATACATCCATACATATTTTATTTGTATGATAACCTTTTAGAAATAATCATAATTCATAAGTTTAGCTGTTAAAAAACAATTTAAAATTCCAAAAAAATCGGGCGCACTAAAAAGAAATTTAACCCATTCAGACCCAAGCTTTTTCATTTAAGAATGTATGTTGTATCTTTTAACAATAAACGATAAATTATTACACAATATTGGTCAATGTCATTTTAAAAACTACTGAATATTTTAATAAAATAATAAATAAAACAAGAGTGCGTGTGATAATAATTTCATATTTGAAATTAAAAACGAAAAACTAATGGCTCGATTATGGATAGCAACCGAACCACAGTTGCGTTGCCAGTTGCTGAGAATTGTATTACGGATGGCAACTGGCAACTGAGAGCTGCCAGTTTCAGTTGCTATTTAGTGTTTTTCTGGCAACCACAAATTTTCAGTTGCCGGCTGGCAACGCAACTGAAGTTCGGTTTGCTATCCATAATCGAGCCATCAATTTCCATAATTGAATTCGCCATTTCCAAATTTAATACCAAACAATGCGACACTGCAGAAAAGGTATTAAAAAGAAGCTTTACCAACACCGTTTCAAAACAAATTACATTTAAAAGGCAGGTTTTTTCGTTTCAAAAACAAACGAAAATTTTTTGATTCGGTCGCCTCGAAAATTTCCATAATTTTTTATAAAACATAATTTTCTACTTAATTCCTATTGTTTCAATTAAAAAGATGAAAATTTTATTTATATTTTATCAGAAGAGAAAAAAATCTTCATGGAAGTGTAATATAAAATGAAAAACAAGAGAAATCACCTGAATTTGTTTCATTACAAAAAGTAAACCAAAAAATACAAGCAAATGCAAGAAATAGTTTCAAATAATAAATAAAAACCCCCATTGGAAACTAAACAAGAAAAGAAAAAAAACGGATCTTATCATAAAAACAAACGAAGAGAGTTTAAGTGAGTAAAATGGTCAAACGTAAAGCTGACGATACATCAACAAGCGATAATTTAGAAACTGTAGTAGTGAAACGAGGTCTGCAGTCAACGTGCAAAAATGAAAAAATTTATAATAAAATCCAAAAGGATGTTGAAGAAATGTCATCACTTATTGTGGAATCATCGATCTATATACATTTTTCATTAATGAAACGATGGCGTGCTGGCGATTTTAATCCTATTAATTTTCTACATTACTATTACCCTCTAATGCTGAAAAAAAAAATCGCAATATATTCTTGATCGTGACTATGAAAAATTGCGAGGATCCATACCATTGTACGATAGCTCGCATAGATCTAATATTTTTGTCGATTCAGCCAACCAGTATGAAGTAATTTTTCACAACAATATCTGGACACATGGTTACACTCGTCTACGTAGATATTTTAAATTTGAACCTGACAAGAAGAAAGTATACAAAACGTTAGCGTATTTATTCAATACTCAAGGTGCTAATGAACCAGATGAAGAACTATTAAATAAAATAGAATGGAATGGCGACAAATTGGATAAATTAAAAAATAAAAAATTATTTTGGTCGTACATTGAATTATTTTACAATTTACAACGGTACAATGAGCGTAATAATCTAAAAAACTTTGCATTAATACCGATATTCAATCATGGTCTAAAGCATATTAGATATGATTCGTTTGCGTTTCATAGTTTACTATGCAGCGTTAAACTATACAAAGGACCATTTAAAAATTTCAATCGTGATGTTGAGTGGAGAAATAATTTCAAGTTCCCCGAAACGTGTACGAAAAAATTCAATTATTCGTTACAAACTGACAGTGTTGCCGTTTCATTTTCGATGAAGAAAACAAAAATTGTAACATCTACTCTTGTAAAGCGTAAAAAACATCAAAAAGATGAGACTGATTGTTCTGGAAACTTGGAAAAAATACGAAATACAAATTATGATCATCGTTTTGGTCTGGATCCTGGTCTGAGGTTAATATATGGCGGAGTGAAGGATGGTAAACCTTTAAAATTAAAAAATGCAACGTATCAACACATGAGTGGCAATTATGCTCGTAAGCAATTATTGAAGAAATACACGAACAATTTTAATGAAGTTACTCAAGAATCACCTTATTTGGAAAATTATGAAAGCTACACCAAGTATCGTTTGTCAATTTTTCTACGAAAACAAGAAATATTTTCGAAAAGAAAAGTAGCACGACTGAAACTAAAGAAATTTATTTGTGTTGAGAAAACGGTTCATAAAATTGCACAAAAACTCGTACCTAATACCACAGACAACACCCTAATATGCATTGGTTCTACGGAAATAGCTTCGAATTCCCCCATGAGAGGTTACGTTAGAACACCACACAAGAAGCTAGTAGCTGCATTACGAGTAAGACGTGCTGATCTTTTGTTCGTCAACGAGTTCCGGACTACCAAGCTGTGTGCTGGCTGCCACGAGGAAAATATCACATCGCGATCACCACATAGGTACCAATTTTGCCCAAATTGTCGTACTTGTTGGAATCGCGATGTGAATGCTGGTGCTAACATGCTTTATCTTGGAGAATGTGTTATACATGAAATAGAAAAACATGTCAACTTTAAGAAAGCTTTATTTTAAGTTGCATTATTTTATTATTTATGTCAACTTGGTCGTTTTAATAAAAAATGACTTAACTTTTTTAGATTTTAGTTAGAAATAATCAATCGTTTCATTTCAAAGTTGGTGAAATTATATACATACATACTTATGTATGTACATAAGTAATTAGAATGAAAAAGATATGTCTGTATGTACTTATCGCTACCTTAAAATAGAAAATCCGCAACTATTTTTTTTCAAACCGCCATAGGTATAATAAAAAAATATGTACTATATCCACATACTTATGTAAGCATGCAAAAGTGTTTTTCTGTGTATTTTCTAAACGAATATACACTTTTATGTTGCTTTTTGTTAATTTAAACCATAGCTTGGGAATAATGTTTAGTAATGCTAATGATTAGCAATTGGATTAGAAATTTTAATTGTGCTGAAAAATTGATTAATTATGATTAGTTAGCCATTTTAGACGATTACTAATTGAATAGATTAGAAATAATCAAAAATCTAATCACAATTAGTGACGATTAGTGACGATTAGCATTTCTAATCAAATCTAATCAAATCTAATAAAAAATAATCAAGAAATCTAATCAATTATTTTTTTGATTAGTTTTGATTAGATTTGATTAGAAATGCTAATTGTGATTAGATGTTTGATTATTTCTAATCTAATCAATTAATCTGAAATTTTTATCAAAATCCAATTCTAATGATTAGATTATTTTATTTCTCTAATCGTAATGATTTCTAATTCTAATCGAAATTCCCAAGCTATGATTGAAACTAACCCAGGAACACAAATTATTAAACTAAAAGAAAGACTAAAAATGCCAAAATTAGCAGAAGAAAATAAAGACGAATGCGCAGGCAACGGCGGAGACGCCAAAGGCTGATTTTAATACACTTTTTTAGAATTTTTCTGCGTTTGTATAAAATATGAATTTTTGCTAATTTTGGCATAAGACTGTTTTTGTTAGAAAATGGTATTATTTAAAAGGCTATAACTCCTAAACGACTTGAGCTATTTGAATAAACTCTTCACCCTATGTTAGAGTTGACCGTTGGCTACATGATGGTGAATTTTTGAATTTTTGCCAATTTTGGCTTTTTTCATAAGACTATATACCTACATAGGAACATATAGCCTACACTAAAAAAACAATACGCGTACACTAAAAATACCGTACGCGTACACTAAAAATACTGTAGGCGTACACTAAAAATACCGTACGCGTACACTAAAAATACTGTAGGCATACACTAAAAATACTGTAGACGTTTTTTAAATAATTTTTAATAAAGACTACCTAAATAACTATTTTAAATTTACGCTATTCTGAAAAAAACTTTATTTTGTTTAATTCTTTATAGCATGTCTGCCGCTTATTCCATACGAGAGTCAACAATACTACTTTCTAGAAAACAAAGTTTCTGTAAAATATTTGCATAATATCTCAAAACACGAAACCAGCTACACTTTTAGTTCTGTGCTCAAAATAAATTCAGTATGGAATAGTGAGAATGAACAATTGTTGGAACTTTTTTTTACGGAAAATCGTGTTGCAGCTCCGGATAAAATGGGGTATATAAAAGTGCAACAAATTGATAAAATACCCGATAGGCCTTTCTACGTCAGTTTTATCGATAACAAACCAATTAAGGTCATAGCCCACACATCGCGAGATCAGTCGCTGCTAAATATTGAACGCGGTATTGCATCCCTGATGCATATTAATTTTGAAAGAGGACCCGTTAGTGAAATGGATGTTTCCGGAATCTGTAATAACTTCTATAACACAAAATCATCCACGAAAATTAATAAAGTTAAAACGGACTGTTCGCATTGGGATTTAAAGGTGAATTATCGCGGCGAAAAGCCTTTAGGTAAATAATAAAAAAAACATATTTTTCTTACCCAAAAATAATTATATTTGTGCAGGTGTTCATCAAAAATCTTTGGAGAGAGTCGAATATGAATTGTCAGCAGATGGCCAATTACTTACAGCATCTTCTGTAGAAACTCATAAAATTAGTTTGGAAGCTCAACCAGAGGTTGGCACTGAAGTAGAATCTTTGTTTGTATTAAGACATATATCATATACTTCTGAGGCTGTAGACCAGCTTGCCTTTAAATCGTCTGAAGATGCTGTTAAAGGTTTATTGGATTGGTATAGAGTTTTTGACATTGAGGGCGATGTGGATGGTGCCATAAGTGAACTTAAAGATTTTACGGTAAGCTTCAGAAGAAAGTAATAGATGTGTACATATGTAAGTATGTTTATAAATAAATAATTTTATTTTCTTCTAAAAAATTTTAGCTGAAAGAAAAAGTATCATCATTAGCTAATGATTTGAACGATGATATGATAGGCAAGGAAGAATTAGCCATAGCATTTGCAAAACTTATACCATTGGCACGTATTACCAAACAAGAGGAATTCACAAAGATATTAAAATCTAACAAACAAATACATTCTCAGCTGGTGGATCTTATGGGTGCAGCCCAAACTATTGATGCTCATAACGCAATTAATGAATTCTTTGATTATAATGAAAATGCTAACGAAGATTTATTGGAAAAATATTTGCAGTCGTTATCAGTAGGAACCCATCCTGAAAGATCTATTATCGAAAACCTCTTTGGGGTTCTCTCATCTACTGAGACCGGATTTCAAAATAAAAGACTTGAAGACTCACTACTGCAGTGTGTGGCATCTCTTGCTCATCAATCCGGCTTTGACGAAAACGATGAACTTCTTAAAAATATCCGACAATTTATTTTAAAGAAACTTTTAAATGATTGCGAAGAAACTGTGTGCAAGACACTTTACGTAAGAGCTTTACAAAATCTAAAAGATCCTTCAACCATTCCTATTTTAATAAATTATGCGTTAGAAGGAGAAACTAAAGTAGCTGTAGCAGCTTTGCAGGCTTTAAAAGCATTCCCAATTAGAAATTTCAATGAAAAACACCGGCAAGCCTTCACCAACATATTCTATCAAATAAAAAAAAAATATGATTCCTCTGCCCGTACAATAGCTTTGGACATTATTTTGGCAATGAAACCGACACCACAACAATTGGGTTACTTATTAGACTATTTGGCGTCAAATGATCGCCATTTCGAAATAAAAACTTATGTCATACAGAAATTGAATGTGTTGTCCGAAAAGTGTCCTCGTTTCAGAGCTTTATTAAAGTCAACCTTGTTCGAGAGGCCCCACGTTAATAATTATCATGTTATTGGACAAAAAGGTAAGATAACTATGATATTTACATATTTATAGAAAAATACCCTCATGATATACAACTGTATGTACACACATACATATACATATGTAAATACATACGTATGTATATTTATTGACAGGTGCAGAAATTATTATTTGTTAAAAGTCCATAAAAATGAAAGAAAGTCAACAAATTTAAAAAATAGGACCTTGCAAAAAGAAAGAAGGTACCTGCAAATAAAGAATTGAGAGCAGGTCCTATTTATTCTTTTCAAATTTGTTGAAGTTTTTTTTTTTTGCATTTTTAGGGAATTCTAAAGCAATATTTTTTGTAACTTTAGCTAATTTTCACGGTTTTTACGTTTTTTTTTTAATTTTCGCAAATTTTCCCTTTTTGCATGAAAGTGTAAAAAAAATCGGATAAGTGCTTCCATTTTTCCACATATAGGAAAGAAGTTCTATTTTTATGTGATAAATTTGATTTAGTGTGTCTCGTGTATGTACTTTTTGCCGTACACGTACATACATAAAATTTGATATATGTATGTATGTACATATGTACATACGTACTAATGAATTAGTCTATCGTTCATGTACGTTTTGGCTTTACACGTACATATGTACATGAACTTAGAATAATTGTACATATGAACCTGTCTATCGTACATGTACTTACTTATTTTTTTAAAAAAAGTTTATAAAAGGAAGAAAAATAAAATATGACCGCTTATATTCTTCTAGGTCACAATTTAGGCGATATCATCTTCCATTTGTTGGAAAGGAATTGATATCAATTATTATAAATTAAAAAATAAGTAAAAAAAAAACATTTTAGTATAAAGTATAAAAGACCTAAATAAAAAATACCAAATGAGTTTACAGTGTATTGTTGTATCGTATACATTTTTGTAACCTACATATTCAACAATTCTTGCAAATAGCAAAGAAAAAAAAAAAAGAAAACAGAATGCTGACCAACAATTTTCGCAACCAATATCACGCAAAAATAAGTTTCAAGTTAATTTAATTAGGTAGTTATGAAGGAGATATCAAACCAGTTGGTTGGCATATAAATTTGAAAAATATTCAAAATGTTAACCATAAAATTCGTGTGTGTGTTGTGCTTTTTATTGAGTTTCATATCCGAGGTATGTTTATCAGAATATTTGCGTTTCGGCGGCACTGAAGAAGAGTCTAAACAAGCGGATTACTATTTGTCAGCTGACAGTGGTTCCCAAGCAGCTCCAACAGATGAGCTAAGAAGAACACAGCGATCGTTTTGGAGATTGTTTAAGAATGGCCTGTTTGGCAAGTGTGGAAATTGTTGCAATAATTGTACTTATAATGTTCGAAACGGCAATTTGGCACATCAGCCATTGTTGCCATTTCAGCCGTTGCAACCATTGCCTCTGTGGCGACCTTTAAAGCCATTATTTGGTCGATTAAAATGCGATAGTTGCGGAACAAGTAATTATGCTGGCAATAATATCAATAATTGTTGTTGTGATAATTCACCAGGAAATTTTGCGAAACAGTACGAAAATAATGGTGTTAATAGTCCTCCAAATTATAATAATAATTTTTCACCTGGTCCTGAACATGTAGTATATGAAATTCAAACAGAGTTGCCACCTGTTGAAAGTGATTGCAAAGTAGATAATGGCCTTGTCACAGTGGACTCATACATACCATCCACTCCGAAATCTGAAATATCTCCAAGAACCAACGGTAAAACTCTTAAAGATCTTCGAGATTCAAATAAAAAAGTACCAAATATTAGATATCAACCCATAATCTGTACGTCTCCTCAATATCCAGAAAACAAGTCTTTAAACCAAGATAAACAGCAGGAAACAAAATATTGCGAAGGATCTAAAAAAGACGAAAACCTTCCTTATAGTGAGTTGCCTGCTCTCAGCTTAGGCTATCCACCAAAAAATCCCTCTGTATCGGCGGTTTCAGCAGTTTATAATATTATAACACCAACAGTAACGACGACTGGAAATCCGTCAATGCCTAGTGTTATTGCACCCGGTGTTCCCTTTCCAAATTATATACCTTTATGTAATTATCCATTAAAATCACCAGAATCAATTAACTCTTTGTCATCTCTATCTGATTTTGTTGCCCACCGACCTGCGCCGATTCTATTAACACATGATGATCAGCCTTATCGTGACTGCCCTGAACTTTTTGAGGAGTATCACCGTAGACTAAATAATGTTTTGCCGGAAAACCATGATGGAACTGGGCATATATCTCCTGAAGACTCTCAACTTATACACTATTGATTATTCAGGCTATAGATGTAAAGACAAACACTTTAATATCAATTTCTATTTAACAAGTGACATTAATTTCAGTCAAATAGTATATCTGCATCTGTTTATTATATACATATGTACATACATACATACATACATATAATAAATTATTATAACGTGATATGATTAAATTTTCAGCGAACTAATAATACAATGTTTTTCTTTTATCCAGATTAGAAAAATAATTTAATTCTAATTTTTAAAACAAAAATATTTTATTGATCATGAACTAAGTTATTTATGGATAAATGCATTTGAAATTTCTAGATTATTTTAAATTTCTTATAAAATGTAAACCGTAAATACTTTCGCACTGTATTTTGTGTATATATGTATGTATGTATAATTCGAATTTAAATGAAATTAAAAAAAAGTAAAAATACCAACAATATCGAAAATTTTTGAAAAGGCACCGTTATAATTTTATTAAACAGTAATTAATTTCGTGAAATTTAATGTCTATAACTGATAAATTGGATTTTTTATAAAATTACTCTTTATGTTTAAAAAGTTCCAAAGCTCATCTATTTATACTTAAACTCATAATCAGATTTGTGAATTACAAAGCATAAAAATAGCCTTTCAAAAAAACTTTTCAAACATACATAACAGAAAAGTAAACACATTCATAATAAAAAATTATTATTATCTGATGAGTTAGTATGGCAACCAACGAAATATTTATTTAGACATTGCTAACCCGCAACAAATAAATAAAATTTAAAAACATTTTCATTTTATCTTAGGTTTAACTACAGTTCTGTCCAGAGACTTGTCGTGGGCACCAGCTTTCAACGAAAGTATTCTCAGCATTCAAGAAATTTATCAGGGTGTTTTGAAACGTGGATCCGTAGAATTGATTCTCTCTGCTGGGCAGGAAGAAACTAGCACATTTAAGGTAGTTAGTTGTACATTTATATTTATTGAACGATTTTCATTCCCAAAGTACACTGTATATTGATGTATAAGTAATTATTATAAAAGCACCAATTTGTCCCCTTTTTATCCCTTGAAAATTTCCCTATATTTTAATCTGGGTCATATGCTATCCGTCTACCAAATTTCATCCAAAGCCGTTTAGGGATTTTCGCATTACAGTCAAACAAATATCCAAATATTTTTTACTAATTTTTTATACATTAACATGCACTGTAAAGAAAAAATGAGAAAAAGCTAGAAGTTTTGTCACAAACTTTGGTACTTTTTCTCTTTTCGATAAATTTGGTATACAGATAGTTTATTGCCTACATTAACATGTAGTATGAAAGAAGTCACGAGTAAAATCATTTATTTATGTATTTATATACAAACGAGTATATCGTCATCTTAAAGACCTAATAACCTATCAGCAAAAATTTCAAAATTGAGTTTTTAAGGATTATTATTCCCTATATTATAACGCATATGTGTGCAAAATTTTGAACATCTAATTTAAACAAGTTATTACCAAATAACCAAATAACCTATCAGCAAATATATTGCAAATAGTTCCAATTTTATAACGTTTTATCCCTCTCCTGTAAACTTTTGAAAACTGCAGATAGGTTATTTCCTCTTTAAGGTCACGATATATGTACTATGTAGAAAGTTATTGAGGATATGCTATATTTTAGCTTGGTATTTATACGAGTGGTCTAACGTCATTTGTTGGAGATAGTGATGAAAATAGCAATAATGATGAAGAAGAAACTGAGGATAGTACTGCTGCAGCTGGCATGGAAATCGCTGTGCAGGGTGTACTTTTAAGGCCTTTAGTATTTTTTACTGGTCAATCTGAATTAATGGGACATGTATGGAGTGGTACTGCTTCGGATCCCACACCAGCTTTTCAAGCTACTACATTGTCTCAAGATCATGAACATTATATAATATTGTCATCAGGAGCGACAGTATATATACAAATCATTGGCTCTAAATCTGTGGATTTGAATGGTAAAGTAGATTTTAGCATATGGAATCGTAACGCCAATACGGAAATACACCAAAAGTAAGATCCTTCTTCTATAACAAACATAATTTAAATTAATGTTGTTAAATACGATTTTTTAGCACTGCTGCAGCTGTTCATGGCATTATCAAAGCTGGTTTTACCTATGCGCATGTTTCGAATGAATTCCTATTGACATATGAGCCTAAAATAAGTCTTAAGGCCGACATTGATTTTTATTCTGGCATTAAATTGTGCATGCAACTACAAAGACCCGAAATGCTGCTGAAGTAAGTGCAATATAAAAATATTTCACCTGAAATACATACATACATACATACATACATACATATACTTATGTTTAATCCTATTTTTGCAATTTTAGACACTTCAACAAAAAAGTGGTTAGTTTGCAAGCAGACAAAAAATTTACCAAAAAAGTCTTGTCTAAATACTCTATTAAATTCCCAGGACGAACACTAGCTTTAAATCAGAAAAATAACAATATGTGTAAAATGATATTAAACTGATGTTTCTAAACTTTAAATTGTAATATGACTTTAAGTAGAATTTCTAGAAATTTTGAATTGGCCAAGTTTCGGCTAAAAAATATTAAATAATCGAAACATTTTTGTGATACATATTATCATTAGTATGCAAAGAAAGTTGATCATAATTCCAATAATTTTTGCCGTTTTTGTGCTACGTATAGTTTTTTACTCTAGATTGTGGACTTAATTAATATACATATGTACATAAGTATATTTATTATGACAAATATCACAAAGTTAAACTTTTATCACGATACAAATTTATCAGATATGCATAGACTAAATAAATATGTACTTATGTAAGTGTATTTTCCAGTTGGTTAACAGGTAGCTGTGAAAAGAAAAATAGATTCCAGCCTAGTTAGGTTCTGGTGTGGTCCCATTGTCTGTGTCCAGCAGAACTTTAGAAATACGTCGTTAAGTTAAAGATGTAGTATATCTGCACAGCCGGATTAAACATATTAGCATAGACTAAATAAATAAGTGTAATTTCCAGTTGGTTAACTGGTTGCTGTGAAAAGAAAAATAGATTCCAGCATAGTTAGGTCCTGGTGTGGTCCCATTGTCTGTGTCCAGCAGAACTTTAGATATGCGCCGTTAAGTTAAAGGAGTAATATATCTGCACAGCCGGATTAAACATACATATTAGCCCTATTAATTGACACATTCCAATCAACCGTTAGTCAATTTAATATTTCGTTTAGCTGATCCAATTAGATATGCCGTGTGGACACACATGTCGGCAATATGAAGCGAATGACAAAATAGGCATTAACTCGTCTGTTACGGGAAATTGTGTGTGCTATTGTTTCCATAAAAAGTGGCAGCATTGTACAATAATTTTATACAACCATGTACAGTGTTGCAAATAATGTGCAGTGATGACAATGAAAATGTCAAATTGAAGTCGATATTTTGCAAAAATCTGATTTTTTTTTTCTCTTATTAAATGCAATTAAGAGAAAATTGTGTCCCATAAAAAATTCTTCCACTTCAGTCTTTTAGTGAAACCCTGCTGGAATGTGTGTGATTCGTCGCTAAATTAATGAAAATCAGTCGTTAAAATATAAATATGAATAAAAGTTCTTTCTTATTTTGAAATTTATTTAATTAAAAGAATAAAGAACTATTCCGAAAGAAATATTTGATAGAAAAGGTGATTATTTTATATTAAAAAGTGTTGAAACATATAAAATAAATTATGAACATACATACTTATGTATGTATGTATGTACATGCTTATGTATTGATTTTTCTGATATGATACAGAATTATTTTGCTGAGCTAAATAAATATGAGTAATTTGACGTATTTTCTAACTTTTATTCACGGAAATTGTTTATTTAAAGAATATTAATAACATATAGATCTAGTTACATATATCAAATGAGAAATAAATATTTATTTTATGGTGTTTAGTGAAATGAACTTTCAAGCAGCAAACCAATTCGGAAATGTACATAGCCACATATGTGTATGTATGTAAGGATATAAATATGTACATATATCGCAAAAAACAAGAGTATGACTTTCAGTGATGCAATTTGCAAAAAAGTACTGTCAATCGTACTTATTTCTCTCTCTCAATATTAAAAATATAATATATAATGTATTAAATAAAATAAAAGTACTTCTTTAAATTACCAGTCTTTAAATTGGGAAAAACGAAAATAGAACAGAATGAAAATGATCATTTCAGTTGAAACAATCGAACAATATATAATTAAAAAAGTTTTTGGCGGTTTCAGCGATAACTAGTTCACTCAAAGCAGGTGGAGTTAATTCGACAAGTAGAACATTGACATCAGTGATGGAATTTGAGTTTTTTTGTTTTGGGCCAAATTGACAATTCTAAAGGGCCAAAATAGCTTCGAGAGGGCCAACAAAACTTTTTTGGAATATATTTGATAACAAGCTTTTTATTTAAATAAAAACAATAGTACAGTACATACTCGTACAGTATAGAACTAATACAGTATATGTGTTTTATTTTATTTAGAACAAAAATTAACGACGGAAATTCACATTGTTTAAAATTGTTTTTTGTTAAGGTTATATTTAAAGCAAATACATATTTCAATATGTAGTTAAAAAAATATTGTAGTTAAAAAACATATTTTCTATGTAATTCTAATTTTATTGTATATTATCCCCAAGATTTTAGTTCAAAGTTCCTCAATGGTGATATTACTGTTTGTAACATTTTTCTTTGTTATAAGTTTTAAAATATCTTTATCATAACAATTACCAGAATTATATTTAATTAAATCTTTCGATTGCATTAAAGATGACACGGTATTTACATGAAGACGATTCCTTATATTGGTTTAAAAATATTTTGGGTAGAAAAAATTCTTTTTACACATGCTGAGGAGTGTGGAATGTCAAGAAACAAATAGTGTATTTTGACATCCGACAATGATGAAAATGTTAAAAACAAGTTAACCGCTGCGCTTACAAGTTCACCTGAAAGGATTCGCCTTGGGTACTAGCACAAGACAGGTTTGCAAATAAAAGTAAGGAGTTTTTTCTTGACAAACAAAACAATGTTGTATATAAAAGTATGGTTCGAAACAGGGAGAAAATTACATTGAAAATGTACTGAACGCTTTCAGTACATTTCAAACCGTTCGAACGATTTGAAGCAGTTAGTTGAGTTTTGATCTGAAAGGGCCAAAATAGATAAGAAAGTACCACAGGGCCATCAAACACTCAAAAGTGCCACAAATGGCACAATCGTGCCACATTTTCAATCACTGATTGACATATCTGCGCCCAAGGCAAATTCATCACTAATAATTAATTCGCCTTGTTTGCGAATATCCATGCAAGGCGAATAAAACCAGATGGCAGCGTTACGACAGCTAACTATTTTTTGCCCTGCTTATTTTTTAGTTGTAAATATCAAAGAGTTGTTTTCTGGTTATATTTTTGACAGCTTCAGTTTTTCTGGCATTACTTTTTCACGTGCTGCCAAATTCTTGTTTTCTCCCGCTGCCACCTGGTTTAATACGCCTTGTATCCATGCATGTACAAATTTGGACATTTCGACCTCCATGACGCAAAAAAATGTAACTCAGCTGTGCTATTAACAAGTCCTGCTAAGTGAAGACGCCTTGAAAACAAGGATGCTAGGCATATTCACACCAGGTAGACTCGACTCAATTCGCTTTAAATTATCTCCAGGTTCTTTGTCAAAAAATATACTGAAAAATGTGTTAACAAAGCATTTGACATAGTAACTCTTTCATTCCCGAAATTCTGATGGTTTTACTTGATCGGATTTTTTTTTTATATTTAGGCATATACAGTGGAGCCCCGAAGTGCGTCGTTTCTATATCCGTCGCTTTTAAAAATTTGGTTGAACCCTCACCTTATCGTAGTGTTTGCTTTCATTGGCTTACAATTTTTGTTTAGTGCATTTTGTTTGTGTACAACTTCACAATCGCTAAATTTTTTTTTATGCACTTTGTATTTTTGTAAGGAATGTGTTTCACCCCTATCATGAATACTTTTCCCCTAGAAACTTTTTCCCTTTTCCTAAATTTGCAATCGTTAAACAATTCCTCGTGCATTCTTTCATTCCAAAATAAAATTCCTTAACCGTGAATGATAAAATGCAAAAAACCAACGCTGCAACCAAAATACCGCTCCAATGTATACATATGTATGTATGTATACATACATATGTACCCGAACTAGCATTTTTAATCGTAAAACACTCATCCGTGATCGGAGAAGACGATTAAACCGATCGTCCATGATGACGAATTCCGATCGCAGAAGTTAAAGACAACGGGGGAAACTGTGTCCTGATGGCGACTCTTCCATCCGAATTGTCTATGATGCACCATAATTAGTTGCCTACGAATCGTTTAAGACCCTTTAACAAAACACCCGTCCAACAGTCGTTTAAGTAACTTGCAAGAGAATTTCTCCTCGAAGAGTGAATCACGATTGTTAACTAACTCCAATGCCCGCCAAAATGCGTAAACGACGATTAACTTATCCTAAAATCGTAAATGGCTCGCAAAACCATCTTTCTGAAGAGAAAAATATAAATCCACTCCAATAATCGACGTTTATAAAACGAGTTGCAAAATGATCGACCTCGTCAAACAATCATGCAAATGCCAGCTGGGACACAAAGTATATGAATATATGTACTTTGAATGTACATACATACATATGTGTGGCTGTGTATATTTTTGAACGGAAATGTCAGATTTTTTTTTTTAATATTCTTTGTTATTTTACATTCACTGAGAACTGATAGCGGGAATAATTTTACACGGGAGATTCACGATACCATTTCACCCTTCGAGGGGTATGAAAATTTCACGTGAACAAAAATTCCACTTGCTATTCACGTTTGTCTACTGTTATGTATGAACTAAAAAAAATTGCATCAATGTTCTATTAGGGGAAGCAGTTTTTTTTGTCTAAAATTTTGCCGTTATTTTTGGAATTGTAATACCAATTCATTAGCATATTTTTAACAGGAGAATAATATTTTCTAATAACAGTTTCCTCTTTCAAATCATTACATTAACTTTTGTTTGTAATTAAATTTTATTTAGTTTAATCACGTAACCTCATACAACAATTAATATATACTTACATACATACTATATACACAAATATATTTAGAAATACTTGATTTTTTTATTTTTAAAAATGTGATCCATTTCTAAAATGTGTCCATAAATTCTAATTGAATTTATAAAATCATATGAATACACAACCATTCTTCCCTTCATTCGTTCGTTCGATCATTTACAAAGTAAATTGCCTGCATTTGGTCGTTAACGATTCGTCTGTCACAGTACGTAAATGGAAAGTGTACTTTAGTTAAAAAGAGAAAATAAAAAAAAAAAAATAAAGAAATGGATGGGGAAAATTAAACGCCCACTTATTTACACCCACACTCGTTAATTCTGTTGGCATTCAAAAAAAAAAAGAATAAACAAAAACAAACAATACATATATTTGTTATAATTCTTGTACATTTATTAGAGTTGTCAATTATTCTCCTTTCAACTTTGTTCGAATAATTCATATAATAGTTTTTGTTTGTTCGATCAAACGATTAAAGCTAAAAAATTATTCGATTAATCGATGAGAACAACGAATAAAAAAATGCTTAAAAATTATTTATTGATAAGTAAATGTTTGCTATTAACATAAAAATGCATATATAACCAAAATAAATTAAATATAAAATAGATAATATTTTTATTAACAAAAAAAAAAAACATAAAATTAATAATACATAAAAGAAACTTATAAATGTAATAACTGAGTTTACTTTGAACTGATGTATGTTGATTTTAGTACTTCAAAAACACATGTTTTATAAAATATATCAAATGATTTAGGTTGTTCTTAAGGAATAATCTTTTAAAAATTTTTTTTGCTTTCAAACGAGTTTCGGTTTTTGTTTTTATTAAATTAGATTTTGAAAAAAACTCTCGCTAATTGTCGAGGTGGATGATATAGTGAGAAGAGCATAAAATAGTTTACATATCAAATTTTTTTGTTCTTTTTTTAGATTTTTCCAAATATACCATATCATCTAATATATCGCTAAATTTTTTTTTATTTTCTGAAGTTTATTAGTACAAAAAATAGAAGAATAGAATTATTTAATTCGAATAAAAGATTGTTATTTTCATTACTAATAACTTCTTCTATATCATTACTTTTATCTGAAGTATTGTACTTAATATAAAATAATCTAGAGTATAATTCATTTTCATATTCTTTAGTTTAAATTTGTCAAAAATATTTTAAAAACTTTCATTCCAGAATTTAAAAATATTATTAACTTATTTTAAAGTTTTATATGTCTCTTATATAATCTTATTTTAATACGTTTTAGTAAATCTGTTGCAAAAGAACTATTAATTTTTTTGTTGTTGATCCAACAATTTTGTATACTTTAGGACACTTCGCTCCTTTATTGCAACGTAGTCATATCTCAAAAAAACTCAAACGTAAGCAAGTATATGGACGGCTTGAGCATGTAAGTGGTTATAACTTCGGTTTAGATAGAGATATGTTTATGAAATTTTTTTACAAATAAAAAAGTTATTGAGAAATTCTTTATCGTCAGTAACTGAAAAACTTTGTTTTTTGAGATATGACTATGTTGCAATAAAGGAGCGACTTGTTACATGTGACTTTGACTTTTTCTTTTTTGTTCTTGATAAAATTCTTCTAAGCCAAGCTCATTCTGAAAGATAATTATATAATTATAAAAAATAGAATACAATAACAACATTTTGTACTTACATGATAAGATTTATATAAAGCAATTGCTTCGTTTCTGGCTTTTAGTGTATTTCTAACTTATTCACCTGAGAGTGAAAAAAAACCCCATTCTTGAAAATTGTTTAACGTTTCATTCAAAACATAGCACTACTAATAGGTATGCGCAGTTCGACAACAACTACAAACCTCCAAAATAACAAATTTAAAAATTTTTTCGTATGCATTTCAAACTGAAAAAAATTTGTTCGATTAATTGACATTAATTAATCGATTTATTCGTTATTCGAAAATCGGCATTTTAAAATTATTCGAACAAGAGTTTCGTTCTGTTTGATCGATTAATCGAATTATTCTTAATCGGTTGACAACTCTAACATTTATACAATTGTACATCCTCAACACAATCACAGTCATCATCAGCGGTTATACATACATTATATGTATGTAGATAAGATTACATAGATCTGTTCTAACTACGACTTGTTCACATGAATGATAAAAATAATATACAAATTTTTTATAAATAAATATTAAAAAGAAAGAATAGATTAAAGATTTCCGTTCATAAAAATCATCCAGACAATATAATGTTTGTAAGTCAGCATTTGCTTTATCCCGCTTTTCATTGCATTAAATAAACTGTTAAATTTGAAAGTGGTACAAGTCAATTTTGTGCATCTTTGCAGATATATAAATTCATATCTATTTTGAGCGGTCACTCTAATATATTCCATCACTAAATATTCGTTTAATGGGACTTTTGAAATGTAAACAAAGTCTCGTTAATTAGTCGAAGATCGATTTAAAACTCTGGTTTTCATGACTCATATTCGAAATACCAGTGCTTGTTGGTTGAAGCCAATCATAATGAAACTCTAAGCAAAAACGCACGTGATGCCGGCAAAAATGCAAAAAAATAAAAATAAAAGAGCGAGAAAAAAAAACGCAATCGTAGTTAAATTATTAAACGTGGTCATTCATTGTTTTTATGGGTAGAACCAAGAGCAAAATTTAGTGTTTTTTCATACTTTTAACTTAAAATATTTATTCATTGCAAAAAAAAATAATTAAAAACACGTACTCAGCTAAAATTTTAATGGAATTCCAATCCAAAACGAAACAAGTAGAAGTAATTTCTTTAGACTATATTTGATACAGAGTTGGGAAAATAAATTGGAACTGTTTTCGTAATACATAATACTAAAATCCAAAGTAGAAAAAAGAAGAATCAAACTGCTCCTCAATTTTTATCTAATGTACTAGTACGTTAAATCAACGAATTTGTTCATTAATTTTGTTAAAGATTAACAACGAATGCTTGCAATGAACCGTTTTAAGGTAAACTACAACCAATATTTTCATTTAAATTTAAAGTGGAGGTAGGGAATGGCATACGAGTACGCACTATTTAGATCAATTCGCCACAATTTTCTGCATAAAAATCGACAAAATACTGAAAATAGATTGTTATCTTGTTGTAGACAATACATATCGCACTTGATCAACAAGAGGGTATTAACTCCAAATTTTTAAAATATCGTTTTTTGCAAGAAATCGATGTACAGTGGTCATATCAACCCACTGAAAAATTTTACACCAATTTATCCATTCTTTCACCAAAACAATACAGTTGTATCTCTTTTTATGATAGAATAGTAGTATTAAGAAAAAAAGTTTTTTGCCTCTACTCAAAATTTTGAGTTAATACATACCCTCTTGTTGATCAAGTGCGATATGTACATTAAAATTCTGTTGTAGAATGACTGCGGTACCAAATTAAATGCATTTAACTTATACTCGAATTGTTTTGTACGAATTGATAAATTTGAAAAGTAAGTTTTTGATATACATATTTTTTTAAGGCCTACATTTTTAATTAATTTTTATTTAAAAAAATAAAAATTAGCCAAAAATTATCTCTTCAAGCAAAACTGCTAGAATAAAAAGCACTAAAACTTGCACTGAAATCGCTATATAAGCTATTGGGTCGCAAGAATTATAAAAATTATAAATTTTATAAATTATAAATTTTATATCTGAAGATTAATAAGCTTCTCGTTAAAGCTTTTCGTATGGGAAAATGGAAATGGAATTATGATATTTCCTTATGAAAACTCACTGAAAAACAAAAAACCTTGTTTGTTTAAATTATTTCATATATGTACTTATTTGTTCTTATTAGTTAAATTATGTTATTAAATCACAACAAAAAAAAAAAAAATTTAATCAAAAAATTAAATCTGATTTTTTACAACCGAAAATAAAAGACACGATTGATAATCTTATCCGCATATAAAAATTATTCCGCGTTTGGCATTGAATTTGATACTGATCAAATACATTTTCGTTTCATTTTGGTATTTTTTTTTTTTGCAGACGAATCGTTTAATTCAATTTTTTGTTTGAATTCTTTTAGTTGTAGCGAGTTCTTCATCACTTGTGAAATTTTTGTTTGTTTTATTACGTGTTTTGTGTCATGCTTAAATTAATTAAACTTGTTGTTTCATTACTTTCATAGAGTTTTATTTTCATGACTAAACTTTAAAATAAATACAATTTTTAGAATTATGAATAGAATTTAACTTTTAAACAATTTTTTGCATTGATGTTTTTAATCGCTAAAATGCTAATAAATTTATTTAGAATTAAAAAAAATATCTATTGAATAACAACTAAATGCAGTTAATAAATTTGAAAAATATTTGACTCATTTATTTACTGTGATGATAATGAAAAGTTAGATTAAAAGGCAAAATAGAAAAAAAAAACAAACAAAAAAATTGTCGATAAAATATATTTGTTTTGCAATTTCTTTATTCAAACTTCAATGCGATATGAATAAACAATATTTGTTTATATCGCAACCCAGAAAATCAACAGTTTAAAAAAATTCTTCTTTTCGCGAACAAGTGACAAGATGCATCTGATGAGTCTTTAAGTTTAACTTTGGATGATGTACTCCCAAAGCTTTTCCGGAACGAATCATGTGTGATATGTTAGATGGAACGCAGAGTGGCAGTGTCAATGACAACATTCAATAAAATTCATTTCCTAAAAAAGATTGATAAAAAATTTCAACCATACTTACGGACTGACTGACCTCTTACAAAAGCAAAATCTCAGTAAATGTTTTTTAACAACGCCCAAGTCGTTAATTTTTCATTTCATTTTTTTATTTTCGGAGAATATATTTTACTTTTTGAAAATAAATACACTTATATGTATGTATGCATGTAAGCGTGTATGTAGATCAGTGATGGGAAAAACAAAATTTCAGAACTGTACTGAACTTCAAATTTTTCTTTTGAAAACCATATGAGTCAAATCGTCATTATCAAAATCAAAATACATATATACGAATTATGATTCTTAAAAATCGATTATGTAGAAGTTGTTGAAAGAATTTAATATGGGCTTTGAAAGGTTGGAACGCTGCGAGTTTCCAACCGACTACAAACTATTTAATGTTTATAATATACGGAATATGTACTTTCAAAGTCATACAATTTTATTCAAAGCATTAATATTTTGAAAAAAACTAAATACATACTTTGAAAAATTTAATTATTGAAAATTCCCTAGATTTTTCCCCAAGTGGCAAATTCATATATATTTGCAAAATTCTGAATGAATGAATTTATGGGCCTTCTTTTTATTTTATATATATTTTTTTTCATGCTTTTAAAACGAATATTTAACAAACTATCGTCTAATAGACTTGGACACGTTTCATGTTTTCCAAAATATAATTCTTTAATGAAAATGGAAATTACCCGGACCTTTTATATCTTTCGTTATTTTCATGTCTGCTATGCACCACAAAAAGGCTTTTATTATTTATAGATATTTCATTTTAATTTTGTTGGTTTTGTATTAGAGTTTTATTAAAATATATTGGAATTCATTATGAAATTAAATTTTGATGTTTTTGAAGTTTTTGCTATGCTTGCAGTTATTGAAAATGTCCTTTAACTGAATGATATAATCATACAAGGCATATTGACGCAAGGTATACTCGCCATAATTTGCCTCAAACAATGACCACCTGTCATGTCAAAAAATGTGTTTTGATATTTTAAGGGCGAAACAAAATAAAATTTTACAGTCTAACAGTTGTTCTAATTACTTCGATCTTGTTTTTTATATTATGAAGTCTGTTTTTTCGAGTAAAAACGATCAACTTTTTTATATAAAATAACAATAACAAATGGCTCTTCTCCAGGGATTTATTATAATATTTTAATAACCGTAAAACTGTTTTCTTTTGCTTACAAATTTTTGATATGAATAAATAAATAAATAAATATAAATAAATAAATAAATAATAACATAAATAAGCTCAAAATATCATGTACTAAATAATATTCGGTTTCCTTCTTTGCTCCCTGCTAATCTTTCCAACAGTAAATTGTCAAAAAACGTTTGCGTAGTGTCAACTCATAATGATGATTCAGAGCATCATATAAATGAACCAATAGAAAAACAGTTTGTCCATGTAAAAGTGATTGATTTTAAGGTTCACCGGAAATATTACAGCGATGTTCTCGAAATCAAAAAAATACAAGTATTGAAGTTTCCATCACTGTCGTAGAAATTAGTACGGGGACAATGGAAGAAAATACGAACACAATGAAGGGTACGGTACATACGTGCGTATACATAACAATTGCATGGTTTTGTGAATGAAGTACACGCTCCCCAACACACTCCCAAACTCACTTATGCACATACATCCGTACATACATAGGAGATGTCAAATACGTACATACATTGTTGTACATACATACACATTATGTATACAATTTAATTACCTATTTATTGCAATCAACATGATTTATTTTAATAGACTTGGAATAAAAAATACGTAACAGGCAACACTTGAGGACAAATGTCGCCATTCTTATGAGACTTTATCAGCAGCAATAGCAACAAAGTTAACTATGTATGTATGTACATATTCCACAATTGTGTCCCAGCAGACATACTTATAGTAATAAAATACAGACAAATTTTCTTTGTTAAATTTATTTTTTCTTTATTTGATTTTATGCAAATTCAAAAGTTTAAAAGTTAAACAAATTTTGAAAATTTTTCAGTGAACGAATATAAATATTTTGTAAATTTACATCAATTGTGAGTTAAAATTCACCCTGCTGTGGTAGAATAAACAAAAATGTTACATAAAATACATTTTTGGAAGTTTGTTCAGGTCATAAAATGCATTAACGGAAAAAATATACATTGGTGCGACCCCAGTACAGGTGGCAGCTCATGCGCATGAAAATTCTATTAAACTCACTCACACACTGTTAAAAAATATACATACTAATTTACTTACAGTACACGAACATTGTATGTATGTACGAGTACATCCACATATTATATTACAGTGGAACATTTTCTATTCCTTTCTTCAATTGAAATTCAATACGATCTTGAGTATTTCCAGTTTTATCCATCATGATTTCTCTGTCTGCTGAAGAATAGAACATATTTTCTTTAAAAAGGTTTTCTCACAGGAGTTAGGTTATAACGAACTCGAATTTTGTTCGTAACAAGTGAAGTTCATTATACCGTATTAAATAATTTTTCTTCACTGAAATTAAAAAGAAAAAATTTAAAACAACATTTTTTCTATAATTTATTTTGAAATATGTTTATAAAGCATATTTGATCGATACTTGAAATAAATATACATACATATATGTATATATAAAGGGGATTGAGACGGTAGTAATATTGTCATGATATCCTAAATATTTAAACTAGTTTTATTTTTTTCATTTCAAGCAATGTAAATAAAACTTTAATTAAAAATGGCGAAATTTGCTAAAATTCGCGAAAAACTTGCATTCCTGGAATTTGCAAAATCGGAAATTATCACCATTTGTATTCGTAAAACAACTCGACTAAAAGAAATCGCATGTTATCAAATTAACATAAATTGTTTCTAAAATCTTAAAAAAAAAAAAAAACACCGGAGAAGTTTGATACTACGAAGCATCATCACTTTATATGTTGATGATGTTGGTTTGGCCATTTGATGGTTAAACGATGAGTAGTTGTGTGTATCAGTTAGTATTCGTTGTTGCTGCTCTTATGTTATCTTTTTTTTTTTTTGTTAATATTCTTCTTAATTTTTATCTCGAATGCAGACATTGTGACGACGGCTTTGTAAAAGCCTACATGAAAATTTACAGAGTCTTCATATGAATTTCCAATAAATGTTTAACGTTTGTATTTGATGAGGATGTCGATGGTGATGGTTGGTAAAAGCGGCACGTGTAATCAATATTTGGATATCTTTTTTGAAATAAAAAAGAGACTCACAAATAATAGTTGCAAGCAGAGCTCCAAGTCGTGCGGCCCGGAGTTTTAAACCGTGACATATTTTTCATACCTGAGCGGCCGCCGACTTGAGCGGCTCACATCGGCTAAGAAATGTCAGTAGTTATTAATACAAAAAGTTACCAAAAACAAAGTGAATCAAAAAAACCGTCCGCCGGTCATATTTTACCTTGCCGCCGCCGCCGAAAAGTTTATAACGACGAAATGTGCTTTGGTGTTCGTTTCTTAAAAATGTTTTGCTTTCTAAAAGGGCAGTGTGTTTGATTCTAAAAAAATTGCCCTCACTAAGGGTGGAAGGCATTGCACTTTTTGCCCCGTAAAAATCGACAGTGTTGATAGTGGCAAGACATTTTATATATGTACCTTTCAATAAGGTACAAAAAGGAAAGCAAACACCATAAGTAAATAAGTTTTGAAATTGTGTAACGTGTGGAAACTTAAAAATTTATTTTCAAAACTTCTTGCAGTATATCTTCGTTGCAACAATTTTGTTGTATTGAAAGAAAACAAAAGATATGTCTTACGATTTGAAGTCGTATAATTGTGTTTTAAGTTTATTGAAACAAAAAAAGTTGAAACCCGAATTAAGAAGCATGAAACCAAGCAACATGATTAATTTTCAACATTTGCTGTTGCAGTTTGTGGCACAAATAACAAAACATTAGTAAAAAATAGGATTTTTAAGTTTGTACAACATTTCACAATGATCTTTTACAGCTTTGTTGCTGCTCACCGAATGTGGCATGCACTTGTCGTAATCTCTACTAAAATAAAGCAACGATATGAGAAGTTTATTGAACCTTAGCGAAGTATAGTTACAAATTGACGCAGCTGCATGCAACAAAACAAAAGAAATAATAAGAAAAAAATTAACTACAAGTGATTTATTTGTTAACAATATCGTACCATTCAATTCAAAAATAAAGCGGCAGTAGCATGAATGCCACCAAATCAAATTCCCTTTTTCCGCAAGTGCACAATTCTTTTTTTTTTTTTTTTTTTGCCAGCACTACTACCAACCAGCATGTGCTTCAAATTCAAATCATTTCGTTAATTTATAATATGTTTCTTCCTGTCATGCATACATAAATACATGTATGCATATATGGTCGTAAAACGTGCAAAAAGCCTAAAGTCGTGCTTAAAAATTTTTCAGAAGCCCAGAAATTTTTATAAAATGAAAACTATTTCGGTTATAAAACATATCTTCTGGATGGTGTCATTACTAAAGTCTGAAGAACGAAATTTTGGAATCAAAATACAAAGATTTTTTTTTTGCAACGAAAAATCCAAATGACTGACATACAACATTAAAGGTATACAATTTAAATTGTATTAGCTACACTTTAAATTAAATGAAAAAAATAGTAAGGAATGATACATATGTATATTAAAATTTTATTTCAAATCAACTGGCGCATCAAAAGATTTTTCTTTAATCTGTTGAATAAAACATTTGCCCAACCTACGACTTCTTGTGAAATGAACAATCGAACGTGCCTGGATCCGACGACACTAGAAATTTATATCATTAACGATAACACAAATTTCGGATTCAGCATCTGTGATGAAATTTATTTTGTGTTATACCTTTTTAAGTGTGCTAAAGCTTTATAAATTACTAATTATCAAAGAATTTATAAATTACTTGTATAACCAACGGCCGACGATATCTCGTTCACTTCTGTGCATAAATATTTTTAATTTGGTACAAAAGCGATTGAATAATAACGTGGCCATAAAGTCCATCTCAAAAAAAAAATTGTTTTGATTTAGATTTTTTTAAACAAACTGCGGTTATGCGTTGCCGCGGTTGTGTTTCGAAATAAAACCCAAACATTTTTTTAGACACTATGAGGCTCATGACCAGTCATCGATGGCTCTCCAGTGATCTGGGTATAATTTTTTCCGATAAGTCAGCCGTAGATAATAGTTTAGAAATTTTAATTTTCAATCTCAGTTAGATGCAGAATGAAATTAACTAAAAAACTAAGAAATAATTTGAAAACATGAAAAAAAGTAAAACAGAATCAAAAAAACTTAAATATTCCAACAAAAAGAAAAATTAACAAACTATCAATTAAATGAAAAAAAATCAGTTAATGATTAAGGAAAAAAGTAAAAAGAAAACTAACAAACAACCAGTAAACAACTACAACAATAATGTCATTACATAAGATTTAATTATTTTTCTGCTGTGCAAACATGAATGCTTCAGTAAGACTGCATGTGTGCATGAAGTTAAATAAAGAAAACATGTACATACGATCATACTTACATAAATATGTATGTATTTATGCATATACAGTAAAAAACATTGTTGATTTATTAATAAAAAAATAAAATTGCTTTATTTTTAAACAATTGAAAATTTTAATTTTAAGTGCATAAGTATGTGCACGTACATACTTACATACGCATGCATCTGAGTATGTACATACATACATATGTATCTATTGCTCATTTACTTAAACAACGTCATAACTCAAAAAACTAGTTTTACAGAAAACGACTTTAAAGTTTTCAATTTACAGAAATAATAAATAATACATACGAGCACATGCATATGTATGTAGTCAGCTGTACCTACCCTGCAGGAAATGTCTATAGTGAAACTGTACTGATTCACTACTGACATTGTCACCAGTACTAGTGACTTATCATACCCCAGACAATGTTATTTACTATAGACATTTAACATTTGCGTGTCATTGAAAATCCACTACTGACATTGGTACTATTGACTAGGTAGTTCTTTTGTAGACATTGGAACCATTGATTCACTAGTTCAATTAAGAAATTATAGTCTACGCTTTTGGTGCTTTTCTAAAGCAGATGTCGATAATGAAAATGCATATTTCACCTTAACCGACCCATTATCTGCCATCTTTCGCCACCACAAATATTTTTGTCATCAAAGCCAAATTTAAATTTGTAGACGCTTTATTGACAATGTCGCCTAATAGTCACCAATATTGTAGACAAAAGTGGTGACTTGGAGACACTTGCCCCCAGGATTCCTTCAGGGTAAGACTCAATGCAAAAACTAAATTATATTCATCTCTCAAGCGGTAAGCATGCAACAATATTTATCTTCTACAACAATTTTACACAATATATAGAAAACGATTAGTGTATTAAATATTAGTTTTGCATTATTAATTGTAAAATCTAAAGTTTTTAGTTATGACATTGTTTAAGTAAATGAGAGTTATGTACATAAGGGGGTTTCTTTCCGATATTCTTTTGAAATCCCGCAAAATTTAAGCGAATAAATCATGCCAAATTGATGCTGGATTTCCGGAGAATAAATAAACATTCCGAAAATAATTTAATATTTATGTAGAATAATTTTCTAAATATTTTCGTTTTTCATACCACCATTGATAACGAAAATACTGTCGCGCTTCCTCAAACATCATATTTTCCCTAAGGATGAGAATGAACCCATTAAGGATGTGGTGAACAAACTTAAAGTGTTGTTATTTTATTATTATTCTACACATTACCCACCCATATTTAAGAAGCGAGATTCGAATTTAAGTGCCATTTAAATTTTTGCTAAAATGAAAAACTAAGGCACATGCATACACATGCATTTATATACAAATATATAATATTGTGGTCCAACGCCGTCAAAAAATATCAATAAAATGTAGTTCACCGATTAAAAGCGCTGAATTTTAAATTCTATTGTTTCTTTTTATTTAACGAAATAATTCATAAACTTTATTTAATGCGATTATTGCAAACTAAATTGTTTAATTTTATTGTCTTAAAAATGATTTTTATTATTTCGATATAATTTAACATGATATAACATTCTAAGGAAATTCCAATCTAAGCGGCAGAACATAATAACGTTTTTTTATAGATGCTGCAGCACACCCTTTTTAATGTCCCCCCTGTTAAATTTGTATATTCATCAAATATGAATTTATGATTGATAAAATTTCTATATATTTGTTTGATTAATGGAAGAAAAGAAATTACATATTTTCGTTTATAATTTCGCTTGATCATTCGAACGAGACACTGAATACCACTAATGAATATATTCATAGTGACAACATTACGATTAGTTAATGTTGTCAATTAAATACATGACAAAAACAATTTTAATGATGTCATTCCTTTCTTTAAAATCTACAAATGTTGTTCACGCAGGCTATTTTCGATGATCTTGCACATACATACATACATACATGTTTAAAAATTATTAAACTAAAAAATGTCAAAAGGAAATCTGCTAAATAAAGTTTTTAATAGTATAAAAGTTTGTTCCACACTTGAATTAATGCAACATATTTATAATCTTTTTCACTTTTAACTTCGAACTTCGAAACCACCGCGACTGCGTTTAACATCCATCGTCTGTCTGTTCCTTAATAATAAATAGAAAAAACCAAAACATTTTGCAATTACTACCATTTATCATATTTATTTTCAAATGAAATTGCAAGTTTTGTTGAATGATTGTATATTTTTACTATTATTCTGCAGAAATAAATAAATGACAATAAATTTAATTGAATTATAACAAATTGATTAAATTACCATTAAAAAAAAATAAACAAAGGAAAAACTGAACATATTTATTGTGACTGCCAGTTAGAAAATTAAATTATAATATTTATTGTAGGAAATATCTGCGTCGTTTACATATGAAAAATTTTGTGAAATGTTGTGCGATGCTGTAGTTTTTGATTAGAATGGTACACATAACACATACATTCATACATACATATATACTCTTGTTATCTTCAATTTTTTTATTATTTAATATTTAAATGTATGTATGTACATATGTACGAGTATGTGCATTTGATTTCGATCTACAAAAGTTTTTCTTGTTCATCGAAATATTTGTTTAATATTTTCGGTTTTACGTAATTTGGTATTTCTATTCGTAACTTAATTATATTGTTTATTTATTGTAAATTATTCTTATACATACATACATATACATATATATCTGTGGATGAATGTACATATGTGTGTATGTTTAAATATTGATTGTATTTAAAATTGTATGGAATAAGAAATGTGTGGTCGAATAACCGTTTAGATACAAAATATTTAAAAAATTCTGTAAATTACGACCCGCCAAACATTTATATTTTCAAAATATATTCCATTGCTGGCGTTAATTTCAATTTATTAATTAGTATAAAATTGCAATATTTTTAACTTTCTGTTATCAAAAAGAAGGGAAATTACTGATTGCATACCGATTTTCTAAAATGGAGTTTTCATTACACCTCCACGTTTTGAGGCCATACTTCTATTTTCTGTATGGATCTAGTATGTACATAGATATGTGTGTCTATGTGTATATACATATATATGTATATGTACGTATTTATTTAACACCTCAGAACATAAAAATGTCTTAACAGATCGGAAAGAAAGTTTGCGATATTGATTTCAGTTTGATGCCGTGATATAATGAACCGTTTCGGTTCGATATTGAACAATTTCGAAAGGAACTAACATACTTATATTTTTTAGTTACATATTTTAAAACTTCTTGTGAAATTAATTTTCCAGATTCGGCTATTTCTTT
Source organism: Lypha dubia (assembly GCA_947311025.1). Lineage (NCBI taxonomy): Eukaryota > Metazoa > Arthropoda > Insecta > Diptera > Tachinidae > Lypha > Lypha dubia. The sequence goes on along the minus strand of OX371261.1, from coordinate 6,032,815 downwards.
TGAACTTGAAAAACATTGCAAGATGCTGCAAGGTTAATACCTATAAGTCTTGCTTTTTAATTTATTTTTTATAAAAGTTCACAAAAGAATGTGACAAAATTGAAAATTAAATTTGTGGGAATAATTCAAAATAGCCACGGGATCTTAGCGGTAAAATAACGATAATCAAAAATGCATTTTAAACTAATAAATTAAAACAATTTCTTTTGTAAATGAGATAACATTGAGGCAAAAAAATGTTCTGAGTCAAAATGACCTGAAACAATCTTTTTATAATTAACATAAGTATAACAGCAGGCTTCATTCCATTAATAGTTATTGGTCTGGCACAGTGCAATTAAAAAACAAAATAAATTAATTAAAAATATGCTTGTACATATGTATTTATGTATTTCAGACTGATTACACATGTTTTATTGTTTTAATGGATCCATTTGTAATTGCCTGTTACGTCGTGATTGGAAAAAGTTTTGAACAGTCAAATACTTCATATTTTCTCCTTTGTGAAATTTCTACGGCATACTACTTTTAATCTTATTTGGTTTAATTTATAAAATTAAAAATTTTCTGCTTAAGTGATTGAGTCTTTAGTTCAAAAAAAGCGTTTTTTCCTTTTTTTAATAATTCACATTAGCGGGTATCTCACGCGCATTAAAAAAATAAATTTGCCAGCAAAAAACTCAGAGGAATTTAATTTTTTTTAGAAATAAATTTTCATTGTGTGCTTTATTGCTGTTAATTTAATTCTATTATAGTCATTTATTTTACTTTCTTGTTTTTATTCCATTTCATTTTATTGTGTTTATTTTAAACTAAAAAAATTTCGCTTGTATTAAATTAAGTGTTTGAAATATTAAGCGGCGGCACTCACTGTCCTGTACGGCATGAAAGTCAGTCAGAATTAAAAAAAAAATCCGGTTGAATAACAGTCAGCGGCCATAATGATTTTTGGACGATACTGAACACCAAAAAGTATCAGTCAAGAGTTTTATTTATTAAATTGATCAGCAGACATTTAGTAATCATGAAATTTAACGATTGTTATGGGCTACAAATAGACCAGCTTATAATATGTTAGATATTAGAACAAGATTGTAATAGAGTTCAATATAAAAAAAATTATCTTCAACAACGTGAATCCTTTCTTTTTCTTCTTCTTATTTTACATATTTGCTTATGAAGTGACTGATAGTTGAATTTTTCAATGTCACTCAAGTTTGATGGCGTGTATTTTGCTTCAGTGATCCGAAAAATTTTAACTTTATTTCGATTGTGAGTCCCCGTTTACAATAGAAGATTTTTGTCGCTGTGATTCTTTGTTTGTATGCAAGAGTGGTGAGACGTATGCAATTCGTTTTCTTCCCTCATTCGTAGCATTAAACATAAAATAAAATATAAACAAATGCGTACATTCACATACAAAGTGCTGCAATAAAAATCGCACAATGTGAACGTATATGCAATTTTGAAGAAGAAACGTCAAAAATTGCAGCGATAAAAATCGTGGGATGTAAACGGGGACTGAATATACATACATACATATTTGTAATAAAAATAATAATTTTGCAAAAACAAGAACAACAAAAACAATTATAAATCAGTTTATTTTTATTCTTTTAATTGCAGACATTTTTCAGCACATCTCTTGATTTCATTTTGAAGAAACCGCGTGTGGTGGTGAAAAATCTTACAAAAGAAAATAAAATAGAAACAAATGTTTTTCTGGAATGCCATGAGTTTGAATTTCAATAAGTTTTAAGGTTTACAAAGGAAATGAATTCAGTCAAGCATCATCGTATTGGAGTGTTTTTATCTCCAAGAAATTTCAAATAAAATAAAATCGACTAAAATTTTCCACAAATAAAAAAAAATATATAAACGAATTGAAAATATCAATTAAACTTGAACAATAAACGAAGAATTTCCTAAAAGAAAACATTCTATTTTCTAGTCATTATAAATAAAATTTATTTAATTGAACAACGAATATAGAGTTAAAAAGTGTAAATTAATCGATTAATTTAAGACCCGTTTTCCGTTTTTGGTGGGTGCGTAAAAATTGTGATTTTCTATTCAAGAATAGAACAAAAATGCCTTATAGTCGTGATACGGCCTCAGCTCAAGCTGACAAACTGAGTGGAATTGAAGAGGAGAGTGATTTGTATGAGGGATTTGCTCCGCATGTTGAAACTTCAGAAATTAAGGTGCTGGACTTTTATACATTGCCAAAGTCAACAGGTGAGTCAGTGTTTTTTATTTTATTTTACATTTAACATAATAAATTAAAAAAAGGAAATATTGAAATACTTAAATCTTAAAACAATTGAAATGGACTCTTCTGAGTAGTTCTTATTAACTAAATTAGGAGGAAAACGATAAATGCATTTCATTATATATCCTTTTTTAAAAAAATAATAACAATTAGTTAATAGTTATGAAATATTATCTGTGGCTGTGTGTGTGTAAAACATTCGACGTTTAAAGATTCGGTACATTTTCCACCTTTTGATCCATTAGAAGAGAGAAGCGAAGAAGTAACATTATTTGGTATAAGTTTGGTATATTTGTCCTTCAAAAAAAACCTTTATTGCCTATTAATTATGTAGAAGATGCTCAAATGAGGCATTTACAAAACTCCGGATAAATGCGCATATAATGGATTTAAAAAGTATTGAAAGTGGTGAAAGCATAAATGATTCATTCTTTATTTATAAATGTGTCAGTTAAAAAATGCAACTATGCTTCGGCCTTTAATTTATTGTTGCCACATTTTAATTAAAAAGTCTTGGCAGATAATAATAAAAAAAAATTAATTTTCATATTATTTTTTAACGCACTTAACGCGTTAACGCCCACTTGGAGAGATTACTAAAAAAAATTAATTGTACAGAAACCTAGTTTTAAATTTTTATAAACAAATATTTTCAAACTTTTTTTATTTTTATTAATTTTCTTTTCCGATATTTCTCGAGGATTATTAATTATTTTATCAAAAAAAAAAAATTATATGAAGATCGCCAGGTTGTTTATTTTATAAAATAAATATCGGAAGAGAAAAATAATGAAATTTTTTGAAAGAAGTTTTATTTGATTTTATATTTGTAAAGAGACCTTAAGCCAAACAAACGGATTTTAAAAGTCTACATTCAACGAAATTGAACATTACGATTATTCTTTTCGAAAAACAAAAGGATCTTCCTTTTCAAGGATTTTACTTCTAACTTTCATTAGTATTTTTATTATTATATATACGTACATACATACATGTGCTGTACTTAAGCCAAATGTTTGATTTCGTAAATAACGGAAATAATTTATTTTACACATTTTCATTAAGAGCTTTTTCAGCTTACAGCTTCATTTTATGTCTAATAAAATTTTTTGGGGTATTTTTTTCGAATATGCAGAAGAGAAAAAGGCAATAAAATAAACAGTTCATTGCACATTTTAAAATAAACAAACAAATAAAATTAAAAAAGAAAAAAATAATTATTGAAAAATCATGATGAAAGCATTTTTTGCTATCCTTCTGTAGTGCGATTCTGTAACTTTTAACAATAAACGTTACGTTAATTTTACCAACACAATTTATTGCTTGTGGTAACAATGCATCAATTCTGTAACTCAGTATAACCAACATTGTTAAAAAATTCAATAAGGTGGCATATTTGTTGAAAAACAATGAATTTTAAGTTAGAAGAGTGCACAAGAGAGGGCGCTCTCTTTATTTTTTGTTAAAAATCAATACATTTAAACAATAAATTTTTAGTCAGGATAGTGTACAGGAGAGTGCGCTCTTTTTTATTTGTTCCAAAATATATTTTTTGAACATTTCAAAATAACAACAACTTTAAGAATAAACAATGAAAAAAATATTGCTGTTAAGTTAACTGAAAAATTCGACGTTATAATTGAATATAATGCTAAACGATATTGTTAAAATCCTTACTGAATAACATCGACGTTAATTTAGCTGTTAAAAATTTTTAACAATTCAATTGACGTTAAAATTGAATAGAGAATCCCACTACTGGTCTCGCTCGTTCATTGAAAAACCTCCAAGAAGTCAAAATTTAAAAACGTCGCAGCGATAAAAATATTTCTGTGCGACTGAATTACAGTGTACTCTCGGTATTCGCGACTACTTATTACTATTTCACATTAAAAGTTCTATAAATCCTTACCAGGGTCTCTTTGAAGAATTTTATTCTTTTATTTTACCATTTATTTTATATGATAAATCTCTCAACATCGGTATACTAACTGCAAGATTCAGAATTTATTTTAAAGAATAATTTACAAAAAAAAGAACAACTGAAAATGAATTAAAATGTAAATTTAGCAGAAATATAATACATACATACAAATACTCGTATATTCAATGAAATATTGGTTTAGGTTATCGCGTCAGGTCTGATTTTCAATCAGTTACGAAAATCGGGCGTGCACTGTGCATGCAGACAGACAAGGTGAATATTTTAAATTACAAGAGTAGAGTTAGCTGCCGGATTTTTTACTAGCTTTATTTTAGTGCATAATACGTGCTTGTACGAGACCTACGTGTTAGTGTATTCAATAACATTCGGTCTGTGAGACCGACGCGGGTATAAGTGCTACTTTTTGTGAAGGTATTCATTAATTTGTTTTTATTATTTTATGCTTTATTTTTGTGAATTTTAATGTTTTATGGGTATTTTTTTGCATCAGAATGAATCAAGAACAAATCAGATTACTTTTGGAGGAAGATATTTCGCGTTCCGAGTATGAGGATGAAAATGACAGTGAGGAGGAAGATTTTGTTGAGGTAGAAGGAGAAACTTATGATACTGAGCAGGAAGGTAACGAAGAGGATATGACGAGTAGTTGGATAAGGTAGAAGATCGTCAAAACTCCATATAATTTTACCTTGGAAAGGATGGACACACTAGATCTATTTGTTAATACATAAGAAAAAAAAAACACCAGCGATTTTGAATGCTGTTCTTACATGCTGTTGTGGTATGTCCTTAATTTTATAATGAGGCTAAAAACTATTACAACTTGTGATTTATGTGTTGAATATGGAGTCTTTTTAAGATAAAAAATATTAAATTTTTGTTTGTTGAGAAAAAATATGTTTAAGTTTTGTTTTTTGTAGTATCTGAGTAAAAACCATTGATTTTGATGGCTGTTTTGTGAAAGGCTAAAAATTAATCAAATTGATGAAAAAAAAATTATTGCACAGTTTAATTTTTTTTATCATATAGTGAAGTTCCTAAAACAAAATTCATCTGTTTAAATTTTGTTTCAAAAAGTTATAGAATAGGGCTTCAAACTTTCGGTCTGTGAGACCGCGCGCGGGTATTTGTGTTACAAAAATTAGCGCGGGTATAGGAAGGTTAATAATTTTTAAATGGACAAAAAATACAAAAATATTCTTGTCATATGTGTCAGTCACTTTTTATTGTTTTTTTTTTATGTGGCACAGTACGGGTATTCTTATGTAATTCTCAAATGTATGTACATATGTACGTACATTAGGTATATTTTTGAACTTTTTATTATGGGTGGAAGTTTATTCTGAGGTGCGGCGATTTTTTCCGTACACCCTGAATAAATTCATATAAACTTCATGTAAAATAATTAACATTTAAGCTAGGGAGTTTTGAATTTCCTGTAACGATATGAACCATGCATGTAATAATAATATGATTTTGAAATAAGGATGAAACGATATTTGCACACTAACAATTCCAATTAATTTTCACGGTTCGAACGGATCGTCGCTACTTTCCCACTTGTGTTCAATGAGAAAAATATTCTTTTATTTAAAAAAGGATTGATTTACAATTTTCAATTACTTCAGTATTTAAGGAAACAATCGAATAAAACATTTGATCATTTGATTCAAAACGAATAAGAAAATTAATGCTTGTTAATTTTTCACAAGTGGATTGTTAATTTTTTATTTAAAAATTCAATTGAATATTTGAGATTTGAAAAACACTTTTGTTACCTATATTTTCTTGGCACACGTCTTTTATTCTTGTCAATACTCGCTGGTACATATTTTAATATTTTCATTTGGTTTTTTTCACATTTTGTTATTTAAAGCTTTAAATATGTTTGTATCTATGCATGTGTGCGTATTTATCCAAATTTTAATATCAATCATTTTCAATTTATTTTTCAATAAAATTGTTCGTTTGCCAAAAAAAAGATAAAGAAAATATTAACAACAAAAGCTACAAAAAATTTATAATTTGAGACAACTGAAATTTTTATAGTTTTAAGGTGTTTCCAAATGGCCCTAAATTTAAATTAATTTTCAATTAAAATATATTGTAGCAACTAGAACTGAGTTGAGTTCAAATCAATTTCCAAAGTAATACAAACTAGAAAAATTTCAAGTTCCTCCTGTTTTATTACAATAAATTTATTGCCCTTCTTTACAAGTCATGAATAATGAATAAAGAAAGATGTTGAACAGATGTTTTATATATTTTTACTTTTTAAAACACATGTTGTTATTATAAACTAAACTAAACTAAATCAACATTCATTTAGGAGTGCTCTAAAAATTTAAACTATTTTATTTTTTATAGATCATAATTGATCTATTGATCTTTTTACCAAAATTCTTTCTATAACATATTTAACTAAAGTTATGTAACATGAATTTATGTTTATATGCAGCATATAGATTAGCTAAGCCTCAAAAAATAAATCAATTATTTATTTTTTGGAATTTCGACTGGATATTGGATTTTATGTATAAACAAATCAAGTATAAATTTTCAACTCTCTTGTACATGGGAGACATCAGCTGAATATAGATTTTGATCAACGGAAAGAAATAGCCGACCAAGTCTTCTTTTTTCGATGGAAAATAAATTATAAGCAAATATAAATTCAATAAAGAAAATTAATATTTTACATTTTTGATTTTCTGTTTTCCTCTTTTTGTGTAACACGTCGTATAATAAATATGCATCCATTTAAACAAGTATACGCCAAAGCGCCTTTCTGTAAAACATTTTTGTCATTTTCTTTTTAATCGACATCCATCCGTCGGTGTTTTTATATATATATTTTTTTTTTGTTTGCACGCTCATAATTTTTTAAACTGGTACAAAAAACAAAAACAAATTTATAAAATTTTGAGTAATTTAGTTATGATTTGCAAGTGTTTTAGAAACTTAGGCATGAGATAAGATTCCATATGTGTCAATTATAGCATGATCCTAAAAATATGCTTATAAAAATAAAAAAAAACACATCAGAATTGTAAAATACATCAACATGCTGCTAATCAAAATGTTGCCAAACAAAACTTTTAATATTAGGTAAACAATATGATGACCGGTTACTATTATTTTTAGATTAAAATATAATCTTTTATGGTATACAAACGCAAATGAATGAATGAAATTTAAAAAAAGAACATCAAAACTCTACTTATGCAAAAGAAATTGCATGTGTTTGAAATATTGGAAGAATGTATACATACATACATGTGAAAAATTTATAGATGTTCCTTGAAATACTCACAACTTCTAATTCTATCTGAATTTTACGAACTATTGCCTATAGAAAGCACCAAAGATTGAAATCCAAGATTGTGGTGCCATTAAGTCTATCACAGTCTAAGTTATACTGTTTACAAAATCGTGTATTCAGCCTATCCCAGCGGGAAAAAGAAGGACTACGAAGGCCTTCTAGAAGGCCTCTGCACCCCTTCTTTTGGATGCGCAAGGCCTTCTCGCTTCCTTCTCGCTCCATTCCATACTCATATATTTTTTACACACGATGTCATTGCGAAGAAGCCCTTCCGCATTCGTTTATTGCGAGAGTGATTCTAAAAGGCCTTATAGTTAATGGCTTTCCTTTAGTTTGGAATGTGTATAACACAAAAAAATTTAAATATCCCTTTTTCTCTTTCTCTCTTCTCCCTTCTCAGAGAAGCTAATTTGAAATGTGTTAAAAAAAAGTAAATTGATTCAAAAACATTCCAAGAAGACGTTTAATAAGGCCTGAAGTTAGAAGGGCTTCTGAGTTTTCCCGCTGGGATTATGTGTACACATACATACGTATGTACATACATATCGCTCCTTTATTGCAACGTAGTCATATCTCAAGAGATATCAGATATGAGATATGACTATGTTGCAATAAAGGAGCGATATGTACATATGTAAATATTTAAATTTGTGCTCTTAAATACACATATTGTGGAAAATTTCATAATTTATACATATGTATGTATGTGGTGTATGTAAAAATGTGAAGGAGGCATTGTTAGTTTCATGTATTAATCGTTTGATCATAATGTTTGCCGTAGTAAACGCCAAACATATTGATAATTAAAGTATATATGTACATAATATATTGCAGATACATACTTACATACATATGTACATATGTATGTGTTTCAAAAATACGCTTGTTTGTTGTGGGTGGTCAGGTAATCTTTATGCCTGGATTTGGTTGCGTACTAATGCTACATAATTATTAGAATGTTAGTTGTTGTAGTTGAGTACTTGCATATAAAATATTATTATATATGTACGTAGATTGTAGTAAGAAAAATTAATGGATTCATATCGAATAAAAATAGTGTGTATGTACATACAAATACATATATGTATATATATGTACATGCATACATACTCGTATGTATGTATATGTAAATGTAATTACATACATAATACGTGAAAAAAATATTTTTTTTCGAATCTAGCCCAGTTTAGGTAGCGTATTAGAATAGTCTAAGTCATTGGTTTTCTACTGCTTGTTGTCGTATTAAAATAATATCATAAAACGCATTAAAAATGTTTCGTTGTCAATAGCTTATACGCTCATACGTTCATACATAAATACATATGTACATATGTATGTGTGTATGCTATGCTAATTAATTATGTACTCGTAGATACACATGCTAGCATACATACATACATATGTACATATTACATACAAAATAAATTATGCATTAAGTTATAAGTCATATATGTAACTACTATGTATGTATGTATGTATGTACATATTTATATCTGTATGTATGGTTGTAGTATGTAGTTCTGTATTCGTACGTACTTATTTATATATGTATGTAAATATGTATTTAATTCTACATAATAGATTCTTTTTTCTTTCTGCAAAACAAAATACTAATCAAGCAAATAAATAAATGAAGCTTTTAGAAAGCTTTTCTAATAGTTGTTGTGGGGCTCTCCAAAATTTGCGTTGTTGTTTTCGTATTTTGGTTTCTCTCTTTTAATCTCTACCAGGAATGGAAAAAAGATTTTCGAATGTTGATTAACTGAAAGTACTCTTGATATACAAACGTTTTAAATCTTATTAATAGATTTAACTTGCATAGGTATATGTATTTATTTGTTTATTTATACAAATGCATACCTACCTACAAAGTTAAAACGTTCTCTAGACTCTGGAGTCTTAAAGTATAAGCAAAGTGTGAGACATAACACTCAATTAAAAAAGCAGACTTAGAAAAACATCAGTTATATTTATCAAATAAATAAAATCCGCTGGCCAATGTGACCGAATGACAATGTGGGTAATAATTAATAAAGTAAAGCATGCCTACCCTTTATTTGGTCACATTGGCCAAAATCCCTTTAGAGATTGTATGTATGACCAAAGTTCAATTTTAAAGATCTATAAAATTTTTCGCAAACTCAAATTTTAAATATATTAAACATAAATATATTCCAATAATATTAAAAATTAAATGGAAAAACTCCTTAGCCTTGCTTCTTTTCAAATATCTATTTTTTCAAATCGAAGAAAGAAAAAAAAATTAATTATCCATCTCTGATCTCTACTGCATTTTCAAACAGTTTTTGTTCTTGTTTTCAGGTGTGCAGATCTTTATTAAAAATATGTTCTGATTTCAAATAATCAACCTAAAAAAGTTTAATTACAGTATTTGTATAAGTAGAAGATCCAATGGATAATGCTCATAAATATTTTGCGACGTTTATTCTTTCTCAAATACATACCGTTTGACAAACATTCAGTCAGTTTTAAAAAATATATTGTGCTGTTCAGAAGTGTATAAATTGTTTTTTAATTGTTGTTAATTATACATTTATATCTGTTTGATGCTTGTAAAAAAAAAATTTGTACATATGTATGTATGTACATACACACTTATTTAATAATTGTATGTAAATACATTTGTTTATATGCAAATAATGTGTAACAAGAACTCTCAATTAGAACAACTGCTTGTTAAAATATTCTGGAAAGATCATTTAAATCGGGAAGTTTTAAAATTGGCTGTGTGTTAAACCAGTTTTTGTAATGTATTCTTTTTTCTTCGGTTTTGTGAAAGAATTCACACAAGCGATGTGATTTAACAAAACTTAGTTTTGAACAAAAGTGAATTTGAATTTAAATTTAAAAATACCTCCTATCAATTTCGCAGCAGCTTTGTAGCCGAAATTGATATTTAACTTAACGTGCACACATACATACATATGCAACATACATACATACATACTATTTACGATCATACAGTTGTGAACAAAATAACAGCAAGAAAATTAGGAAAAAAAAAATAAATAAATTATTATAAAATAAAATTAGCTGATTAGAGAAATTGTGATAAAAAGAAATACTAATAATAATTAAAAACAAATCGTGAAATTGTCAGGGACGGAAAAGAAACTAAATGTTAAAAAATTGTTAAAGTTTGACATAAAGTGCCAATAACGATAAACTTTATTTTGAGTCAATCAATAATTTTTTTCGCTTTCGATTATATTGTGAGAGACAACCACGAAATCCAATTGAAGAATCGGCTTACCAATTATTTTGCCCTCGTTCATATTGATATCGAACGAAAAAGCTCAAGTTCTAAACGAAATTCAACTGAAAAGAACGCTACACTGCTAGAAAGTGCTATTTAAGTTAATTGTTTTTTCTAGTGTTCCACTAATTAAATATTTGTTTGTCCACATATAAATACATAAATATGTTTTCTAAAACAACTTTTTCCACAATTAGTGTTATATAAGATTGTAAACGAGATATTTCCCCAAAATTGGAAATATATATAAGTTTAAAAAGGTCCATCCATTATTCAATATTTATTATTTTCGTTTTGCTTTATACTTCTCCATATTTTACATAATAATACCAAATGAAATATCGCGAAACTTGTTTCGCAACAAATAGATCTACAACAAATAAATTTACAAGAAAAACGAAAACAATATTGAATAATTTCAGTTATTTTGGTTGGACAATAAAATTAGATGTATTTTGCTTTCTTGCAGTATATATTGTGAAACCTTTGAGTACGACATAAAGTTTGTCGATATTATTGTACAAAATTACAAATTGCACGATTTGGTTTGTTTGGGGAAGATTAAACGTTTTCAAATTTTGCTGAAATAACAATCTAGAAACAGATAGAAAGTTTATTTTTTATTTTATTCATTAAACTGGCAATAAGTCTTTTGCAGAAGGGGAACACATTATTGTTCAGCATAATAGAATATCAATATCAATTAATCATACTTGTTAAGTATATTTTTTTTTATTTTATTATTATTATTACGAATAAACGTAATTATTATTTGAACTTATATTGATGTATATATGAAAAGTAATATTATCAGGCTCAAGTTCAGTTTTATTGAATTAATGAAAATTCAAAATTACTAAGAGTTTTTTTATGTTGGAAAATATTATTATTTATATCCAATCAGTTTTTAGCAGAACGTATCAGTACTGATTTCGAGGCCGCTACACCTCTAATCAGCGTTCAATTGTCCATCTTTACAATTTTCGTAAAGTGGGTACTAATTGAGAAGAATATCAACTATTTAACAAGTTTTCACGAGAAATTTTCATTAATTCAATAAAACTGAATTTGAGCCTGATAATATTACTTTCCATATGTATATTTTTTTTTATAAAACTAATCGCTCGATTATGGGTGACAACCGAAACTGGCAGCTCTTAGTTGCCAGATCCCATCAGTAATAACATTTTCAGCAACTGACATAAATACCTCGTTGGTTGTCTCTCCAAAGCGATATACATATGTATGTAAGGCATATGGACTTATTAGAATTATCGGTAGAATATGATATTAGAGAAATTTAAAGACATTGTGAACGTTTTAATATTTTTATGACATCTGCCGCGTTTGTTTAGCAGTATCATTAACATACCATCTCTAAGGAATGCAAGACGTTGGGTGTTTGACAACAGTTTAACAAAACCGAAAACTTGGTTTCTGCTGTTTCAAGATTTTTTATTGGGAATATAATAATAGGGGGTGATCAGTCATGTGATGAGATTTGTACAGCTCTGATTTTAATGTAAACAACTGCATACAGATACATACATATGCATTTATGTGTACCTATGTATATCCCGCCATTCACAAATAATGAACCGGAAATAACATATATGTACATCCATACATACAAATCAATTCGATCTAAAAAATTTTTCCTACGAGTGCTAAAATATTAATTGTCAACGGTGAAAAATCGTTCAATTAATTGTCTGCTATGAATTAGTAAAATTGTAATTGTATTAATCGCTAATAAATATGTACATCGACACAGATCATGCAACAATATTATTTTGGTTAGCTCTTTATCTGTATGTTACAGAACATAAAGCGACTGATTCACAGCTTATTTGATGCTGTCAATAATTTTTTAGAAATACTAGAATAATTTATAATTTATAATAATAGAAAAACTTTGAATACCATATCGAAATATTTGCCCTCTTGTCATATTGACGAAGATGCAACGCCAAAAACTTACACTCTTGAAAAAATATACACAAAAAAATCAATGTACCTTTTGAAATCACCTCAGAGCTAAAATGATGCAGCTTTATACGAGTTCATATAAATTTTATCACCATACCATGTGGTATATATGTATGTATGTATATGTAGATATGTATGTGTGTATGTCTCTATTTACAATATTATTTTAATGTTTCGCAGCTGTCATATAAAGTTTTTTTTTTTACATTGTGATGTCAGTTCGTGTTGTTTTCAAAGGCAGCATTAAATGAGAATCAAGTGAATTTTCATAAAAAAAAGAACTTTTGTAATTAATTGATGTCGGTCGTTGCTATAAATTTATTAAAAAGTCTCGTGCTGAAAAAGCTTTTAAATATTTGTTTGATGACATTTTTCTCATAATTTACTCGCGCTTTTAAAGCGGAAGAGAGTATTTGTTTTAGGGGCATAGCTTTCGAACAGCTTTTTGCAACATCAAATCGGTCATTTTTCAAATAGAGTATAAATAACATGATAAGAAACTAATATTCTAATGAAGTTCATGTCGATGGCTTAATATAAAAAAGGCGTAACTCGATTTTTTTTTTAAAATCGTTTTTGCCTATTCTGTTAGATAAATGTCAAATACACAATGCTTTCAAAATAAAATAAATTAGCGCGTTGACTACTAAGCAAACAATGACTTAGGGCCTGGGTTCAAATCCTGGCCAGAGCAAGTGAATCAACATCATTAATTTCTCTAATTTACATTAGTGAGACATTGTATTAATTGTTGTCGGACTATTTAAGTGATGAAGGCATAGCACTGGTCACTAAAAAACTGTCCCGACAGCAATTAATGCTATCCAAGCTAATGTACACAACATCGCCCTCCTTCGTCGGTTAGCAGAAACATCGACGAAGTAAAACAATTAATAAAATGCCTGCTAATACAGCTTAACAAAGTTAATGCGTCTACTTAACACCGGAGGCGCCTCAACACTGCCTTAAAAATTAACATAACGCGCAAAGCAGAGTTGTGAAAGAGTCTTCTAAATTTCAAACATCTATCTTCTCTACCCTATCCCTCTCCCTGATTTCCGGCACAGTGCACTGCATACGTAGAAGTCATCCCCTGAGTGCTGGTCCTAATTAAAAAAAAAAAAAAAATTGAAGCATAAGATTTGTTGTCTTTTTTTATAAAAATTGCACTAAATCATTTTAATATGTACTTTTAAATTTACGGATTTTATTGCGATTTGTAGTTCAAACTTAAAGAAAAAAAATAGAGTTACGCCTTTCCTATATTAAGCCATCGATATGTAATTGTATATGCTTACTCGTATATCTCTGTGCATAGATATACAGTATGGGCCAAAACTAATGCATATCTTAAAAAACTGAATTTAGAAATGGATAAGTAGGTACATACTTATAAGGATGAAATAGGGAAATAAATTAATATTTTATATAGTTATTTCATTTAAGATCTAAGGCAGGGCTATACTCATGGCATCTTATCATGAAACTTCGCAAAGTTGTTTGCTTACAATAAAATAATATTTAAACTTAAATTTGCTTAGCTTATCAACGAATGGTAATAAAATAAATGATTGATTTTCATTTTAGAATATTTTGGGGTTGGTTGTATGTATGACATGCAATTTTCAGTGATTAAATTATACGTTTTGCAAAGAAATATAATGGTGGTTAATATATACAATTAATATTGATCCACTTAACTATAAAGAAAAATCAAACTCCGAAAATGATTAATTATCTCAAAGCAAACACTCCAAAGGACGATATCCTACTACATACTACTTACTAATCACAAATAGTATTTATCAACTTACTGAACTACTTTTTCTCAAATAATGCAACTTATATTGCGTTTTTAAAAAATACACAAAATAAAATACATATGTATCTTGCTCAGGATATTTAGCGATAAAGAAAAAAATTTCAATTGGAAGGATCTTGAGACCAGTTCTACTAAAATCTGCTGATGCTCTGCTAAACTATTCAGTCGTGAGGATTACTATATTTTTATAAAAATATTTTATGAACAAACGACCAAATTGTGAAATCCACCATTGGGATGCATAGAGACTATCCACAATTTTAGTTTCAACAAATAATTAGAATCGTAATATTCTGAATCGCTCTTGTGATCCTGCCTTCGGAACAAGTATTGAATTGAAAACAATATTATTCAGGGCAACGCCAATCAACATTTACTTCACATTTGCATTTCCACTAATTTTCATTTAATGTATGTAATCATGCAAATACAACGTGATACTGATAGCTACAGAAATAATATGAAAAAATTGTATCATCTTTTGGATGCATTTTTCAGGTTTCCACTGATATTTTGGCATTGATTAGGGTGGTGGCGTCAAACCGTACATGTAGCTTTAATAGGGTTGATATGTTAAATTAAAAAAAGACAATCTATTTAATTAAAAATTTAGTTAAAATAGTATTTTTTTATTCTAATGCCTACATGCATATGTAGTTTTAATTATTATACATATATTTGTTTACATATACATACATATATATGTATGTATTTACTTGAAGTTACATCTGACTGCTGTTTTCGATCTAAATAAATACACTTTATGCGTAATGAATGTATGTAAAGCAGGATACAAGAATTTGAAGTCGATCCTAATAACAAACAGGGTTGGCGGTATTTTATAGTAAAAAATATCCAAAACTTAAATTAACTTCTGTCAATGCCAGAACACACTCACATTCAGAAAGCCAAAATTACGCACAAAATATGGTCTCACGTGCATCTCAAACATCTGTGAAATACATCCATCCACCTGCTATCCATAATTTTTCTACTCATGCTAAATGATTCAGTATAATAAGATTCTAATAAACACACTTGTATACATACATACATACTACTGATATTCATACATTTTATATATTGGCCTATTAAAATATGGAAATTTTTTTGTTTTTGCATTAATTATATTTTTTGTTTTCAAAAAAGAAAATCACCTCTAGTGATTCATTTAAAATTACCAAAAATTAACGGGACAAGTGGTAAAATTTTTTTTTTAAATATTTTGGTTTTTCGTAATTTCATATTAATATATAATTAATTTCGTGGGAAATTCAATTGCTTTTTTGCTAAAACCAGAAAAATACGAAATTCTTTAAAAATGATTGAATTTCTATAAAAGTAGAATTTAATTTTGTTTTATTTGCAACAACGCAACTAAACAAACACAATATTTGTACACTTATTGAGATATTCGTATTTTAAGAATATAAAAGAAACAAAAACTAAAATTTCGTAATAATATTAATTTGATTTTCTTTTTAGTTCTCGGAAAACGCGATACGACGACAACACGGTGTAAAACATATGAATTTTTCGAATGTTTTTTTTTTGGTTGTTGTTGCCGAAATGTTTTAATTTTTCTATTTTGCTTTTTGTTTGCTGCAATGAACTCTGCTGTTTCTTGCAATTATATTGCGGTTTTTTGTTATACTATACATAAGTGTATTTATAAGTAATTGCAAGAAATAATTTACGGTCAGACTGCTTAATCTTAACAATTCTTGGCATACGGTCAGTACTATCCACATTGTAGCTAAAAGAAATTTTCATGTAATTTTTAAATAGTCACAATTTTTATAAGTGGCCAGTCAAGCAATTAGCCATCCGAATGAGTTAAAGAACGAACGAATCACAAAACAAAATTTCAAAATTTTGTTTAAAAAATTGCAACACCAGGAAAAAAAATATTTGTATGTACGTCATGAATCATGATGATAACCTTTGTTCAACATGATGCTGACAAAGGAAATGATGTCGTTGCATGTTACATTTGACGCAATTAAAGTAAAAATTTTAATTTAATTGACTTTTTTTCAATTAAATAAATCTGTGGAAATAAGGAAAAAAGGCTTAAGTCATATTTTATCGTTTTTAGGCAATCACATTTCAATGTATTTTTGGTCATTTATTCTTGTTGCAGTTAAAGTTGACAATACGTTCGCGATTCTCATGTAACAGACAATTTAAAATTTAATATATTATCAGTTAAATTAATCTTTAAGAAAAGCTCTGTAGTTATCGACAGCGTTACATAATATGTGCACAGCCCCTAAGGAATGATATGAAAATTTCCGATAAATATTCATTATACGAGTATGCAGCAATTTTGAATGAAAATGGCAATAAATGTTACAAATATTTTTCTTTAGAAAAGGAAACACAATAAGCAGCAAGTAGCACAATGGCTGAAATTTTGCTCATATGGGCATTTCCGCAGAAAAGTATAACTTTTGTCACGCAATGTTGCTTAAGCATAGACCGACATGCACTTTACATTTATTTCAAAAAGGTGAAGCATTAACACATCATGGCTATCTAAAATGGTAGAATAATTGCTTAGTAACTTTACGTGACAAAAAGTATATTTTTATATGGAAATGTCCATATAAATGTCCTTTTGAACATAGAGAATACAACGGTGATATTAATGCAAAGTTACCTTATATCGACTTAGCACAGAAAAATTCAGGTCGTCCACCAGACTATATCCAAATTTTCTTTTAGCAAATCTTTTACTGAATGGCAATGACATGTTAAATGTACGAAATGTCTTTCATGATACATAAGTATGTACGTTTGAGGCATACGCAGAAATTGCTATTCAACTTTTGTTATTTCCATATTCACACGCATGTTTTAAACGCGATTTCAGTTCGATGAATTAATTTAACTCTAAAATACGCATCCAATTAAGAACTGTTTGCAAACAGAAAATTCGTATTATGAATTCGATGAAATACCAAATGATGTAAATAATGACATCAATAGCAATGAACTTCTCAGCTTGAAATAAAATCTAAATTTAGTGCTTTTTATATTAAACTAGCTGATCCCGGTGTACTTCGCTACCCCCCTCGTTATAAAATAAAATTAAAAGTATTTATATATCCTATTGTGAAAATTTAATGACCATCGGTCCAATAGTTAAGACTATATTAAGATTTTTTATTTTCCTATAAAGGGGCGTGGTCCCACTCACTTTTCTCCTAGTACGTATTCCTAATTATGTCAATACTATATGTACCAAATATCATCGGCGTAGGTCAAAAAATGCCCAAAATATGGCGATTTCAATTTTTGGGTTATATGGGAGCTGCCACGCCCACTTGTCCGATAAAGCCCATTTTTGTCCTGATTACTCACATTAGTAACATATGAACTATTGCAATGTTTCAAAACTCTTGCTATCACAATAGTCAAGATATATGATGTTATTCAATTTATGTGGGAGGGGCTACGCCCACTTGAAATATTAAAAGCCTAAAAGCATCCTCTATAAATTCCCTTTTGAATGACACCAGTTTGGGTCAAATCGGTTGTATAGTTTCCGAGTCTATAGCGAACATAGGTACAAACATTTTTTGTATTTTATATATATAGATTACGCGTTTTTTTCCTGGCTTCAGTGCTTTTTGAAATTGAAAAGTTGACAACGGTCATCATCAATTTGTTAAATCAATTACAAAAACCAGTCGAGAATTAGTAGGTACATAATACATACTCGTACATACTTATTTTTAATTTCAATGGCATGCGCGATTTATGGCTCGATTATGGATAACAACCGAACTTCAGTTGCGTTGCCAGCCGGCAACTGAAAATTTGTGGTTGCCAGAAAAGCACTAAATAGAAACTGAAACTGGCAGCTCTCAGTTGCCAGTTGTCATCCGTAATACAATTCTCAGCAACTGGCAACGCAACTGTGGTTCGGCTGCCATCCATAATCCACCCATTAATAACGACTACATGCGCAGCACCAACCATTTGAATGAATTGTTTTAGTTTGTGAAAACGAAAATAAAAAAAAAATTTAATTCTTGAATGGAAGTTTCTGTAGCTTTTGAATTAGCGGCCGGCACATGTAGCTATAAAAAAGTGCTGCATGGGTTAATATTTTACACCCTGATCTTTCACAACGAACTGAATATAATTTAATAATAATAATATTAATAATAATGTGTACACTGAAAATAATACAAAACTAATTATATGTTTTACGTTATATGCACACACATACATTATGTATATTGGCTCCAAATAAAAAAAATTATTTAGAAAATTCGGGGCCGCCGATTAGTTTCATCTAATCGTTCTCGCTTTAAATCGAAGTAGTGGTGTAATATTTTCATACATCTTCAAACAAACGAAGCAAACAATAATCAGCTGTCATTTTAACGTCATCTGGTTGCCTTAATTGAACAAATATGACACCCTTTTAACTGAATTAAATAGAAGATAACGACTGTTTACGAAGTTCACACTTTTTGCTATAAAAAAACATTTCATTGATTTAAAAAAATTATTGGCGAAATGCATTAATTATAAAATGCTTTCAAGATAAAATTGATGGTGCGAATTATTACATGTAATCGCGATTTTAATAAATAAAAATAATATTTAAAATGATAATCATTTTGGATGTGATTTTCTTGCGATTAAGGATCCGTATAGTATACATATGCGTATGGAATTATATCTTGAGTATATATACCTACGGGGTATCTTGACTGTTGTGGTGTTTTAATTTATGAACTTATAATTTATATCACACAGAAAAAAAAACAACGATTTTTTCATCGCTTAAGTGTCTATTTAATATTTGTAAGACAATGAATTTATTTATAAAATTTCAATTGAATTGTGTTAATTATTGAATTGTATAATTTCATAAAATAAAAATAGTATCTCGTGACTAAAAGAATATACATACATACATATACATATGTATACATATTTTAATAAAATCTGAATTCAAGAACTGGTATTAATATATTTTTTTATTAGAATACATATTCAATTTTTATATTACTTTATTGACTTCTTAACAAAGATCAAATATGATCGTGCGATTTTTTATGATTAACTTAATTGGTTTATAAATCAGAAATGATCAATTAGTTAGTATTTAGGAAAGTGATCCGACGATTCAGCTAAAAATCGCAGGTAGATTATAGGAAACAAATGATAATTTTAGATGCAATATTCCTTAAACTTTTAATGACTCATTGGAAATTCTTATTCAAAATTATTATCAAATTTTTCATATATGAACAAACATATTTGGATTTTCCAAAAATTTCAATTGCTATTTTTCACAATAAATATTGTTTACGAGAAGAAGAATCGAAAAGAAAAATAAATAAAATAAAAGAAAATACATCTTCGATGTATAGATATAGATATTTTTCTACGTATGAAACGAATGAACACTTGTTGGCTAACGTACAAAATTTTTTTCGAATATAATTTTTATGGCAAAAATAAAATATCGTCATACAAAAATTTTGTTTACGTTTTCCTATTGATTATTCGCTTTTGTTCAGGCATTCTGAATTTGAATTTAAAAAAAATATACACAATTTTTGAAAATAACAAATAAAAAATATTTTTCGTTGTTACATATGAAATTGGTCATACGAAAAAACAAACAAAAAAATCGGCAACGTTTTTCAATAATTTACACAAATTAAAGCTTTAATGATAAATATAAACAATCTTTAATGTTTATTTTTAACAACAAAAATACGAAATATTAAATACTTGTCTACATACATAAATACATACATATGTACATATGGTTGTTCATACATATGTATGTATGAATGTATATTGTTCTTATTTTTTTTATATATATTTTTGGCATGCAAATATTAAAAACATCACTTCGTTCGTTCAGGTCTTTTTATATATTTTTTCTGTTTGCTTGAAAAATGTTTATCTATATAAGACGCACTAGAAAGGTTCCTAGGGCGTGATTGCGGTCTGTACATGAAATTGTAGTTCTTAAAATAAAAAAAAAAGTTATATTTGTTTCTCTTTATATCAGTTACATGCATTCAATAATTTTATACTTTTATAACAAGTTCAAGAATTCGTTTGGCTTAACTTTGCACGGCTTCTGTAAACCCAAAAATTATATTTTGTTTTCATTTTATTATAAACAATATAATTAAAACAACAATATTATAATAAACACGATCTAATAACCAACCGATCAGCTGCCATTGCATACTTAATTCAGAAGATGTAAAGAGAGTTCATGTGAGAAAAAATGGCTTTGTTCGTTTACTTTGTATTTGAAGAGAAAAGAGAAAACTTTCGAGCAACGAAGAGTAACATTTTATTAAAAAATATTATCTTGTGTTTTTTATATTATTTTTAAAAAGAAAATCTCTTCTTGAAGTTCTCAGCAGTGTTTACTAATTTTTGTGTGATTGACAAACATAAACAATTATTATTTCTTACTCGAGTTTTATATAGAAACACCCAATTGTACGAGTAAATGTATATTTTTGTTGGCTTATTTTTGTTCTGAAAAATCACGTGCGACTTTCTAATACGCTCTACTGAACACTTTTTTCATGATGGCAACTTTTTTAATCGAAATATTCGCACAAAAAAAATAAATAAATAAATAAAGGCTGAGTATCTCAGTATCGTTCAACTGTAGGTGTTGGTTCGAAAAATCGTATCACTTCAAGCATTTCCGTCCGCCATTGATTTTGACGTTTGTTGCGGAACGTAAACGTTTCGTTTTGTAAGCAGATGGTGGCATTGGCTGAAGTTGTTTATTTTGTGGATAAATAAAAAAAATTTAAATAGAAAATATACATATATTATAATGAAAGATACGCTGATATTGAGTTTACTTTATTTGTGTTCTTTTTAGCATAAATATTGGCTCCGTGCAAAGTTCCTATTAATAAATTGTCCTAACTATTGTCGTTTTTTTTTTGTCAAGACAGCACCGTCAGTTGTAAACGCAGTGTACAATAATTCAATATTTTTTATAATGATGTGGGTGACGGGTTTTTGAGAACTTGTCATCTGGCACCACCATATGCTTAGAACATTGATTGTAATTATGCGCTTACAAATAATTGTGTACTTAGCTGTCTGATCGTTTTATATAGTATTAAATTTTATACTCATTTCTAATATTAAAATATTACGCTCTTGTTCTCGTTCGATAGATAGAGAGAGCGGAGCGATTGAAAGAAAAGCTTTACATTTTCATAGAATTTTCTACAAATGCCGGCCACTTTTATCACCAGCCATTTATTTCTGCTCGTAAACTGATCGAGTTTAAAACAAGGTCGGTCCGGTACCGTTTAAAAAAAATATAGACAAATAATTAAAATTAATTAAATGTTAAATTAATTAAATGTGAAATAAAACAACGAAAATAACTGCAATACTCGCATAAAAGATACACAATGGTGGAAGAATTCTAAAAGATTTTCTTCAAACAACAACAGCAGCGAAAATGTGTAAATTAAAATAGACCAAAAATAATCAATCAAAGTGATATATCAAAATAATATTAAAAAATAAATATTTTTCTATTATCTATTGTGTAAATATCAAGTTTAATTTAATAATTATAATAATTGAAAGAGAACATATAATTCACCTTAAATAACCTCAAATGAATGAAAAAAAGAGTAGCAAAGTCAACACTCACAGACTCACACGCTAATAAATAATTTAATTATTTTTTTTTCAAGAAATTCTTTCCAACGAATTGAACTCTCCCCTCAACTTTGCTTTGTTGCTTTCAATAATTATTCTCTTTGATTACAAAATTTGCTTGAAGAATATTAATAAAAAATTTAAATAAAAATTAAAAAAAGAATTAACAGAAAAAAATACAAAAAAAAGTAACTGTGATTTTTAGAATTGTTGTGTGCCATAAAATGGTGGGCAAAATATTGGCCATCAAGGAGTTCGAACAATTTAGTAGTCGTCGCAGCAGTGTTTACGTGGATCCGGAATGTGATAAATTCTTTGAATTGCCACTTTTTATAGCAGCCAGTTCCAACGACATAACAACGAAATGTCAATGTTGGCAATTCAGTCCAGGTAAAAATAAATTTGAATAAACATTTAATTTAAGTTGATTTTATTCGAGATAAAAAGATTTATTTTCGATTAAATTATTGAGGTCCGTTCTCATATACAATATCATTGTTATTGTTGTTGTTGTACATACATATGTTGTATTTAAATGTTACACGTCATTTTTAACAAAAATGCTTTGTGACAATATCTATTCCGCATCGAATGCGACACAGGTCCCTATATAATGTATGTACATACATATTTTTCTTTTATACATTTTTGATTTTTATAAAATTGTGTAATTCTTTTTTGAATATTGAACTCTCATCTGAACGAGTAGATTTTTCTGATTAAAAAAGTACTGGGAGGTTAAAAAACCATCATCAAAAGTATCAACTTTTGCTTTTCATAGACAAAGAAAAATATGGCCGATATGTAGTTATGTATGTGTATTTGTACATATGTATATCCTTGTACATACACTCATAAATAATTTAATATAATATCAACTCAATTAAAATACTTCCAAAGACATCGCATTATTGTATTTTTTTCGAAGCGGAGGCCATTAAAAGGGTAAAGTTATTTTCTTTGACAGCATATTTGAGAATTCTAAATTGTTTGGCTGTGAATTCGGTTCGGCAATTCCATGTAGAACAACCAAAAATAAAAACATCCATCTGAAAACCTCATCCAGTTTCATGAGAATTCGATGCTTTTCATAATTTTATTTAGTGAAGACACACACCACTTTGAAAATTATTTATAAAAAATATAAATATTTTGTGCATTTTAAATAGAAAATAGATCGAGATATTTTACGAAATGGACCGGTTAAATATTGAACATATTTTCTTTTGTAAATTTGCAAGCTTCGGTTGCAAAATCATGTAGGGCATGGGAAAAAAACCAAAAACAAACGGCAACAATATCTCAACGCTCCAAATGCATTGAAGCTTTAGATTATATTGTCTGGGGTGATATACGACTAAGAACTTGGATGGAAGAAAGTCTTTGCCAATAAAACAGCATGACTTATTAACGAAATAAATCGGATTACGGATATTAAAATTTTGCCCATAAATTTAAATAAATATTAGAAATCTATAAAAGTTTATTAATACAAAATATTCATTTCCCAATTGTAATTAAATCGTTGTGCAATAATTTCTTTGCAGTTATCCAATCATTGGAGATGTTAGAAATTTTATCGTTCTGTCAAATCTTCTCTTATAAAACAATTAATAATGATTTTATAATATTCAATATTGATTATAAAATAAAATATAAATGAGATAAGAAATTCTATTGCAATATAAAATTATTGCTTATTCGTATATTTGTATTTTATGGAAAGAGACGTCCACCCACCCATCCAACCACCCACCAATTTGTGCCTTTGAATTATCTACGAGTATGTAATTTTACATCAACTTGTTTTCTATTACAAATTATATTAATTCTAATATAATATTCTGCTGCCATGTTGCGGTCATAAATTTTATCTCACTGCTTTTTTTTGCTATCAATTTTGTTTAAATTTGTTTCTGCTGTAATTTTATTATTCTACTCGTGCAATAATTCTGATGCATTTATTCTCTTT
Organism: Lypha dubia; assembly: GCA_947311025.1. Lineage (NCBI taxonomy): Eukaryota > Metazoa > Arthropoda > Insecta > Diptera > Tachinidae > Lypha > Lypha dubia. Next base: position 6,008,521 of record OX371261.1, on the reverse strand, counting down.
TTTTTTTTGATTTGACTTGAAACTTTCATGTAAAAGCTCACCTCTAAAAAAAATTAATAAATGAAATGGCTCGTACACAAACAGACTGGATAAAAATGTATAAAAATGCAAATAAAATTGTTGTTGTGTATCGTCTTGGAATAGAAGTACGAGCAACAGAAAATGATTTGAATTTAAAAATTCTTTTGCGTTTTTATTACAATGTAAAATTAATTTAATTTTTTTATATATAAATGAAAATTATAATTAATTATAATTTTACCATTTAACAAAGTAATTTCAGCCGTTTGTATTGGATGTTTTATTTAAACCCCAGCATTCTTGTTATGCATTCATGGACCATTTATTTTCTTCAAATAAAGTGATATTGTTTCGATCGTAGTCAAACCGAAATTGCTTCTAGGTACTCCGCGGACTAAGTAAAGGGACCACATTTATTACTTCCATTTGGGCTGTTGTTAGATTACTCCCGGTTCGCAATTAGAATTCGCGAAATTTTTAATGTTCTTAGGGCCAAATTTACAGTAATTAGTTAGCTATTAGTAAACTAAAATGATAACTATTGTTTAACTAATACTTCATATTCACAGTGTATTATTTAACCAACACTCTTAATATGAACAAAAAATGGTAACCCTATCAAACTATTAACTTTTAGTACTTTCAATTCTGTTACAGCATATGGGTTTTGTTTACATTTGATTTATTATTTCTTAAAAAATGGCGTATGCATTCAAGAACTTGCCACGTCACCTACTTGCTAAGACGGAATCTACCCATAAAATCTTTTTAGATTACGTTGGCGACGCTCAGCAACAATATTTCGCGTATTATCAGTATCAGTGCCACTTTCAATATCGGACTCCGCGTTTTCAATTTCACATGCCATATATAAAATTTTACACAAAACAAAAATACTAATAATAAATTCCAACGATATCAGCTGTTGTCTAACTATTAGTTAACCAATGACGTTTGATGGTTTAACTAATGTTAAACTAGAAGCTGTGAATCAAATATTATTAGTTAAACAAACTATTACTATTAGCTAACTAATGACTGTGAATTTAGGCCTTAATCTGTTTGGATGAAATAAAGTAAGATTATTGATGGTATAGAAATATGTATGAATAACATTAATATTATTGAAAATAGGATTCGTCTAATTTAACGGGAATGCTTTCGGGGCAAAGCTATTCTACAATACTAAATTCAATTATCATATATTTCAAGGGTAACGATGAAACTAGTTCCCCTTATAAAAAAATGTCTCACACTCGGAATTGTACCAACCGTAGAATTGTTTCAAATAGAAGTGATCTACATATGTATTTTTATTTATCTTAAATAAATTGTCTATAATTTATTTTTGCTATTTGATTTTCTAATACACATAGATATGCATGTATATATGTATGTGCTTACAAAAAATTTAAATAAATATATAAACATACGTATGTACATACAATTGATATTTTGTATAATAATAGATCAAGAACATGATCATCAATTTACTTAAGAAATTATCAAATGTCTAAACGTTTCTCAAATATTAGAAGCCTGACTAAACTAAAGTGTAGAGAATAAAATATCAAACAGAAAATTAAAATTAATTTATTATATGGTCACATTATGCAAATATATGATGGATTAAGCCTTACTACTAAATAATGTATCGACTTGGTTATCTAAATATCTTTCGTGCATCAGACCGATAATGTAAAATCTTTAACTAAAAGTTTTAAAAATCAACTACGAGTACTTAGGGGCTATGCACATATTACGTAACGCTCCAGTGGGGAGGGGGGGGGGGGGGGTTAAAGATTTGTTACGGATTAAAAATTTTGCACTGTAAAATTAGTAAAAAGCGTTACGGAGGGGGGGGGGGGGGGGGTATAAAATCTCTGAAAACAGCGTTACGTAATATGTGCACAGCCCCTTATGTATGAATGCACATATTGTCCACATTCGTCAGCTGCATATGTATGAATATGCATGTATGCAAGCTACTGCTCATAATATTTTGCCTATTATAATCGAATCGAAGGCAGTCCACCAGAATTATGAGAGAGACATTGTCACCTTTAGAATGACCCTTTCCATCCCTCGAAAAATGTTAATGTACCTCCGACGAAAATGCATTCATTTGTGGTCAACGAGCTTGTGATTTTGTACATAAACGTCCACTCAAGTCAATCTCATATTTTGTACAAGACGGCAAAAAATAAATAAATAAATATTATCTATACACATCCAAATATACATATGTATGTACTATGTATCAAATAAAAACGTCTAATTATTTTATGTCTAATTATTTTATTGACGTTTTTCATAGAAGAAATGAACAAATTTATGATATAAACAAAAATTTAAAACAAATAAACTCTTTAGAGTATTAGATAAGAGGTTCTTTTACTTTTAACAACTCGTATATACATATGTATGTACATATATATATATATATACATATATATATGTATATGTATATGTATATGTATATGTATATGTATATGTATATGTATGTATGTACTAGTGCTGGCAAATTCTACTACTTATCATTACTCAATAATATTCAATACTTTTCATTTGGGTACTCAATACTACTCGATACTTTTTACGGATATTTTGAATTTGTCACGCATCTGCAAATTGAAGTAGTTTCTTCAAAAATTAAAAATAGATCTTCAACTATTATTGGTTTTGTATGTCTTTTATTATTAAATCAAAAATAAATGTAAACCTAATTTTTAATTCAACGTTAACAACTTAATTAAGTTGTGAATTTTTTTATTCAAACTAAGTGATGTTTAATCGAAGAGGGTTGAACCTCCGCGCACTCTAATTTTTCTTTATCTGTTCAAGTATTAAGAGCTACTAGATTTTTCTTTCTAATTAAAATAATAATTTACTTTATAAAAAATTAAATTTACAGAAAACGAACTTAAGCCTGACAAATTAAAATTTCTCTGGTTAACAACTTAATAAATAATTTTATTGTTCTCAAAAAAAAATTAGTTATGCATATAAGGAAGGGTTCTTTGGAAAATTAATGTTTTGATTTGATGTGCCTTCATGTGTATGTACGAGTATATAAAAATTAAAATATAACAATTACATGTATGTATATATGTTTTTCTGTTAATATGTGACAAGCTTTAGAAAATACTCTTTCACTTGGTACGAACGTTGCAACAATGGTCAAATATTTTTTTCCAATTTGGGCTAAGAAAGTATATTTATTCTCTCTAGCTTTCCGTCAATTTAGAGGACAATTTTTTCCTTCCAGTATATCTTAGTTCATGTACTGCTCTGCTCCATTTCAATGAATGGTTTAGTTGAAGAACTATTACATTTTGAGTTGTTGTCGAAATCTTTCCAAATTGATATTTCGACTTTGTTATTTGTGGTAAAATTTTCCATGAGCATATTGATTTTTTGTTTACACATGTTAAGCGCATTTACATCACTAAATGACTTCACCTTAAAACTAGGGTCTAGGAAACTTGAAATGGAATATATTTCATTGGACTCCGAAATATGAAAACGACGTTTTATATTCCTCTTTGATTTCGAGACTTTGCTTCTTTAACAAAAATGACTGGAGCACACGGATTAAGACAAGCCTTTTTGAAATTGTTATATATGTTTCGCCGCTCATTTCGGCTGTGATTTCATTAAAAGGTTGTAAAATAGCTATTATTTCTTTAATAATAATCCGCTCTTCCAAAGAAAAAAGCTGAACAGGATTATGTAAAATTACTACCGTTACTTCTAATGGTTCCTGGTTTTCAATAATTCTTTCTAACATCTTCAAAGTGGAGTTCCACCTAGTTGGCATGGAATTGATCATTTTTATGTTACCTTTTCCCATTTGTTTTTGCATTTATTTTAATTTATTGCAGGCTTTTGTACTGCGATTAAAATATTCTACTACAGATTTGCATTTAATAATTATTTCGTTGATTTCACTTGTTTTCAAAGCATCCATTACCACCAAATGAAGAGTGTGTGCTAGACAGGGCAAATGAGACCAACCTGTCTTTTTGATAGCTGCATTATCTGATAAAACGCACGCAATTTTTGAATCTAACATCCATTCCAGCAATACTGCAGAAATCTCTTCTTTAAGGTTTTCTGCCGTATGGTCTTTTGTGGTTTTAAAGCAGCTTATAAAGACTGATTTTTGGTTCCAATCATTAGTAATGAAATGCCCAGTTAGTGATATGTATGACTCATTTGCAATGGAAGTCCAACCATCTGTCGTGATACATTTGTTATCGATGTTTTTTAAAGAAGTTTTTATTTCCACTAAACAATTGTCGTACGCTTTTGGCATTAACGATTTTGAGACTGTGTTCCGAGAAGTTAATTTGTAGCTTGAATTAAGTGCTGCTGTATATTCTTGAAAGCCTATGTTTTCAACAATTGATAGAGGCTGAAGATCTTTTGTTATCATTTTTAACAGACAATGATTTATTTTTTGTTCAATTTGTTTTCACATTTAAACTTTCACGTTGTAATCTTCCAGTTTCATTTGTTTTTAGCTAGTACATACATGGAAGTTGTGAAAAGCGTTGATTTAATGAACATAAAAACGTCTCAACTAAGAAGTAATTGCAAGAAAACTTTTTCCAAGAATTCTTTCCCATATTGGAAAGGCAAAAAAATATTGGGACAATTTTCTTTCTGTGTATGGTTGTATGTATGTATGTGTGTACGTTATTTGTTAAAATCGCGTTCTGATAAGATTAAAATGTTTTCGTTATGTTTGAACAGGAACTTGTTGACTCAAATTTTTAATAATAAACCTATTTAAAAAAAAAGACATCAGTTTTTCTAACATCATGTCTCAAACATGAAATCAATATTTAAAAAAATATTAATAATTCAAATAAATAACGTTTTTGGCCTAGAAATATTGAACGGATTAATGGTTAGAGCTTTCGATATATTAAACTATTTCCAGAGTTATACATTTATTAAAATAACTTGATAACGATTTGCACCGATCTAATTAAAATTATGTAAACTTAATGTTCCGTGTTTGAAAAATCCATATACACATACGTACATATGTATTTTATTTATTTATTTATTTATTTCTTTTCGATGTCCCATGCACAAGACTTAATTAAGTCTTATATTGCAGCATGGAACTGATCATATGTAAATACAAGATAAATAAGTTTTAGAAATGAAAATTGACAAAAATTTGATTGAACAATATAAAATAGTGAAAAACAAAAGTTAGTATTTATGTACATGTGTATATAACCTAAATGACTAAAAACTATTAATTGTTATACAATCAGAAATTATCCAAGCAAAAAAAAAAAAAATAATGATTAATTTATTCATATGTAAGTATATTTATGTATAAACTCAACTAGAAAAATGAAGAATAATACATTTCCTGAATTGACGTGCGTTAGAAATCCTTTGAAATCTAATGGGGATTCCAGTGCATAGACTGATAGCAAGAATAAAGAAATGGTATTTCGAGATTAGTGTTCGATGTGTAAATGCAATAAATCTTTTACCTGTTGCCCACTCGTTAACACGACCTACCTCCTGGTTTAAGATACTTAGACAATCATCGACTGCACTGTTACAGCAACTAATGTAAAGCTGAACGTCATCTGCATATAATCTGACTCTAGAGTGTACAAGTTTACTTTGAAGGTCATTCACATAATATAACAAAAAAAGTAGTGGACCCAAAATTGATCCTTGCGGAACACCATGTCTTAGTGGCAATAAGCTCAATTCTATCTTACTTTTGGGTGCTTTTTACAAAATGTAACCGTTTTTGATTAAAAAAAAAAATCGATTCTGATTTCGCATAAGCAAAAAAAAGCACACATGTATCATTAAAATCGATGCTTATATAAGTTTTCATTTTATTCAGAATTAAGTGAAATTCAATTAATAAGAATCACGATCCATACAATAGAGATATTTCATAATCCGAGAGTGTGTGTGATGTGTGTGAGTGATTGTGTGTTGTCTAGAAGTTAAAATTTCACTCGTTTATTTCTAAATAAAATCAAAACTTGTTTCATTGATTTGAACAAATTCTCCCAACTTATGAGAGAATAAACTTTGGAATCAATGCGAGTAGAGAAGCCGTTCACAGTTATAGACACACAGTTTATATAAAAAGATAAATAATATATGTAATTAACTTTTGATATTTGCTGTTTCCTGTTTGTGTGTCGTATTGAATTTTAACTATATTTTTTTTCGTTTTGTATTTTTTATGTCAAGGAATTTCACAATTCATTTATAATTATTACTAAATTCTAGCGTACATTTTCCTACTAGATAATAAGTACTGTAAAAATACATACACAAACAAACCTATTGTTACTTTGATTAGGTCAGAAATTAAAAAACTTATTTGTTTCATTTTTATTAATGATTTTTTATTAGTATTTTCCTAAAAGTTTTTAAAAGATTTCCATATTTTCTGTTTAAGCAAACTTTAAAGCCAATTACAAAAATATTTCATCCGAACATACATACATACATATGTACATAAGTATGTAATCTCAAAATACTTTCTAATATTTTAGTTTAATCTTTTATACCGGCAGGACACAGAACAATTTTCCTCACCAAACCAAATTAAAAAATTTTTTTTAGTCCACAAGTCAAAATCTAGAACAAAGACTTGGAAGAATAAAATTTAAACAAACTAACAAGAAAATATAAAACATGAACTTGAACCTGAACCTGAAAAGGGAACTGGTGACTGGTAACATCTCTCTTCACATTCAACACAAAATTTTTACCATTTGAGGTGAAAATATTACGAAATAATAAATTTTGTAAATCTGAATTCCATGCGAAATCGTTGAATATATTCACTCCTATCGTGAATAATTTTTCCTCCTAATTGTTTCTCTTTTCACGTAATTGCAATCATGAAAAGCTCCCATGAAAAAAGTTTATTAAGTCCAGAGAAACAACGTGCAGAAATGTTCACTGAAAAAAAAATCCCCTTATAGAGAATAATTTTTCCCTCGATATTTTCACTTTATTTTTGATGGGGAATAAAACAGAACATGGACTTATGTAGTTATCCTTATAATGCGAATATTAAAGCTTACGAAGTTTATTTTAAGAAAAAGATGATGTATTGGCAAACAAAATTCAAAACAACAACAAGTCGATTGCCCTCGGATTTGAGAAACTTTAATTTGTTGGAATTCTTTCGTTTGGTTGGGTTTCCAAAAAGTAGCCGAATTATTTTACCACATAAAAGTTAGAATGCAATAAACAAACGCTTCAAATAAACTATCGCTCCAATACAAAACATTTAGCTTTGTTTTTTTTTTAATTTTCTTTAAAATATATATGTGTGCACATACATATGTATGTTTGTCCGTGTACATTTTTGAACAAAAATTTCTTTGATTTTTTATTTATTTAAGCTTCTTTCTTTACCTTCACTGAGAACTGATAGCGGGAATAACTTTTCAAGTGAGATTTGTGATAGTAGTTTTCACTTCGAGGGGAATAAAAATTTCCCGGGCACAAAAATTCCACTTGTTATTCACGATAGGGATGATTGTTTTCGAGTTTCCTTTTATTTTAATCAAATGGAAAATCTTGAGAGTCAAAAACGAAATAATACATATTCACCGGACCTATTGTTAAATGTTATAATATTATATTTTATTTTTTGTTCTTCTTCTTTCTTTCAGGCAAGGAACCCGCTTTACGTTCTTTTGCCGAAATCAAACAGATTTTAGATCAAGGAAAAAAACGTGACGTAAAAAATATTTTACGTGAGAACTCTTGGCCCATTAATTCACCCATTAGATCGCAATTATGGCCGACTTTATGTGGCCAGCACAATACAAAACCGCCCATGGTTGAGGGGTTCTATTGGGAAATGGTTCATCAGGTAAGTTTTTATTACCGGAAAAATTAAATTCTGATGATATTTAAATATGTTAACGTACATACAAACACTTATCTGTTTATTATTTAAGGTTTTTGGGACCACAGAACTTTCGGAGAAGCCCATAATGTTGCCAGCATTTGTTGATGCCACTCACTGTTTGCCCTACCATTTAACACGCACCGGCCGTGCTGTGGCAGACCGTATTGTAAATGTTTTGGGTTACGATTGCCCTGATATCACTTACAGTCCAGTATTGTATCCGATTACATCGATTTTATTGCATTTTATGTCTGGTGAGTATTTTTAAAGACATAAATCTGATCCACTTAGTGCAAGATCGTTTGAAAAAATGTTAGGCTTTCCAAAATAAATGTTCTCAGATTAGTTTTTCTTTTTAAAAGAAGTTTTTAATTTATTATTTGTTTTTGTTTTTATTGCTAATTTGAACTCAATTCTTGTTTGCATTTTGAACAAAAGCGCTTAATTAGCAATCAAATAAGTTTTATGTATTAAAATTGTTTGAGAACTTATCTACTGATCTGTTATTTGATATCCGGATATTTAGCAGAAATATCTGACACACATTTGCATTTATCCGAATACATGTTTGTTTACTTTTACATGTGCGCAACAAATGGAAACATTTTCTTAATTATTATTTATCTATTTGTCTGTCTGTATTTATATCATTTAAAAATGCATTAAATAAACAATAATATTTTTATTAATAGTATTTTAATTAAAAATATCTTAAAAATAACTGTTCTAATTTTAGTTAAACAAATAATCATGTTTTAATTTTTTGTATTTCATAATTACTTTATTTACATCAGTTTTACACTGTAACAACTTTTGTGTGATAAATGAATTAGAAATTACAATAATTCGGCGTATTATAATTATCTTTTTTTTCCTCCTTTTGTTTATATTTGTAACACTTCGCTTCGTTCGCATTTCATTTCGTTTATTTGTTAGCTATAACCCACAATTAAAATCAAATAATGGAAAATAACAATTCAATAAAAAACAAACAGTTATTTAAGGTTTTATAAAAAAAAGTATACATACGAGTATTAGACCCTGTTCTGAATAAAAATCATGTCAAGTTTCACGGAATTGTTTGTCGTTATACAAAAATATTTACAACAACAATGTTGAGGTAAATCCAAACTATTATTAAATACAGAACAGGGCCAATTTGTCCATTGACAACAAGGCAGTGATAACTCGAAAACGTTAATAGTGAAACATTAAATTTGGATATTCCAAGTAAATGTTTTTTACCTGCCCACTTTTCAACGAGAAGTACAGAAAGAAAAAAAAATCGAAATCGCGCAAGAAAATATAGATAGAAAAGACCAAGAACAATAGTCATATTCTGATATTTTAAACCAACATCAATAAAAAAGCCCTATTCTTTCAGTTTGCTTTGGCATTTTTATTTTTGAGCGTTTAATAAGCGCAAACATTAAGATAAAAAACTTTATGAACGATATGATTATAAACACTAATGATATATTTTGTTTGTTTTTTATTTTTGTTAATAACCAAACCAATAGAATTAAGCAAGAGTATGTTTCTTTATAATATTAATATTTGCTGTTTTGACAATAACAATATACATATGTACGTATGTATTTTGTGGAAGTTATTTCTTGTAGATGCAATTGAAGGTTGTATTTGGCTGAGAGTTAAAATTTCAATAATAAACCGACATATTTTTGTGGTTAGAGAATACGGAGAGCAGTTATGATCAGTTTTTACATATCGACGGATCTGTTATTTTTTAGAAAAAGCGGAAATTAAGAAATTATTTTCCAAAATACGTTCTTTTCATGGAAAATAAAAAACTCTAAATTATTTTAAAAGTTGTAAAAATGAGTTACGTGCTATCATCGTAAAAATCGTCATTTTTGGTTGAGTACCAAAAAGATTTTAATTTCTAATAGAGCACTAAAAATATAGAACATGAATAAAGTTATTGAATGATGTTGCAAGTGTTAATTCGCGTAAACTGTTAAGAAATAGTTTTGTTCAAAAACACCCACCCACCCACAGCTTCATGTCTGTTTGCTTTTCTGAAAATGCCGATGAAGAAATACCAAAAAAGAAAAAAATATATAAAGGTACGGTCACATCTGTCAAACATTTGCCCAAAAAAGCGTAACCACTAAATACGAATGAAAAACTTTTTGATTTATGCATTTATTTATTAACTTGGACAGCATCTAATAAGATAAGATTCTATTACATTTTCAATAAATTATGTAGGAAACTGTTTAACGTAATAAACAGGTATCTAAATCAAAAGTGTTTTCATTCGTATTTAGTGGTTACGCTTTTTTGGGCAAATGTTTGACAGATGTGACCGTACCTTAAATATGTAATAAAGATGGAAAATTTATAAAGTTCTATATTCAGAGATAAATCTAATATTACAAAATTTATTTACAATTTTTCTTTTAATTTGAAAAAACTCATGTTGGAAGTAACGACAATAGGTGTGTTCGTTATATAAAACAGAAAGCAGAAAACATTTGCAAATGTTAATAACTTGACATTGAATTTTTCTTATATTAAATCAATAACCTTAATAATGGATTTAGAATGGTCATGTCATGTAACAATTTGAAAATGTATAGTTTTTGTGTGTATTGTTTTTTAATAATAAAAAGTTTACTTCAATCAGACAGGATTTTAAAGAATATAAATGGTGTTTGGGACATTGTTTGGTTTGAGAAGTACAAAAGGAAAGGAATCTTTTTCCTGATGTGACTCGTAGCATTTGTTGTTGTATTTGAATTATTATTCTCTTTTTGTCTTTATTAAAAAATAATGGAATCAAGCGCCTTTTGAATATGACTGACTAAGTATCATTCACTTATCAACCTCTAAAAATCAACTTTTCATGCCATCAATAATAAAATTTTTATTATCTATCTGCTTATCTATAAAAGTATCGCAGAAAATAAGTTGTATATATTTTATAGTCAAATTTATACAAAATATATATGTAATTGATCATCTCTGTGAATGGGTTTTTATTTTTGTTATCAACGACTTTTTATCATTTGTTATTGAAGGAGTGTTTATACGGACATTGTTTCAACTATCTGACAGTCTTCATATTTAAATTTGCAAGATAAAATGCATTTCTTTATTGCCACAATATACAACTTAACAAAATTCGTATTAGTGATAAGTTTATATTTCACATGGTGGGTGTGTGTGTCAATTAAATATATTTCTATTGAAGACAAAAACATCAGTTTTAGGTCTCGGTTTCTTCCTTGGAGATTGGAGTATTTTTTAATTTGATTGTTTTGGGTCCACTTTGTGTTAAAAAAAATTTATCTAAAAGTTTAAACTTTATCATTTAAACGAAAATTTGAATTTGGTCGAGTCGAAAATTTTATATTGGTATGTATCTTTGTATTTGTCAATTTTGTTTTATTTTTGTTTTAGATAAATCTATTCGTAAGTATTTAGTTTAATTAGCCTTGATTAAAAAAATGGTTAATTTATTGTTTAATAAGCTTTTTAAATTTAATTGGAAATTAATACATGAGAATTAATAAAAGTGTATTTCTCTATTTGTTTGAGTGTTATCTTTGTAATTACAAATGAACAGTGATTTAAATAGCAAACAAATTCAATTGTAGCAAATGTTAATTATCGATAAGTAAATGTGATTGTGTATCAGGTGCGGTCACACCATGAGCTTTTTGTAGAGAAATACTTAAATGAAGTATTTAAGTTTCGATTTTTTTTTTTTCAAAATCCGTATAAAATGTGTGTTTTGTTTTGAATAGGGAGGCGAGAATAACTAATTTCTTTTCTGTAACCCTTCAGTATGATAACAATTTAACATTTAGTAAACAAGATATTTTTAATTTAAAAAAAATGTATAAGCAAATGTAAATTTCAAACAAATCAAAATTTGCAGCATAATCGCGTACAGCCTTCTCCACAGCGAAATCAAATGGAATAATTTCTAGTGTTTTTTCTGACTCTGTTCCAAAACATTTCTATTAATATTTTTTTCTATTTGACTTTATTGTTATCAGCATTTCATTTTTTTTATTATTTATTTATTTAATTTTGTATCAGTATTTAACCATTGTACTGCGTGGTACACATTTGCACTCTAATTATTACCAATTGAAACTAGTTGGATTGAGTTTTTTGCTCTAATCAATCGGATCCCGGCGTTTTTTCTTCTCTTTTTGTCATTCACATCCACACACACAAACATCAGTACTAAGAATTGTTGACAATAAATGTGTGATGTGATGATTGGAATGCAATAGATGCGTTTTTATTTTAAAATAAAAAGTTACAAGTTTATTTTCTTATAATAAACTTTAGATACAGAATGATACATCTTTGGCTAAAGAAAAGAAAAAAGTTTAGTCCGCACCTCCAACTGGTTTTCGTATCTGAAAATTTATCGTTTCAAAATTTTTATTTTCTTGTTGTGGGTTAGCTAATCTGTATATTCCTGCCTTTTGTTAGGTGCTAATGCCAACTCATCAGTATAACTTTAGCCATGTTTGAAAGGTTTTCAAATTCATATGCTTTGTTATATTTTTGAAGCATAATTGTGTAGATTTATGTGAAGAGATAAGTTTTCAATGTCGCATTTTTCTGTAGTTTTTATTCACAATTTGTCAAAAATAAATAAAAAAATATATGTATGTTTGTAAATGTCAAAAAATTAACCCTACAAAACTGAAATAATTTTTATTTGTTTTTGGTTATTCACAGCCTTTTATTTTACAAACTGTGTGGATAGAAAAGTTGCATACTTATTTTAGTGATACACTGTATGTACGAGTACTCGTATATCGAATAGATCGTATATATGAATAGACAGACCTTAGGGAGTATATTTAGAGGATACAATCACAACAAAAATGTATTTAATATAATACATGTTAATCTGATGTAGAGACGCTGCATTTAGTACACGAATTAGCTATAGAAGTAAATTGAAGTTTATTGTTAGTGTTAAAAGTTGTGCAACAGTTTCAACAAAGGCTTCATGAAACACGTTGTGCAAGTTTACTCAATTGTACAAATGACAATTTTATGAGCTTTCATGAAAACTCTTAATACATACTTTAATCAGATACAAAAGGTTTTATAAAACGTATGTACATTTTTCTGAAATATCGCATTTTAAAAGGCATTCTTTTAATTCTTTTTGAAAAAATTAAAACAAAACCCGGTACTTGTCTTTCGTGTATATCAGGTGATTAAAAATTTTAGCGTTTAGTACCTTTGTATTCATAAACGATTTTTGCATGGGGAAACCGGTTTTATCGTGTACTTTAACTTTATCATTAATTTGTGAATACAACAGTTATAAGAGTTTTTAAGAATTCACATGATACAAAAATTGTTAAGATAACAACGTGTGGTTCCTCGTATTCGAGATCGATACTGCGAAAATTTTATTATGGAAATGACAACCGAAATAGCAGAATTTTGGGAACTATTGCACATATAATTTTGTTTGGCATTTACTTTCGCTTTTTTAATTATCATAAAATTCAGGTCTCTTTATTATTTTAGTATAACGCTTAAGGCTTCAAAGGATTTTAAACATGTGAGTTCATTTGTTACTGTTGGGTCAACGGAACACTAGAACAACATTTAAAAACAAAAGCAATTTTAATTTAATAATCACAATTATCACCGCCACTAACACTTTAAATACATACACATGTGCATACATACTTACATACATATGTTCCAATAAGTATGTACATACTAGTTTGTATGTTTGTGTGTATGTGTTACATCCATATGCATTTATTAAGGTTCTGCTTTATTTGATTGTATTGTCTTATCAATAAGTTATACGGGTGCTTGTACTAAATTTAAATCACTCTTAGCCTGATAACGATTTTTTTTAATAATTTTTATTGTCATTTTATTGTAGATGTTTGTAAATATAGACGTGTGTATGTGTGTATTAGTTAATTGCAAATTAAATATTTATTGTTTTGAATATGTACAAGCAAACATACCGAGTTAATATTTACATTGTTGTTTAATATTAATAAAAAAAAAAATAAGAATTAATTATTAATTTTCAAAATAAAATAAAAAAATTTATGAACAATTTATAGAGATTACGAGGGCTTCATTTATTAATTTTTTTACCTCCAGACAAACTGATTTCATTTGCTTGTAGTTCTTATTATCTCTGTCCCAGTTGGCGAATAAAGATTAGAATGTCAAATTAAATTATGGTCAATAGCGATTTATTTAATAAGGAAACGTTTTGTTGCTTTATTTACTTGTAAAAACAGAGACAATAAATCATCCTTGAACTGGAAAGAATATAAAAATTATTGTTTAAGATAAAAAAAGAGCGTAAAAGGTCCAGCCATAGAGGTAAAAAATTTTAAAGATTAGTGACAGTGTAGAGAACACTGACTACTTAACAAAATAGTCCTACTTCCGTTTATCGTTATTTAATAAATTGTCATGCAATAAAATGTCCACAAAAATAATGTTTATCAAAAGTTGGATATAAACTTTCTCCAGTAATCTGTTCGTAATTTTTTCACTGTCAATATTAATCAGCCAGAGTGTTACGATAAATATTTGAATATTAAATGCAGATATACAAAAACTAGACTTAATTACCTTTCCAATGATATATAATAGTTGGTACCCTGCATTTCATGTAGCCTTAAATAATGCATTTCAAATGCAACATATAATATAATTTAAATTTCTTAATATTATGTAAGCGTTATGATATATTACACTGTGGAACAAATTCAAGTTAGCAAAAGTTAGGTCGATTCTGAGAGTTAGGGGTGAAAATAGAGGCTAAATTAGAAGACCCGTATCGCGGCGTTTGTTTATGTTAGTTCGAATTTTTTTTTAATCGACCTTCGAATTTTGCAGTCAAATGCCGATTTTCAGCATATTGTTTATATGGTTTTTTGGCTATAACTCGTCGACTAATTGATATTTTTAAATCTGTAAAAGCCAAATTATTGCTAGAGACCTGTGCAACAATTAAAATTTTTTAAAAAATTGATTTAGAAATGGGTGCTCAAATAAAGCAGCGATGCCAACTCAAAGTTGTGACACTATAAAAACACTCCATACTTGGAGTCGTATGATTAATATTTAAGTGTTTAATGTACGAGCATAGTAAGTATACGTTATGGTGCATTTATAAGCATTTAATAAATAATTTTTCCAACATTTTGCTTCATAAGCACCACATAAATTTTCTAAATCAATTTTTGAAAAAAATTAAATTGTTGCACAGGTCTCTAGCAATAATTTGGCTTTTACAGATTTAAAAATATCAATTAGTAGACGAGTTATAGCCAAAAAACCATATAAACAATATGCTGAAAGTCGGCATTTGACTGCAAAGTTCTAAGGTCGATTAAAAAAAATTCGAACTAACATAAACAAACGCGGCGATACGGGTCTTCTAATTTAGCCTCTATTTTCACCCCTCACTCTCAGAATCGACCTAACTTTTGCTAACCTGAAATTGTTCCACAGTGTTATCAGAGCTATCGGTATCATGATGTCAAACGTCATTTTAATTCTCAATTTATGTATGACGTATCTTTATTTTACGGTTTTCATTAAAAAGAAATGTTTCTTTTTTAATTTGAATAATCAAGTTTTGTATGTTTTTTATCAGTCCACAAACATTATTTATATTTCAAATAATTTTGGTAGTACATATCGTCGGTCACAAGTTGACAACTCTTAACTCACAAACAAATCGAATCGGGTTTTTCGATGCCAAAAGACTGTGTTTGTCCTTCTGCATGTTAATACGCTTTATTTATATTTTTAAAAATAATAACAATAAATATCTCCTACTAATTTTGTTTTTTTTTATTTACTTTCAAACACGGTTTAGTAACGGAATAATAACGTTTTTTTTTGTCTCCTGAAACGGTGAACTCAAATAAGCGAAAACTACTGTACTCATGTTTAACATACAATAAATGAACAGATTTTTTAAATACTTTTTGATTGTTGTTGTGTTAAAAAAAAACTTTTTTTTTTATTGAATATTTTCTGGAGATTGTTGTTGGAATGAAAATTTAATTGAAGCATCTTGAGATATGAAAAATTAAAAAAAAAAAATGCTTAAGATTTTTTTGGTCTATGTGTGTATGTCTATTTGTTTATAATTAAAATTGATAATAATGAAATTGTTTTTTGTTCTGTAAATTTTAAATAATGTATTTTGGCTTGAATCCAAAAAATAAAAAAAAGCCAAAAAGCTTAAAAAGTTTATATAAGTCAAATATTTAGCGCGTGAATGTAATAAATCTCTTGAAACATTATTTCCCTTTGTTTTGTGTTTTGAAATTTTTTGAGGTCAATCAGAATTGTTTTCTGTTTACTTAAAAAACAGAAAAAATAAAAAAATAGATAATCGAAATAATAATTCGATGTGCAATAAGTAGTAGCAGCGCCAGCATTTTTACAAAATTTCTTTTTGTTTAGCCCTTAAAAATATAAAAACAAAAACAATTTCTTTGCTTATTACAGAGGAAGAAGCTTATCATTGTTTGGCCGCTTTGGTGGGTAGCAAAGACAAAGTGTTCATAAATCAAACGAAATTATTGCATGAAGTGACATGGAAAACTGTTATGCAAATAGCCAAAAAACATACAGTAAGTGGCTAATAAATAAAATTCGTGAAGAAACAAAAAAATATTAAAATTTTCATTTATTTATTTAAATATTTTGTAGAAGAATGCCGTTTCATATTTTCAACGAATCTGTCCCGGCGTAAAACTGGAAAGAGTTTTTATGGATTGGTGCTGGTGGATTTTAGCTGGTCTACCCTTCCAGCATTTAGTACGCATTATGGATTGTTTTTTTCATGAAGGCATTAAAATTTTATATCGTGTTGCTTTAGTCATTTTAAATATCTTCCACAAAGAGTGCCAATCAAACAACGAATGGAGTCCGGATAATATTAAAAATGACATTGGCAGTGCTTTAATAAAGTTTTGCAAAAAAATCCCAGTATCGCCGGCTAAATTATTAAATGCCGCTTTTAGTATTAGGGGACTAAGGTATTAGTTTTTTTTTTTTTATTTTATTTATTTTACATAAAATGCATAAATACAAACATTTATATGTAGATAATATATAATAATCCTGTTGTATTTCCACAGTTCCACATATATTTCTAGAATATTTTTAAAGACTGAAATGCTATTAAAAAGCCGTTCCGTTTTGAATAGCGGTAATAAACAATTAGTTAAGTCGCGTTCCAGCGATAATCTACCCACAAGTCAATCACAAGTCAATATCCAAATGATGTCACACACACTGACCATCAGAGAGGTGAGATACACTTTCAAATTGATCTGATCGATCATTAATTGATTTAGTTTAAGTGTCAATTAAACTATTTTTAAATTTAAAGTTTTAAGTCGTCTCTAACCCCAACTAACCAACAAGAAAGCAATATTAATTTGATTTTAATTGAAAAGTACAATCAGCCGTTGAATTAGATTTAATAAAAGCAAATTACTTTTTGCTCGGTTGAATTGCATTTAGTGCCGATAAAACTTGTCTAGATATTAATTTCTACTCAAGGCTTTTTCGATTAAAGTTCGTATGTTTTATAGGATTTTAAATTGCTAAAAAAAAGTGTTGTTGTTGGTTTGTTCTCCTAATCTCTATTTTTATATTAAAATGTTATTTTTATTAAAAGAAACAATCTCGATTACTAACACTCGTCTGATTCTTTTTATTAACATTAATTCATTTTCCACTTTCCTTAACATTAAGCTTAAAAAATATTATAAGTAGCTTTAGCGTGGTACTTAGTTTCAATTAATTAATTTTAATTTTAAGTGATTAATCAATTTTCTAACATATAATCGACTTACGTATAAAAAAACAAAAACCATATGCATACATACGTATTTAATATTATTTGTTATGAGTTTATATGGATGTGTAGATCACCAAAAATGTAATTTTACTTTTTCTTCTTTTTCTTTTTTTAATCATTTAAATTTTCATGTAAATTTGTAAATGATTTTGCTTCATACGAAAACCGTATCGTATCGTATTGTATCGAATCGTACCCAACCACCAATTCTATTCAATAAACTTTAATGTCTGTCTAATGCAAATAAAATAAAACAACAAATTGTGATATAGAAGGCACACCACACCGAAACTTGTCGGAACTTGGTAATGAAAATAAATGGCTTGTTGTTTATTTAAATTCTTTTTCGTTTCTAATTAAACTTTTATCTGTTTTCTTTTATTTTAAGTTGAATTGTATGTTTTACTAATAAAAATTGCTTTCTTTATTTGTTTTCGTTTGTCATTTATTTATTTTTTAAAAGCCAACATTTTCATTTGCTCTCTAGTCATGGTTTCTTTTTTTATATCTACAATTCTATACATTTCCAAAAAATACAAAAAAAAGTTACAGTTTGTTTTTGTATATTTTTTTTTTTTTATTTGAATCAGCTACAAATTCGAGATTGTTTTAATTTAAAATATTACCAAAACTATTTATCTTCGTTAAAAATAAAAATGTTGTAGCAAATTAATTAATGTAACAACTTTCTCTCCTTTTTTAAACTATTTTTAATGCTGCCTTGAAATCATAAATGCGATCGTTGAATTAAACGCTAAAATATTTATTTATAAAAAAAAAACGCTCTACGTGCTTATGTGTTATAAACAAACATCTGCCGCTGCGACTTTTTCTGTTCTAAACCGCAAATGTTTGCTTGGATGTTTCAATAAATTCCTTTAATTTTCATTCTCTAAAATTTCTTTTCTTTTTCTTTGCAAATCGGCCATCTTCTCAACTTTTTCTTTTGTTATGTTTAAACATTTTTGTTTTTGTGTAAGTTTAGGGTGAAAAATCCCCTGGCCACAGAGCCATTGCCATGGGCGTTTATCCCATACATAATTTAAAGTCTACCGTTTGTCAAAACGAGGATGTAAGTGTGAATTTTTGGTGTTGTTGAATATCTTGATGTACTTTTGCCAATTATTTTTTTTTTTTAATTTTCTACAAACGTTATTTGTTATGAAACTCTTCATAAAATCTAGTTTTTAGTCGTTTTCAGTCATTCTGCACAAAACAAAAACAAGAAATTCATTTCAATATTATTTTAAAATGGTTGAAGATCTCTCGTTGTTCGGAGACTCAAAGTAAAACATTGATTTATTCATATCATACACATTTACACATTTTGAAATAAAATAAACAAATCATTAACGACGCCTTATGACATTTATGTCAGGTAGTAAGATATTTATTTGTCAATGGAGCTTGACATTAAATTGAAATAAATCTTCTCTCTCTCTCTCTCTCTCTTTTCTCTAATCAACGAAAACCACAGTATTTTTTTTTATTAAATTAAATAATTGCAACAAGGGCACTAATAACAAGAATTCAGAAACAATAAAAATCAAAACATTTTTAGAGGCAAGAGTATTCCCTAATTGTTACTATCCGTTTCCATAAAACTTAACAATATTTATTGAATATATTTTTTTCTGTCATTAATTCGATTTAGATATTTATTAATTATATTGACATGTATGTTGGTTTCTATTTTCTTTAGAATTTAAATGCAATGGATGTTAAAAAATTAATAAAAACTATTAAAGAGAGATTTAATGTAAGCGGATATTATTTTAAAATTGTGTTGATTTTTTAAGGAAATTCAAAAGTTTGTAGAATCTCCTTAATACTCCCAAAATTAATCTAAACCAAACAAGTAATTACAATTTAAAATCAAACATTAAATATGGCATGAATGGAAGAGTTCCATTCTTTAACACATCCACTCACACACGCACAGACCCACTCACCATCTAAGGAACGAAGGACTTTAATCTTTGCCTATTCCAAAGTTACTTTAATATTTAAACTTCCTATTTTTCTTCATTTATTTCTTTATAATTTTTATTGTTAATTGCATGCTTTAACTTTAATTTCTTTTATTTGTTCTTGATTTTGTTATCGTTTTGGAGACTTGTTGAAAAAGTAAATTAATTTAATTAATATCAATTACATTTAAATTTTTCGCATTTAGCTTTTCACATTGTGGTCATGGCTTCCTGTCCGAATTACAATGTATCAGCCTGTACTGCTGTATACCACCGAGGAACACGGATGCTCATTAACGACATTCTATGTCAGAGTAGAACAGCACGAGCCCACTTTAATGATGATTAAAACGTGTAATAATGAGGTTGGCAATTATTCTTAGACAGATGATGTTATTTATTTTTTTAATATTTTAAAATTTCCTTTGATTCGTGTAAAATTTATTTCTTTTAGGTATTTGGAGCGTACTGTTCATCCCGTTGGTTTGAGCGAAATATTAAAGACGACAAAGGCCAAAGACAAGCCTACTTTGGTACAGGAGAAACTTTCTTATTTTCTTTATACCCTGAACGAGCTAAATATCCTTGGGTGGGTATTGATAATGACAAAGATTTGGGCCATTCGTCTGAACTATTTATGGCAGCCGATTCGAAAATGATCACCATCGGAGGAGGGTCAGTTTAATAAAATATTTTTGCCGATAAATTTTTCAAAATTTCTCCATTTCAGAGAGGGTCAAGCAATTTGGATGGATGAAAATATACGCTTTGGAAAAACTGACAGCTGCAAAACCTTTAATAACCCTCCTCTTTGTCCATCGGGTGACTTTGAAATAAGAGTTTTAGAAGTTTATGGGTTTGTGGGAGTTTAAAAAATTTATTCAGTTTAGGACAAGAGCGTTGAAATAAACGCTCGTTATGTTTTGTATTATCTTGCAGGGCTTTCAATAGGGCTTTTTATGGAACCTAAAAGCCTTTCTGTATCTCCCCCGCCGATCATATGTCTTCTATTTCTAAATATATATATATACACATACATATATATATATATATATTTTTTTTTTCATGTTTAAAAATTTGTTTAAGGAATATCTTTGTTTCAAAGGTTTCCTCCTTTTCTTATACGCAATTGTGTTTCTATTCAACGACATGAAAATAAAAAAAATTTTTACATTAAATTTCGGAAATGAAACAAAAATAAAACAAAATTTATCTGTTAATACATATATAAAATAAAGCTTGTTCTTATCATAACTAGTGAAATATTTTATATGTCCATACAAATATAAATACATTTACATACATTCATACACATAATACTAATATATATTTAAAAATTAATCAGAAGTCACACACACACACACACATGCTCGTATCTACCGTTTTCGAAAGAAAATGAATAATGCCTGTTCACCGATGTCGAAAGCATTATTTCTTTCGTCCGATTACATTTCTGTGAAAAAGGAAACATCTCGATTCTATTTGAATGCATGCGCATAGTAGGAAGTCATCTAAACCAACAATTGCATTCAGAACAAAAGATAATTTAATTGTTTTAAATATTCAAAAGAAATAAATCTTTTTATGTCGTTGAACAGTCAGTAAAATTATAATACTCTATAAATTCTAACAATAAAAAAAAAAAAAAAATGAATGAATGCATCCATAAAATATATATAAAGTAGATTTGTATTGCTAATTTTTCGACCTTTTCTTGAAGTTATTTTTATTTGATTGATAAGCTTGAGGTCAATTTTTTTATAAAAACGTTATAAAATTTTATTTATCGATATTTCGCTACTCCTTTGTGTAGCTTCTTCAGGATTAGATTTTTAAGTAATATTTTGTTTAAAATATTGTTGTTATTTTTTTGTTACTTAAAAATCTAATCCTGAAGAAGCTACACAAAGGAGTAGCGAAATATCGATAAATAAAATTTTATAACGTTTTTATAAAAAAATTGACCTCAAGCTTATCAATCAAATAAAAATATATAAAGTAGAGTTTTTTTATATAATTCTCAAAAAAGTTTGTCCATGAAATACAAGTTCTTTTTTTCAACCGCTCAAAGCTAATCTGGAACTATTTAGCATGTATTATTTGAAATAGTTTTTTTTTCGATTTTCGAAACTAAAAGCAGATTTAAAAGTACATATGTACATATATGCATAATCAAATCAAATGGCGAAAAAGTGTTTGAAATTTACTATTAAAAAAACGTTTTATGCAAAAAAATATATTATTGTTTTTTGTTTAATTCGTGTGCTTCTGTCTAGAAGCAGAACAGACCACAACGAAATGTAGCTACTAGTAACATGGAAACAGTTAAATGTGACGCAAACTCTGCAACTGTGTACTCTCGTAAATAAATTGTGTATAAAATGTCAAGTATGGGAAACAATTCACGCTGTAAAATTTAAAATTTATGAATTGCAATTTTGAATAATTGCTGAAATGGCGTTTTTGATCGATCATTATGGACAATAAATATTTCGGATTGAATTGAAAAAGAATTGAATAACAATTTATATTTTATATTATGTATGATTAGAATTCAGGTAAAATATTTATCGGCTGTTAATTTTGTTACATTTAATGAAATTTGTCGATTATTATCAATACTTTTAACATTGTGCAGTTTTTTCTTTTCATTAAGCAAAATCATTATTAAATTTTAAAATTGAAAAAAAAATTTGTTTGAAATGTTCAGTTGTTTGTTGTTTTTTTTTAGTTTTTGTTTTGTTATGAACCATATATTTCTTGTTAATTATTCATACTATTTTGTTTGTTTTATATTTAGTTATTATTAAATAAAAAACTATGGACTGATTTCATTTATTTTTAAAATTGATTTAAAAATAAACGCAGAAAGCGTTAAAAAACAAGAGTGTAAAATAAAACGCCAAAAACACGATTATTCATATCATATAACACTAAAATATATGTATGTCGGTATACAAACATATATGTACATACATGTATCTAATCTTATATATTCTATTATTATTATCATTATATTTTGTTTATTTACCAAATTTCTTAAGTTATAATTTATAATAAATGAAAAACAAAATACATAAATGAATTCATTTACAGCTAAATTTTGGCTCAGTTATTTAGAGCTTTTCATAACAAATTTTTATAATTATACATACTATATACATATACATACATATATAAACCAATACTAAAAAAACTATGTTTTAAATAAATAATTCGATGTTATAAAATTAAAATTCAAAAAACAGAAATATATTTATTTATCCAGTTTAATTTTTCATTTTTAGAACTCAGCATCTGTTTATTATATTGTCTAGAGACTCTGATAATTGACTTGCTTGCTTTGTTTACCTACAATAATAGATTTATATAGATTTTATTATAAAAAGTTTCTTTCGAAAAAAAATCATAAAAAATATTAATTCACTCAAATCATCCTTAATTGCGTAAAAGTACGTATTTACTTTATTAGATATATACATACTTATATACAAAAGAAAAACAGAAATATATATATATAAATACATATAAAGATATAAATGTGTTAAATTAAATTATAATTATAATGAGATAAAAAGATGAAATATATATGCATTAATTTATGAATAATTGTAAAGCAAACTATAATTTTTTTCTTCGAAACATTGAAAGGATTGCAAAAATACAAACTTCCCCTAAAAATTTTTATATCAGTTGCTCAGAACTTCTGCTTACGTACCATGACTTGTGAAAAGTAGATACATACTGACTGACCTCTGGTAAAAATTTTTAAAATTTCTTTTTCCATACTAATGTATGTTGTATATCATGAGCATTTTCGGAATACATATGTATGTACATACGTATGTATGTAGGTGGTATTTAGTATTTTTATACCATGGTAGAAATAACATACATATACTTACGATCGACATGTGAAATTGGTTGCATTACATCCACTGTTGTCAATGCGGTTGAAATTATTTTTAAAAATCTAAATTTATACATACATATTTTTACTCTCTATCAAAGAAATAACTCATTTGTAGTGCGAAGCTTCATACATTCGGAACAGATTTATACCGTTTAATACAAATTTATAATTTTTGCATCCAAATGGAACGTTTAACAAATTTTAGTAACAAATCGTTTTTTAAGGACTATAAAAAGCATCGCTTTCCTGTTGTGGCCGAACTCATTTCCACTGAAGAGGAGTATATAAGAAAATTGGAACAAGTTGTTTGTGGGTGAGCAACCGAAAAGAAATTAAAAAACAAATGATTTTTATGAAAACTTTAAATGAATCATTTCTAATTTTAAAGTTACATGATTGAATATTATGATAAAAATAGTGAAATCCCTGTACCAGAAGAATTAAAGGAGTACAATGGATTTGTAATATTTGCAAATATTGCTGATATCTACGAATGGCATAAACAGTAAGTAAAAATTTTGTAAAAAGTAGTGTTTGTGTGAAAACTAACATTTCGTGTTTGAAGATTTTTAATCCAATTTTTGAATGAAACGAGAATTTCTTTCCAAAGTGCTTTGAACAACGGAATCGAATATCGATTGGTGGTTGATTTTAATGTTAAAAATTTTTCTTACTTTCGAAAGAAATCTTTTATTTATACTCGTTTTTTTAAAGTTACTTTTTAGGAGCATTACAACAAAACCAATACTCAATTCGTGGTTTAAGTAAAACTTTCACACAAAATAAACATCATTTTCACATGCATGCGAAATTCAGTTTCAATAAGTCTTTATCGAATTATCTAATCAATACGAACTGGAATTACTTTGACAAAATCAAGAAGAAATTAAATCACAAAGAAACTGTAAGTAAATTATTTCAGGTCTAACACAAATTAAAATATATATATATATATATATATATATATGTATATACATACATAAATATGTGTTTAATAGTAACTAACAGCATACATAAGTTCTTTAGTTCAGGACTTTGGAAATCAACTTTATCAGAGTTTTTCAATCCTCTATTGTAACGTAGTTTAAAAAGTAAAAGTTGGCAAAACGCGTTTAAAATTAAAAAAAAAATGTTAGCAAGCGTTTGGATGGTGTTAGCATTTTAAGAGTGTTTTAGCTTCGGTTTTACATTTAGATGAAAATATTTCTGATTTATAAGATGCGACTGATTACGTTGCAATAAAATTGCGTATGTTAATTTATTCATAAAATGCAACTATAGGTGGAACATGTTTTTCAGCAAAGTTTTATGTAATTTTAAGCAACAACAATTTGTGCATGTATGTGTGTATTTATGCTTGTTAATATGTATTTCAAAATATTAAAAGAGTCGTTGTACCACAATGGAAATATGATTGATGCCAATAACATTGGCAATACAATATCTGTGATTCAATTGTGGTAGCTGTGCATTTAATTTGCCTATAGTCTGATTGAAATAAACATTTATACTACGTATATTTGTATGTATTGCATTTACTTCTACATGTATGCATGTATATAAAATCTTTTTTTATATGTATTTATGTACTACTTAGATAGAAGATCTCATAATAGAACCTGTACAAAGGGTGACGCGTTACGCGCTTTTACTTGAAGCATTGTTGAAATATCTCACTAAGGTCGGTTTAGTTGAAGACATAGACTGTTTAAAAGAAGCGTGGAATATGATGAAGGTATCAAAAAGTAGTCCTACCGGCAATTTAATTTAAAATTCTTTATATTTAGAAAATAGTTTACACTTTACAGGAAGTTTGCAACGAAGTTCAAGAATTCATTACTCTTAATGGTATAAAAAATTTTGATGGTCTTATATCGGCTCAAGGAAAGCTCTTATTTCACGGCTTTTTGAAGTGCAATTATAATGGAAAACGAAGTAATTTACATGTTTTTTTATTTAAATGCTTAATATTGTTTACTGAAAAACAAGGAACCGAAAAGAAATATGTTAATCCAACTTACAATTTTCGATTGCAAATCCCTGTAAGAATCCTTGTGCGAATATATTCATAGATATGTGCACGTACGTATACGTATGTATGTGTACATAATTAGGATATAATAAATTGCTAAATTTCTATAATTCCTTTTGCAGATGAATAAATTAAAATTCAGAGAGCTCAACGGTAGTAAATTTTCACTTGAACTTATGGATCCAAATTGTCCTGGCTGCAGCGTTATTTGCTACGCATCTACTAAGGACGAGCAAAGAAAGTGGATACAAGCAATTAAGCAACAGTTGGCATTACAAATGAATTTAATTAACGATCTTGTAAATCCCAACAACAATTGCTATGAAGAAAGAGAAGTGTTGTTGTAAAAATGATAAAGTTGAAGTTATTTATTTGCACAATTATATTTATGTATTATATACTTTTTCATCTTTGTCTGAATTTTAATTATTATAAAGCTGATGCTACAGATACGTTTTTAAAATGTATGTTTCGGAATACTTTCAATCAAATTTAAAGTTTGCCAACTCCCATATTCTTACTCTTATCACTTTGAATTACAAACAAATATTTTATTTTTGTTGATAAGATTTATTATTTTAATATGTATTTTGTTTTATGAATTAAAAGAATTATTAATTATTTTTAGCTACACTCTATATAAACATGCCAAATTTCAAATACATAAATATCTAAATATGTACTTAGTACGTGCATACATATGTACGTACTTACAAACTCATGATATTCTAGTCAAAATGTTAATTATACTACCCAAGTTTCATTAAAAAAGCAACTAAAAATGTTATATAGTACATTTGAGGATATCTCGTCAAATCTTTGCTGCTTAATGCGCTATTGCAAAAGTTTTCATTTTCACAAACGAAACATTGAACATCCTGAAATTCCATCATGGTTGGGTCCATGCGACAACCAACTTTAGTGTCATTTACATCGCCAAAGTAGCAGCTCCGCAAGTATTTTAAAACTTTATGTTCTACGAAACAAAAAGAAAAAATTATATAATATACATATATATATATATATATATAATATTTTGGAGATAAATTTCTTAAAGATACAAAAAGAATTTTTGGAAAGAGAAAAAATCAGCTATTTGCTCGCGATTTGTAATAATGAAATCACTACTAAAAATTAAAAATCTCGTGCTTTTCACAACACCAAAATTTACTACCGTGATTTTAAAATCGTTCGTGATTTGATATCACCGTGATTTCAGAGCATGCCTGTATAAATGTTAAGTATACTTTTAGGCTTATTTACTAAACATGAAATGATGTGAACTTTTTAATTTAGAAAAGCCAATAAAAAATTCAGAAAAGCGTAGAAGAATTCCCAATGGTACCAAAATTGTTTCTCTGTGTTTAGTTAAATTTCTTCTCAAGACTTTTGCAGTTTCAAAATTGTATTCAAATATATTGTAAAAATAATTTTGGATAGGTCATCTAAAATCATAAACTTTCAGAACTTCTTCTCACGATGTCACCCAGATGACAAAGATATTTAAAAAAATTCTTTTGTTTCAAAAAGATTGTAATTAGTATAAGAATTTCCTGTTGTTTTTAGAATTGAACAAAGATGTAAAATAATATTGTTCTTTGTAAAACTGTTGAAAATTTAACACACCCACATAAAAAGAAATTTAATTATTTTCGAGCGTCATGTGCTTAATGTTCACTACGGGTGTAATAAATGAAACGAAATCGTTTAAGCAAAGTACGCAAACATTTACATACTCGTGCTCGTGCATACGTACATACATACATAGAGACATACGGATGTGTGTACATCTTTACTCACCTTTATAAATTTTTTTCATACATCCTGTTGCATTTAAATATTCCAAATCATCAGAAAGATACCGTGGCGGTGCTACTTGATCGCAATCGATTTTAAAATATTCTTCCATATTAAATTCTTCACCACAATTTGTTTCCGAGACTGATTCGCAGTTGTAACATTGAATGGATGAAGTTTTGTCTACAGTAGAAACTTGTCTGTATTTAAATTTTTAAATTGATTCAAGAATTCTCTACTCACCAATAATTGCTGAAGATATAATTAAACTGATTGCCAAAAACATGAGCATTTTTCTGGGTTAAGATCAAAATTCACAGTGTTTTCCGGCGACGTTGAACAATCACTGCTTTGTATATATTTCGTTCCAGATCTGTGTGTTTCATAGAAAACTCATTATTTTTTCCAACTGCTCGTCCCTGCACCTCTTAATAAAAGAAATTCTATGTAATCAAAATTAGTTTGAATATTGTTACAATTCAATATTTTATGCTTTTATTTCGTTATTTTATTGATTATGAAAAATTAAAAAAAAAATAAATAATCCGATATGTAAAAAAAATGCATGAAAATAAAAAGAAAACAGCTTCTTCACTCACTCTCACACAACAAACTTTTCTAGTTCATATTTCGGAATATTTATTTATGTGTGTATGTGTCTATTTATTTATTTTTTTACTTTCCATTAGTATTAAGTAAAGTGTTCTGACTAACATCAGTATGTACCGTACCCGTGCACTTGTGTTGCGATTTTGTTATTTAATTTATTTTCTTTTTTTTTTTTGTTTTTTTTTTCAACAATTTAAAAATAAAATTTCCTTTCATTCACGTTCATGATTAATTTTGTACTAAAGTAGTGTAGAAAATAAATTTTCCAAATTTTCCTCTTAAGTTTTTCAAATTTTTTTTTTTTTTGGAGGAAATGGGGCGCCAAATACTGTTTGAATTGTAATTAAAGCTACAAGCGATTAATGTAATCAGTCAGTGTAGTAAATAATGTTATATTAAAGTGTTTTTTTTTATTTCATGGTACGCACATATGCATGTATGTAAATATGTACTTGCATACATAAATATATGTAATAAAAACTTGTAGGTAATAAAAGTTATGACATGCAATTAGTATGTAAATAAAACAATTTACTTACAGTATGATGATTTTATTTTATAATTACTACATACATACATACATACATACATACATACATATGTATGTATTACAAGGATTAAGGATATTTCACTGTGTAAAGTTTTTCTTGAGTATATATGTATGTACCTACAACTTTTTCATAAAGAATTATGTAAATAAATAAATCTGTTGTTTGATAGTACAAACTTATTTCTATTATATATCATTGTTGTTGGCTGCCAGTGGCTAAAATTGTGATTTCCCTTGATACACATACATTCAAGAGCTTAGAAATACCGAAGAGCACATTTCTCTTTGAAATAATATTTTCGTTTGACGCTACTAGTAAATATAACCCAATAAACACAAGGTCAATCGATTTCAATGTGACGGTTTTACCCCATCATTAATCAGAAATTCTTTATACTCGTATGTATTTATATGATGAGCTTGAGGGTTAATTTTGTTTATAAAAACCGTTATACAATATCGTTATCGATATTTTGCTACCCCTTGTCGTGGCAAAAGTAAAGGTCTATACGAAAAATCAGCACTAACAATTTTCTGATCGTTTTAAGTACGAACTTTGACAAATGTTATAGACAATAGTCATTTTCTCATCAAGACGCTATGTTAGGAACCACAACAAATATTTGATTTGAAAAAAAAATATTTTTGTTTTTCTGGTTTTTAAATAAATTAAAAAAATGTTTTCAGTATTTCACAATAAAAAGTTTTAAACAACTTAAACTCCACTAGACTTGCAGAACTTGATATGAAATCATTTTAAATTTGGCATACAGCCTTTGTGTTTGCTGGGAATACATAAAAGAAAAGCACTGTAAGAGAGAATAACTATAAAAGAAAACTCTGCAAGTAAAATTTTCACAAATATTTTATCACAGTTTGTTGTCCTTTTACATGAGTAAGTGAGCTTGAGTCATTTTGAATTTGCTAAAAATGCCGTGCTGCCCACTTGTGTTTAATTACTAAAAAAGGGGATAAAGAATTTTTTGGTATTTTGACCAATTTTTTGGCGTATTTTTTTTTATTGTAATTTCATTTTGAAATTGGAAGTTATGGACAAATATTTTGTTACAGATTCATGAATGTGTATATCGACACCTAAAATCCAAAAGGCCGTAACTACACTGTTTATTAATTTACAGGAAAAGAAAAATATTTTATAAATTTAGTACTACACATTTCTGAATGTACATACATGTATGAATGTACATACATACTTATGTACATAAATAAGTTTTACTTACACACTTTTAACGGTAAATCGTTTATAGATGTGCCCTTGGGAGTGTCCGGATGAAAATGAAGATGGGCTAATTGTGTAGTCAACCCAAGTGTTTTACCTACTCGTGCTTGTGCGTGTATATACATACATACATACATATGTATATGGAGTACATACTATATTAATACTAACGACTTATTCTCATACAAATATATTGTAAATAAAAAATTTGTTACATAAACGGTGAACTAAATTCTTATTTGTGAATAATTAACTCAAAATAAGAAATTCCAGAGCCATTCCAGCCAAACTCGGACACAATTTATCGATAGTAAAAATCAATGAAATTTTTTTAAATAAATTTGGTTGTGTGTACCTAATTATTTTTTTGTTAACGAAAAAGAACTTGAGTAGAAACTGTTTCGTTCAGTATAAAAAAAAAACTTATTGTTAATTTCGAAAATTTAAAAATGATTTAAGTTCAAGTTCAGCTATTCAAAAAAAAAAAAAATTTTTGGAACGATTCCGGTTTTTTTCTTTGGGGTTCCCCTAATCCATGATCCCAGCAAATAAAATGGGACGATCTATAAAATGACACCTTGATCATCAATGAACCGCCTCATCAGTGAACAGGTTTTTATCAAACAGAAAAAAATCTTTGTTTTGCTCATGCTCATGCTCATTTGTAAATTTAAATCTCAAAGCTTTATTTTATTTGCTAATGAATGCCTTTTACGGTTCAGTGACATGAAACAATCGTCAATTATGAAAATTAACATTTCAAAAATTTATCAAGTCTAATATAATTGCGTCTTTTTTCATTGGGCCTAATTTCGTGTTGCCCTCAACCTTTTTAAATTTAAAAACATGTCGAGGAAACTTATTAAATTAAATTGCCAAAGGCCAAATTTCAATTGTTTTCTTTTCAGAATTAATGAAAAAACACGTGTGTATGTACAAATTTATATAAATTTAAATTAATCAAATTAATTTTGTCTGGAAAATTTGTATGTATGTATGTTTGTATGTATGTAGTTTGTAAATCTAGAATATATAAACACATACAAACAAACATAATTTTAATTTAATTAATTGTGTTTTCTTTTATTGCTTAAGTTAAATTTAATATTTTCATTTTGTAACTCTTAATCAAATTCAACATTCCATCCATTATTAATTAATTAATAAATATTAAGACAATTACATACATAAAATATAGAGTACAAAAATAAATAAACATAAGAAACCAATTATTTGTATTGATTTCGAGTATTCAGCGAATTTCGAACTTAAGAAAATATGCGTGCCAAGACAAAGAATGCCAAAATTGTCAAGCCAATGGGCGCCATTGTCGAGGAACCGTTACACAAATCACCCGAACAGACATCGCATGACAATTGCTTTACAAAAGGCAGGGAAGGATCGGGAGAGCATCCGGTTTGTGTATTGGCAATTTCACCGAAGAAACAAGTGCGCACGATTTGTGGATGGCCGCTAACTGAAAATAGGAGAACAGAAAATATATTAAAAAATTTCAAAATATCTGAAAATATTTTGCTGCGATCAATGATTGCAATTGTTGGAATAAAAATACGTTTGTTTCATTGTTTTCATAATTATATCAACCTTTTGGAATTCACATACAATTCTTAATTATAAATTTGCACTAGTAGTTTTAAGTTTCTTTGGAAGAATAGATTTTTTTATCTCAAATATTTATTATTGAACGCAATTTCCATTAGAAGACTTAAAAAGTATTTGATAGCAAATTTTTGAAAATTTCATTTTCTCGAAAGACTGTTGGATCTTTTTTACATACATACATATGTACATACATAAACTAAAATTTGGGAAATTTTACTTAATTTAAAAAAAAAAAAAAAAAATTTATACATATTAATAAAACTATAATTAACGGGCATGTATTGAAAATCATGTGATTTCAAATCACATGCCGTTTTAAAATCACAAATGTGATTTTGTGCTGTTCTGTAAATCACACCGTTCTGTTGTTTATGGGGCTGTGCACATATTACGTAACGCTTCAGGGGGAGGAGGAGGGGTTAAAGATTTGTTACGGATTGTTACGGAAATTTTGCACTGAAAAATTGGTAAAAAGCGTTACGAAAGGGTGGTTGGGGGAGGGTATAAAATCTCTGAAAACAGCGTTACGTAATATGTGCACAGCCCCTAACCAAAGATTTTGCATACAAATATCATGAGTTAAGACTGTAAATTTGGGCCTAAGTGATTTGAAAAGCTTAGAGCCTCAGAGTTTTGTAAAGTAGCCAGTGAAATCTACTTACCTTAAGAGTACAACAAAAAAATTTTTAAAACTCTTGCGTTTGGAAACGGTGTAGTAATTACTTGAAAATTACATTAGCATGCATAAATGTGTGAATGGGAAAACCATTATAAAGTTCATTATTTAATTTACTTTAAAAGTTAATGCGCATTTGAAAAACGAACGTTTTTAGCCAGTTAAAGCGCTTTGGTTCCCAAGGCTGTAAGTTTTAACGTAAAGAACTTAATTTTGTTTAGGGCTTATTAGTCATGAACATGACTTGATAACATTTTTATTCGTTCTCTTTTCAAATTTACATAAAGTGCGAATTTTAACTAAGACTTGTATTAAAGGTTTCAATTTGCTTTCTTATGTATGTATGTATATACATATATACATATGTACATACATATATATTTTTCCATTTCGTTGATACTTTTATTATTAAATAATTTTTAAAAATACATACATAGGTACATACATACATTGTACATACATACTTATGTACAGGAAAATATCAATTAACAACAGCTTATGAGAATTTTTCTTTTCGTTAAGGAAATTAGGGAGCGGCAACTGTATTTTTTCAAAAGAGTTTATTTGAAGAAATAACCAAACCCGTTTTATATGTAACATTTGTATTAGATACAAACAAACAATTTGTTACATTCATTACATGCTCACTGACCACATACATACATACATACATACTTACATATGTACATATGTATGCAGGTATTCATTTACTACGCAACAATTTATTGTAGCAACTGTTTTTCCTTCCTTAGATATTTAAGAGACTTTAATGTCTCTCTCAGAATGTCTCAATTGTTTTACAGCAAAGTTTTTTGCGAAATGACATAATTTCTTAAAAAAAAAAAAATAAAATAAAAAACTTAAGCAACTCGAAGTCAGACGAGTATAAAATATGTATTATTAAACGCACTCTTCTAAATTAAAATCAAAATGAACTTTTCATTTCATAATTTTCATTATTCTTGATCAAAATTTATAAAAAAAGAACATAGAATTTGAGTTTAACTTACCAGCTTCTAAAGTTACCTTCATGCAACCTGTAGCATTACGAACTGGTAAAAAGTTTTGCAAGAATCGTGGTGGTGAAAGGCGATTACAATCGAATTTAAAGGAATCATCAACCTCGAATTTTTCACCACATTTTGGATTTGATAAAGATTTGCATTCATAACAGTGTATAGCAAAAGCTGAAAGAAATTACATACATTGATACATACATATGTATAATAGGTATATGTAATAAAAATAACAATAACAAAATTGAAAATCAATATATGCATACGTACATATGTACATATATATGTACATACATATATAATTTTTAATTTCATAATTTTTAACTTACCAGAACAGGCTAAAGTGGCCAAAATTGCGAGAGCAAACAAATACTTCATGGATGACATTATAAGTATATATTTTTGTTTTTTATGTGTGCGTGTGGGTCTTTTTAAAAATCCAAAACAACTGCAGTGCTTAAAATTTTTTTTAAATATGTTTACTTTTTAACTTGTTGTACTGAGTTCCACCAACCACGAACGATCTTCACCTACTAACTTAATTCAAATGTTTTTTTGTTTCTTCAACTCTATCAAATGATTATGTTCGTTGACTTTTTGTTGCTTTTTTGTGCTTTACATCACTATCAAACTGTTAACTCAGCAGGCAGTCACACTTTTGTATCTGTTTGTTTGAAAAGTATCTTTTGAAGCGTTTGTCGTTGAAATTTTCGGGGGAAGCGGCCCAAAACTACTCAATTGTTTATTTCGATTCCATTGAGTGAGTGCAATTTTTGTGTGGCGCTTTTGTTAAAGTGTGTTTTTGTTTGTGTTTCTTATAAAAGACACAAATAAGTTTTTTTTGTATGACATCATAATCGTTTATAATAAATGCTGTGCTCCAAGCTGTGGCCCACTAGGAAAATTTTACATAAATTACGTATTGACTAGTAGAAATTTGAATTCTATAAAAAAAAAGCTTCTTGAATTAAATTACATCAGAATATCATTCTGGTCTATGCGTTTTATTATTTTTAAATAAAAAATTTTGGAACATTATCGCAGTGTGTACAATGTACATACATATGTATATATTTCTTCAAGCAAAGGCGTCCGCTGTTCCGATCATCGAAACTCTACATATAAAATATTGGAGCAATCGGATGGTGTTTAAATGTCGCTATGAAAACTGTTGTTTTAATCATTCTAAATTTTTTAAATATATGTACCTACCTACATAAATAATTTTTTCCCTGTAAATCGAATTAACATTTCTTAATTTTATCTAATCTACGAATATTACGAGTATAAATATATTTTTAAAAGTTTGGGTGTGTTTTTCTCCCAACGATTTTCAGTATTTAATAGAGATTTACAGTAGATTGTGGTATCTTGTCAATTGCATGAGAAATAAATTCACATGATAAAAGAGGTGGCACGAAATAAGCCCCAATGAAATAAGCCCCAAACCGAAAAATGAAATAAGCCCCAAAAAATTTTAAAATTTTTTGTTTGGGGTTTATTTAATTTTTTTTGGGGCTTATTTCATTTTTTAAAAATTTTGGGCTTATTTCATAAAATTTTTTGGGGCTTATTTCATTTTATTTGGGGCTTATTTCATATCCGTAAAATAGATCTAAAATCCTTGCGCCCTGCCGTAGGCCGGTTATGCAGAGAATACTTTGAACGCGAAGCCGGTGTTCGATATACCATAGAGGATAAAGTCCTTGCGCCCGGCCGTAGGGCGGTTATGCAGAGAATGCTTGGAACGCGAAACCGGTGTTCGATATAATTTAGAGGATAAAATTCTTGCATTTTATGATTTCTTCTTAAGCTTACATCATAAAGTTAACAAATTTGGGGCTTATTTAATTTTTTTTGGGGTTTATTTCATTTTTTAAAAATTTGGGGCTTATTTCATAAAATTTTTTGGGGCTTATTTCATTTTATTTGGGGCTTATTTCGTAAATTTTGTTTGGAGCTTATTTCGTTTTTTTGGAATTTATTTCATAAAATTTTTTGGGGCTTATTTCATTTTTCGATTTGGGGCTTATTTCATTGGGGCTTATTTCATTGGTGCCGATAAAAGATATTAATTTTCCGATTTTATAATTCCTTTTTCGTTATGATTGCTTCTTCTACGGCTGTGTGTGTGCGTGTGTATAAATTTTGAGAATTTTCGAAAATAAATCGATTTCATAGATGCTGGTAATTGTTACAAACTTTGGAAACTGCTTTGAGTGCCAAAAATTTGGTCAAAATCATTTAAGAAAATGTTCGAAAATAGAGTTTCTAATGTCTTAACTTTTTAAAGTTTGCATTTCCAATTGATGAAAAATAAGTCCAAGATAAAATCTAAAATGTCTCTCACATCGGTATCCATAAACGATTATCATCAAATTAAAAGCTACTTTGAAGTTCATAGATATTTTGTATGAAAAATCTATTTCTTTAAAAGAACTGTTTTTTGCTTTCGTTTAATTCAATAGTTCGTTTCCAAATTACTTTTTTGTCAGTAATGGTTGTTACTGCAACTCTTTATATATTTTATATTTACTATTCTCTATTTTTATATACAAAAACTATATATCCGATAAACTTTAAAACAAAATTATATGTAGTACAAAAATTTACATTCGTATGTACTCGTATTTTATACAGATATGTAATTTCACCACATTGTATGGAAAAACTGATTAAGATCCAGTTAAATTTTATCACTTATGTGTCGAACCTCAACCCAATGTCCTATCTGACATTAAAAGTTTTACAATGGCTTTTTCAATAGTCTTCATTCCGAATAATTGGTTTCTCATTTTGCATTCATTCATAGGTTCATTTCATTGACGGCGGTTTGGTTAATTCAAACGCAATTTAGAATACGAAATCTTCTGGTATCCTTCATGCAATAATCTGAACAAAATATTATTTATTCTCAATTGAAAATAATTTTACTGAAATGGAATTTAGTTTTATTTTGGATATTTGGATGAGTGACGAAAAGCAAACTTCTACATGGCAGCTCTGAATGGGATTAATTTTTAAACGAATGGTCGTGTAGATGGTTTATCTAAAAGTTGCACGAAATCGGTCGACGCGTTCGTGAGTTATGACTTTTCATAAAAGTCGTGATGTGCTTTGATTAGGTAAATCGAAATTTATAAAAGTAAATAGCTTCAGGAAATTTAACAAAAGAGTCAAAAACAAAAAAAATCTGAAGATAAGATTTATATTTAAAATTTTGGAGTTTTGAAGAGATTTCTTTTAACTAACCGTATGTAACTTAAATAAACCTTCTGGAATATCGCAAAATAATATAGATTGTCACTTTAATATTATTTTTGCCAAAATAATTGAAAATATTTTGTATTAAATTAAAAAATAATATTTTTTCAAAAATTCATAAGAATTAATAAACGATAAAATCAAAAATAATCTGAGAGAGTTTTGTTTGATTTTTTAAGAGACACTATTTTGTTTCATGATGTAATTAAGCACCTCTAATTCTTAAAAAAAAAAAAATCATGTCGTTACAATATTCGCAGTACCATGCGGCGAGGCGCCGCCTTTTAGTGTTGATTATAATTGAGATAAAAATTAACTTAATTTGCATAAACTCGTATGGAAACTCGTTAAAAACTTTCGTAAATTCTAGCATTTTTTTAATTTACCCAAATAGGAATCGTTTTGTGTAGCTAAATGAGATTTAATTATGTATGTATGCAATTTAATTTGAAAACAACATGCAACAATTTGTTGCTGCTTATTAGAAAAATCTATGCGTGTGGCTTTATTTCTATTGAAGACATTAAGGATATTTTATTATTGTTGTTGTTGTTCCTAATATAAGAGGCCACCGCTGTTCCAAAGCAACAAAAGTGGAAATTTTTAATTTTTCTGTAAAATTGTAGGCACAACATCTCGTTGGCTAACGTAAAAAAATTACAACAAATTTCCTTTACTTACGAATATTTCTTTCTATTTCCTTAAACATACGAGTATGTACCTACACTCATTCATTTTTGCATGTGAAATTATTTACAATGATTGTTCGTGCACCAAATTTTGCGTGTCCTTTAGTTTTAATACATTTTAATTTTAAGCTGACCTTGAGAATTTCGCTTAAGGAAAATATTAAATATTCCCTTAATTTTTCTTTCTGTTTTGGAAATTCCTAATTTTTTTATTTTGTATATTAAAATACAAACTTACTTTTGTTTAGCGAATGCGCTATTAAAGATTTTTGTAAATTAAAACGACCTTTAAAATTATTGTATTATTAATATTTGGATTTATATTTCGGCGGTTTTTGTAAACATTGAACATTAAATTTATTGTGGAAAATTACTTAAATATTTTTCTACTTTAAATTAATGATTTCTTGTTGCAATGAATTAAAAAATGCTTGCTTTTAATACAAATAAATTAAATAAATTAATTTAAAATGAATTTATTGAAAATAAAAATGGAAATTTAGTTCGAAATTCAAAGAAACTGTTTTATTTTAAAAGTCATAAATTATGACTAAAAAAAATATTCATGTTAATTTAATAAAATTAATTAATTGACTAACTTTGTAAAAGTTAGATTCTACAGGAGCTCGATCTCTGCTGATTATTCAGTTTTATTATGAAATTTTGCATTTGTGAGAAATTTGCACCTGCTCTTTCCACTTGGGACTTGTTTGTCGGTAGTTCGTTTTCTCTTCGGAATATTTTATAAATGTTTTCGGTAGTTTATGTATGTATAAATTACGAAACAACATCTATACAATATACAAATCATACAAGAGGTTGTGAATCTGTGACAGTAATTTTTCAACCTAAAATTTATTTTATTAAATTTATTTAACTTCAGTATTATTGTTTTTGCAAATTAACTTTTTGGTGCATATCATTTTCAATAAAAATTTTTTTTAGTTAATATAAGAACATAAGTTAAAAAATTATTATTAGTTTTCCAATATTAAATTTTCCGGACTGTACAAGTCGCTGACTAACTAATGGACTGCATGTTGTAAATGTTGTATGCGACAAAATTATATAAATAAATAGAAGAATTAAGATATAAAACTAAACTTAAAAGCTTAAAGCTTAACTTATTTTGTACAATGCAAATATCACAATAAACGAATTCCTTTTGTTAAAAACAGTTAAAAGTAATTCAAGTCGAAATATTATTAAAGGAAAAAACTTAAAATGTACTTTTAGAATATTTTCGTTTTGGTTTTTAATCTGCATTTCTTATGGGAAATAAATAGTGTTAATTTCTTGAAAATGGAATTGTCTTTTTCTATAAATTTCTTTCTTTTTTTTTTGAACTAAATTAAAATCGAATGGTTTTCGTTGCTAAAATAAAAGTCAGCAAAGAAAGTGTTATGAAAACACTTAACGATGTTTTGATTTTGAAGGCAGCATTGCATTTGTCTGTTAGACAGTCTTCACAATAAAGGCGATAAACGTTCTTTTCGGTTGGTTCCTTATTGCAATGATCCACAGTATCCGACTTATTGGTGTAGTAACAGAAACGTTTGACAACTTCTTTGCCATTTACTGCGGAAAATGTCAATTTTGGTTAAAATATTGACAATTTAATTTGAATATTTCAAATAAGAACTTACTTTTCTCAATGGTCTTGCGACAGACGGCTCTTTCGTGTTCCGAATTGATGCTGCTATTACAACTCCGTAGAACACTGATATTGCGTTCCTTTAGCGAATCGGGTATGTCACCTTCTCTGAAGTCATTGCCACAAAAATCTTCTGCACCAATTGTATCGGAGCTGCAATGCCAGCACTGAAGGAATGGTTCAGCGGCTGTAAATAAAAAATAACAAGATACGAGTAAGTTATCGATCGATCTTTCAAAGTTTAATGATTTTATTAATTTATTAGAAAATTTTGTTCAATTCGGGCTTGAGTTTGAATATTCTTCTGTTTAGCAGTTTTCTGGTGGATACTTCTCAAGTGAAAACTACAATCATTGAATTGTGAAAGTTGAAAGAATAAGTTGGTAAATTCTTTTCATTTATTTTTTAAACTGTTCCAAATTCAATTCAATTAAAAGATCCACATTTTATTTTAAAACAAAAAACAGACTAAACTAAAGTAATGATAAATATTTAATAGAAAAGTTAAGAATCTTAAAAGACAAATAAATCAAAATTAATGGTCTGACTGACCCTCGATGTGGACCGATCGAAAATGCTGGAATTGTAAATGAACATTCTAACCATCCATTTTATTTATTTGTTAGCTTTTGTATCAACTCAGTATGAAATGAGAATTACTAAAGCACAAGCACAATACTAGATTAAGAAGTACATATGTATTTTTAAAATATAAAATAGGTACTTAAAATAATTTTGAAGAGGTAATTGTTTAATGTTTTTAATTTAAAAAAAATTTACTTAATGTTTTTTATTAACTTACTTTTATCTTTCCTTCTTCTTTACCGCACAAGTTTATGTAGAATACTAACAAATACTTTATTTACATTATGAAACTTTGTAGCATGCAATTTTATTTTTTTTTTAAACATTTTATTTTGGGGTCTAAGTAGTTTAAACCGCTCACACAAATGGTAAGTCAGACTTTGATCATCTAATGTTAGTCTTAAGAAACTCAGTTTGGCGGTTTTTTCTGACTGGGTTTCATGCTCAACAATTTATGCAGGAATACTGGAATTTGTTTTTTTTTTATTGAATAATTGTAAAGAGCTTTTTTTACATGATGCTGCTCGTAGGGTGGAATGTGATGTATATATATACATACATACCATATACATATATGTATGTGTATGTATATGTGTGATGTATGTGCTTCAATTTATCTAGTCTTAACTATTATTATCTAGAGCAGGCGTCTATGTGGCGCCAGACATGAAATCGAGACAGAACAATACAGCCTTAACAAACATAATAATGGATGAAAAATAGAAGGATTATGACTGTAAAAATCATCAAAATTATAAAATAAAATTACTGTGTTTGTGAAAAAGTGAAATTGATAATTTAGAATAATATTTATTTAAAATTTATATTTCGAGTTGGGAAAATAAAGGGAAATAATGTGACCTTTAAATCAAGCAATTGATGTTAAAATCGGAACAAATAAAAAATATTTGCAAAGCTTTATTGTATTCGTATGTATGTATGTATGTATGTCTGTCTGTTTGTATGAAGAAAGGAGTAAGTAAATGAAATGAATGTGACCTTTAATTTCCTTTTACAATTTTGACAACAAAGAAAACGTTTTTTTTTTTGGTGCGCCGACTTCCTGAGAATTAAAAAAAATATACTATGTATAAGCATTTAAATGGATTATGAAAATGTTCTGCTGCGAACATTTAGGTCATCGTTTCAAGTAGAAAATTCTTTATTCTGTAAAAATATTCAAGTACTATTTTGCCACTGAAGTTCAGTCTGGAAGCAGTTCAATACCTACCATCAAACAATGTCATGCAAACCAGAGAACGAAATGACTAGAAAGAACTTAATGGCACTCACTGGACGAAGAAAAACTTTCAGTTGCAAACGGTTTCTACAGAGAAGCAAATTGATTTTAATATCCTTAAAACAAATTGCAAAATAAACATCATAACAAGCAGTAAAAAGTTTCTAACGCAAACACATTCTTAAGCGTTTCTCTTTATTTTTTTAGTTACGGTCATCAAAAACATTTTAGCCTCATTTGCATCTACAATTAAAATTTTTTAATTGATTGTATGTAATTTATTTTCTTAATATGTAATATAATATAATTAGAAAATATGTTGGTATATGAAATTAAGGAAACCCCCGTTTAAGCTTCAATTTAAAATTTAATTGAATTCAAACACAATTAATTAACTAAATTAATTAACATTTAAAAATTACAAATTTTCTTGCATAAATTATCACTCATTTGATTCAGTCTTTATGTTAAAACAGACATTAGCACATGTATTACATTCTTGTAATGTGTGCGGCTGTAGTGAATAACAGTGCAACTCGATTATCATTAGTTTTGAATTATTAGATTAGTAAATAGGTCTACTTTAAGGAACAGATGACACTCTTTATTACAGCTACATTAAAAACAACATGTCAAGAGATGATTTCAGCAATTTAATTATAAATATTTTATATATTTAAAATAAAAAATTAATAGTTTTACTGTTGCACTGTACTTAATTAAACATCTTGATTAAAATTCAATTTACCTGATATATTTCTTTAAGAAATATCCTCATAATTTAAATTTAAAACTGTTGAAATGAATTCTTATACATAAAATTATAGCGAGGAAATACAACACCTCCTACAAGGGACTAAAAATTACAAAAGTCAAAATGATCTAAATGCAAATAAAATTATTGCAGACATAAAAAAAACAACTATGAA
Source organism: Lypha dubia (assembly GCA_947311025.1). Lineage (NCBI taxonomy): Eukaryota > Metazoa > Arthropoda > Insecta > Diptera > Tachinidae > Lypha > Lypha dubia. The sequence goes on along the minus strand of OX371261.1, from coordinate 5,966,900 downwards.
GTAAAAATGAAAAACAAACTGACTATGACCGACATAAAAAAAAAGATATTTTTTGCCAACAAATTTACTTTAAAAGCAATAAAAATGCAAAGAATTAAGAACAAGGCTGAAAAGGAGTCATCATGAAAGTCATTGAGTTGATTTTTAAATAAAAAATTTGTGAAAAGATCGACCCACTTAAATATTTATTTAAGAAATGTATCAATGACATGAAACTTTGTTGCTGTCCCATATATTCAGCCGTATTTATACAAATAAAATCGGTTTAAAATATATTTTAGTATAAAATTTCCATACATTTTTTTTTTTTTTCGTAAAATACATTTCATATACAGTTTGTTTTTATGAATACGCCGGACTATACATATGTACATACTATGTAAGCTCCCTGTAGGAAGCAAATTACCTTCAAGACTGATTTGAATGCCTCCACTTGTTAGCATGGGAGCTACGTAGTCACTAACTTGCCAACATTTTTGTTAATGTAACATTCACAACATGTATGTATGTACGTTTCTTCAAAGAAAAAAAAAAATCTTGAATTTTCATAACGTCGAAAATTCCTTAAAACATTTTTAAAAATTTCGGTAATTTTAATTTGAAAATTTCTGCATATTGTATACGAATACATTGTGTGTGTATACGTATATGGATAGTCCCAAACATGTTTGTGTTTTTGATTTAAGATCTCGATGATGGTTAGGTACCATCATTTTAAGGCGAACTTTATTCGCTAATGACGAAAATTAAATAATTCCGCTAGTGGGAAATGATTCCATAAAAATCGTCCTTAGTCGTTGTTTTATGTAAAATATATAATTGCAAGATTTTGCAAAGTTGTGCCAATTAATTGAAAGTTGGCAAAAAAAAACAAAAAATCTATTTGCACACAATTTAACAATTTTGAAATGTACTTTTGTGTTGCAATCACACCGTTAGAATCGGATTATTTTAGTTTTATACATTTTTTTAATGTAGGATTTTTATGATTTTTTTATTTTTCTCTTATTTAACGTTTTTAAGTACTTGTGGTGTTATATTTTGCTAATAAATTGTTTATTTAATGTGTTGTGGTTTCTTATTTTTACCCTACAAAAGGCATCATTATTAAATTGTTTGAAGCAAATGAATTATTGGGATGAGATTTTTTTATTTTTTTCTGAATTTGGAATTGATTATAAAAAAATAACTCTCTTTATTTTGTTAAAGTGTGTAGTTTTTTTATATTTATTTATCATCTGTTTTAAATTTTAATAAATGTGTTGAAAAATGTTAGAAATTAATGGTTATAAATTTTTATAGATTCTGCCTGCAGTGTAGGGTATTCGAACCAGTTCCGTTCGGCCTCCGTTCTTGATCGCATGTCTTTGTTTTTATTAAGTTTCACCTGCGCACCAGGTGATTATTAATGAACAACCTTGTTAAACAGATGGAATTACACAATAATAGAAAAAACACACACAAATTCACTAATTAAACAATTAATGGAAAAGTTTAATTTTAGAAACAATTTCTCTTTTAATTTTCGAATATACGTCTGTACGAGTATTTATGTATGTACATACTATGTTTATATATTATATAAATTTGCGTTTTTGAATAACTGATTTAAGTGCAATAAATTTAATTTTATTATTTCAGCAACACTTCACCCCAGTTTTATTATTATTACTTATTCTTGAGATTACGAAATTGTCTGTAATAAAAACTAAAAAATTTTAACTAGAAGAGAAAAGAAAAGTTCGATCACTGGCAATTAGGGATCAGTGCATAATAAAATACTACAATGCCAGTCTAAAGAGATTTTTATTGAGCTTAAGCTCGTAAAATTATACGAGACAATATTCATATCAAGTATCAAAGGAAATTGTTAACAAAGTATTTTCAAACTAAGCCGAATAAAATAAAAATGAGGCATATTTTGAAAGGCGAAATATCATTTTCTTTCCTCGCTTGAAGCCACGCAACAATGGCTGAAGGCTTTTCGAAAAACGGGGCACCCATATAAATACGAATATAAAAAACTATACTGCG